>JABXJD010000987.1:0-126856 GCA_013375575.1 Percina caprodes
AAAGGCTGGTAAGAGTTACTAGTTAAAGCGTGTTGTGCTCAAAGTCTTTGTTTTGGTTATTCTTTACATTTGTTATAATTTGGCAAGCTACTGGGTGCTGTGCTCTTCTTGTTTTGTTTGGAAACTCTTTGTTTATATAGGCAGCACCCATTAGCTCTCTTTGTGTTGGTATTGTGTTAATTAAAACTCCTTTATTTTTTCATAACCTCGTCTCCCTTTTGTATTTTCCACCTTCATCCTTTTTATATTCACGTCCATTATTACAACGGGCCAGGTTGTAACAGTGTATATGTTACGCTTATGAAAATTAAACCACTTTTTTTGTTCTGTCACAGGAGTGGGGACAGCTCGTGGTGAGACTGGACATCTGGCACCTGATGCGGCGCTTCATCAGGTGTCACCACAGAGACACGAGCTGTACGCCCCTTCATGAGGCAGCTGTCTCACTGCATCTTCGAGGTGGACTCGGGAGATGCCCGCCGTCTCACGGAGGCTAAGCAGTCGCAGCTGGAGGGGCAGCACGGGATGGTTGGCCTGACTGGCCGAAGTCATCAGGAGGATCTCCAGGGAGGAGTGGAGGCTCCACTGTCGCCGACGGACGCGTGGAGCCGAGTCGACACTCCTCATCCAGGACCTCCTAGAGACCTTCGGCGGACGAGCCGGCGCAACATCCTGGACCTCCCGTTGCTGGATGCTCTCCGCATCCAGGAAATTTGGAGTACGCAGAGGCCCCACCTCAGCTGCATCCAGGACCCACCGGGCGTGCAGCTGTACACCCAGACCGGCAGGCTGACAAAGGGCGGAGTTAGCCTGCCAGTTTATCACTCGCGAGGGCTCCACGTCACTGGAGTCCTTCCACCTCCACCGGTTCATCCCAGGTACTTGCATGTTTCTCACAGCTTGTGCTCAAAACAATCTGTATTAACATAAAACTCTGATTAATTTGTTATCAATAACCTGCCTCCTCAGGGACTTGAGCCAGTGCTTTGCACTTCCAGGCGTTCCTGGTCGATGGACTGGTGAGGTGGAATGAGGACCGCCAGCAGCAGCTGCACCCAGTCGCAGCTGAGGAAAAGGTGGGACCTCTGCACTCCTACAGTGGCCACCTCAAGCACGTCCTTAACCTGAAGAGCCAACGGGTGCTTGGCCTTCCTATGGTTAAGGACTTCACCAAGCCTGCTGAGTACACAGGTATGTGTGATCAAAAAAATGTATTCAAACATGATATCTATGAGAAAAAGGAGCACTAACAAATCCTTTGCTTTGTGTTTCTGCTGTACGACAGGAGCTCATTGGAGTTGAGTACCTGTACCAGCAGACTGGCAGAGTGCTTGAGGTTGTCAGCTTGGACCCTGACACTCCGGACGAGGCTGCTGCCATCGAGTCCCTTGGGAGGACGAGGATGAGGGTATCGGGGAGGAGGTTGAGGACCCAACTCTCTTGAGCCCGATACCCTCTCCAGCAACACAGTGGCAGCAGCTCGGTCAGGGGATCCAGCTGGCGCACCCCGTCTGAGCCATCCGGTCCCGCCGCCCCTCACCACCGTGCCTCTTCCGAGGCCCCAGAAGGTCCTGCTTCCTCCTCAGAGTCTGAGGTAAGTTCACTGACTGACTACCGACTGATGTTGATGACTGTGTTAATAATAATATTAATAATAACTAAATTGAAACTGAATCAGTTTATTTCAGACAATATATTCCCAGTATATATTTATATATAGATTTTATTTTACATTTATTTGTTATATACAACACAAATATATTATTTGATATATATTTCCCAGTGCTCTCTTTACTCACAGTGATTTCCCTTTCTTGTGTTTCTTGTCAGGAGGAGATGCAGGGTCCTGATGGTCAGCCTGGATACCAGCATGTCCTGAGGCTGGCCCAGGCCCTGCTGGTAGCACGGAGCCTTCTGGGGCTGTCAGACAGGAGGGTAGACAGGCTCATTGTGCTCTGGCATCGATTGCCAGAGCACGACAGAGAGAGTGGTCTACCCTCCCAGATACCGGGAGAGGCAGCCTAAGGGGCGGTTCAAGGCTGCGAAGGAAAAACACCTCCTGCCCTGGAAAGGAGAGTCTCCAACGGTGAGACTCTTTGCAATTATTATTATTATATTATTTCTCTAACTACAACATGCTGTGTAATAACCCACTCTGTGCTCTCATTGACTCTTTCAGCAGCCTTCTCGGACCGAACTCGGGCCCTGCAAATTGGCCCAGCGCCAGTCGCCTGGTGGAGGCCATTTGCAGCCAGCTCTGCCGGCTCCATCCAAAAGCACGCGGTCCGGGGATCCGTCGGGACAGGTGGGCCCTGGTCCTCTCGGACTACATGGCCATCAGAGCGGCAGTGCTGGCCAGCCCGAGGCTGATGGCTCAGACGGACATCCAGCTCTTTGACCTTAATCAGAGGACCCTGTCCCAGTGGTAAGAGTTTCACATAAAGCAGTGTTGACGTGTTGTAATCTCAACTGTCATTTACCTATTGATTAAAGCTCAAGAGTCTAAAAGCAGAATATTTTTGTTTCCAGGTTCTCTCGGCGCCAGAAAGAGGAGGAGAAGGCTGTGCTGCTGCAGGCAAGTGGCGTCATGCCTGTGGCAGCACTGGCTGGCGAGCCCCTCCTCCGGCAAAGGGCTGTCCTGTGTCCAGGTGGGACAAGGACAGCCCTTTCCTTCAACGTCCCGAGGAGCAGCCCTCCTCCTCCACACTGCCTTCTCTTCCTCCTCCTCCTCCTCCTCCTCCTGCTGCGCCTCCAGGTGGGAACATCCAGGCCCATCTGGAGGCGTACACCTACGCCTTCTTCTCCCGGGCCCTTCCTCCTCCTCCTCCTCCTCCTCCTCCAACAACCCTCAACCTCCTCCACTCCTCCAGTACTGCTCCGGGCCTTCCTCTTCCTGCAACGCGTATTCCTAGGACTACAGAATACAGGAAGAGGAAGGCGGCCGAAGCTGGCGCTGCAGGGCAGGGGCCGCCGCCCGGGAGCAAATCCCGTCGGCAGTCGGCGCAGTACGTCTGCAGCAAGTGTGGCCAGCCCAAAAGGCTGGAGACTGGCCACACTCAGGTGGGAGGTGTGGCGTACTGCGCTACTGTCGGCGGGAAGTCTGTGGAGGAGTGGCGGGAGGAGATGAGGAGAAAAATGAACAGTGACCCAGGGGGGCAAGGACCTGTGTAAATGTTTTAATTTTATTTTTTAGTTTTCTTTTATTTGATTCTGTTTTATTATTTGTATTGCTATTTATTATTATATAACAGAATATATATACTAATAATTATATATATACTAATAATTATATATACACTAATAATATACTGCTCAGATCTCTGCACATCTGTCACATCAAAGTTATGTGTAAAATAAAAATCAGAAACTGCACTTTGTTTTGGAGGTTTTTTATTTATGATCCTTTATAATGCACAACACTTCACCCTGGAGCTCTGTAGAATGGCCCAAACTTCCTAGCACAGAGAGTTCTTTCCCGGCAGTACCAGCCACGTTTCCTGTCTTTACCAACTTGGGGGAGACACACGTGCAGATCAAAATGTGGTAACACTTCATGCATTTGCGTGTCATCCTTTTGCAGCCACACTTTATACCCCTTGTTGTCAGACTGACACCTTCACAGCGGTGCCGGCTGGAGCGCCACGTTCTTTAGAAGTAAGTAATCTCAAATGTCACAACAGCAAAGGGTGAGGTCTTTCCCCCCCAAGACATAAATGTATGCTTGCAATGTGTTTAAACTGCCAGCTAATTCTGTGTCCATGTTTAATTTTAAAAACAGGACAGTCAAAAAATGCCCCAACAGTGGCAAGGGGGTGCCCCATTTGCCCTTCAGGTCAGAGGCCGGACTTGGGCCTCCCCAGTCCAGGCTTGAGGACTTGGGTCCTCGCGCATCCGTGCACGTCGGGTTTACCTGTGGGCGCCGCTGCTTCCTCACGCAATAGTCTACCTTAAAATTGAGAATTGCAGTAATGTAAAACAGAAACATGGAATTACATGAAAGTATTTATAAGTGTAGCAACAGGCTAAATAAATGAATCAATTTGGAACAAAACAAGCTGTTTATTCAACAGGTTTGAGAACCTTCAGGTTTTCACATCTAGAAATAGCTTGTTTTCACGCTGTGCACTTGCTTATGGCCATACCACCCTGAACGCGCCTGCTCTCGTCTGATCTCGGAAGCTAAGCAGCGTAGGACCGGCAAGTACTTGGATGGTAGACCGCCTGGGAATCCCTGGTGCTGTAAGCTTTTCCTTCGCATAAGGTGCTGCTACTTTGCTGGACTCAGAGCTAACAAAGAAACTGAATAGCAGACGCAACTTTTTTTTTGGAAGCAACATCTTTATTTAGAATAGAAATAAACAATCTAACAGTGTACAACAATTCAAGTAGGAGTTCAAAATACTTGCAGTTTGACCATTCTCATTAATGTATATTTTTACAATACAATATTTTTTCATCCCACAAAATAAAAATAAAATTCTAATGAGAAAGGCCTTATAGACTGGAATTGTCTACAGTATATGACATCACAGCATTCTATAACACATCAAAAGAACTAATGGCCAATCAGCTGTGAGTTCATAATGACGTCATGAGTGAGGTCACGAAACATCCCTAGAGGAGTCTATAAATAGAATAACAATAGTCTTTAAATTCAGCTGGACAGCTCTGGAGATCGGAGCTGAGCTGGTCAGAGCCTCTGCCAGCGGCCTCGGCAGAGACTGGGCACTGCAGGAACAGTTGGTCTGGGAGGCCTCCCTGCCCGGCCGCTGACCCCAGTCAGCCACAGAGGGTCCGACCGGTTCTTCTCTGAGCTACAGAGCTACCAGCTCTGTGGGTAAGGATTAGGGACCAAGGTTAGTGGTTTAGAAAGGAGTGTGGGTCAAACCACCAAACCAAATAACCAAAAACAGACAGATCCCCGAACAGACCCTAACCGGTCGTAACTGGAGCTGAACTGGTTGGAGCTTCTGCTCCGGCTTCTGGAGTCCAGCGGCCTCGGCAGAGACTGGGCGCTGCAGGAACAGTTGGTCTGAGAGGCCTCTCTGCCCGGCCGCTGACCCCCAGTCAGCCACAGAGTAACACGGAGTAGGAACCAGGGTTAGTGGTTTAGAAAGGGATTAGGGATTAGGGACCAAGGTTAGTGGTTTTGAAAGGTTTGTGGGTCAAACCACCAAACCAAATAACCAAAAACAGACAGATGCCCAAACAGACCCTAACCGGTCGTAACTGGAGCTGAACTGGTTGGAGCTTCTGCTCCGGCTTCTGGAGTCCAGCGGCCTCGGCAGAGACTGGGCGCTGCAGGAACAGTTGGTCTGAGAGGCCTCTCTGCCCGAAGCCGCTGACCCCCAGTCAGCCACAGAGTAGGAACACGGAGTAGGAACCAGGGTTAGTGGTTTAGAAAGGGATTAGGGATTAGGGACCAAGGTTAGTGGTTTTGAAAGGTTTGTGGGTCAAACCACCAAACCAAATAACCAAAAACAGACAGATGCCCAAACAGACCCTAACCGGTCGTAATTGAGCTGAGCTGGTTGGAGCTTCTGCTCTGGTTGCTGGAGGCCAGCGGCCTCGGCAGAGACTGGGTGCTGCAGGAACAGTTGGTCTGGGAGGCCTCCTTTCCCGAAGCCCTGACCTCCAATCAGCCACAAGAGAGGGTCCAACTGGCTCTCCGCAGAGCTACAGAGATACCAGCTCTGTGGGCAGGGAGTAGGAACCAGGGTTAGTGGTTTAGAAAGGGATTAGGGATTATGGACCAGGGTTAGTGGTTTAGAAAGGTGGGTGGGTTAAACCACCAACCCAAATAACCAAAAACAGACAGATCCCCAAATAGACCCCAACCGGCCGTGGCCGATGGCCGCCACCGAGAGTCAGGTTCTAACTGAGGTTCCCCTTCGAGGGGAACTCGAACTGCGTCGGTTACGACACTATGGGAACGCCTTTAGGCATGACAGGGCTGAAGTAGAATGAAAACTACTCCAATCCTATTGGTCCTAGTGAGAACGGTAGCATGTGACGGCATAACCGTCGGGGGCATATAAGCACCCAGGCACATAGCTCATTTTCTAAAGCTCATTAGCTTTTTTCTATTCAGCAGGCACGTTGGTTGATGTTGGTATTGAAAGGCTCCTGTATCCTACTCTCCTGGAATCATGTCCGACCGGTTCCGGAGATGTGTGTCTCCTGCCCGCGTTTCATCACGGTAGGTGACTCGCACTGTTTGTTGCTTGTTGTGCCTGCCGCACGCCACGGCAGCTCTCAAGGGGCTGTTTGTGACCATTGCGTGGCCCTGCCCATGCGGGTACTGCGGTCCCGCGTGGCCCTCTTTCCGCGGACGGCCAGATGCGATCTCCCGTGGCTTGGACCCGCGGCCGCTGAGGCGGATCGGCGGTTCCGGTCATGGGGATCACGGCGGGATCTGCTGGAGGGTTCCGAGACGGCTGTCGCCCTTTCTCGTCCTTCGTCTGCCGATTCCGACTCCCCTGGCCCTCGTTACTCGGCTTCTTCTGCTCGGTGACGCAGGCTGGAGAGGCGGCCGCACTGTGGCTCTGAGGAGCTGGATGTGCTTGGCGTCGTGGAGGAGGGTGAGGACTTCCGGGTGTCGCGCCGACGTCATCTGAAGAGCGCCGCGCCAGACTGTGTTGAACTGTTGGATGTGGTTACGCGGTCTGTGTCAAAACTCGGACTGGATTGGCCACAGGCTTTCAGGAGCTTGATCGCTTCCTTCCACTCCGTGCCCCGCGCCTGTCCTTGCCGTTTTTCCCGGTTTTGCACGGTGAGTTGTGCAAACC
Source organism: Percina caprodes (assembly GCA_013375575.1). NCBI lineage: Eukaryota > Metazoa > Chordata > Actinopteri > Perciformes > Percidae > Percina > Percina caprodes. The sequence goes on from JABXJD010000987.1 coordinate 6,789, forward strand.
GTGGGAGAACCCTTACTCTGCCCGGCTTTCTACTCCCCAGCGGCTGGAGTTTTGGCAATGTGGCAGGGATTAAGGACTGAGGCTACGGGACGATGCTGCGGGTTGACGACGCTCTGGCTTGTTACTTCTCACCCCAGCTGACGTCATCTTTCGCCAGCCGGCGCTGCCGACGGGACCATGTCGAGTGACTTCCTCGTTGGTGGGGAAGGCGTGTATGGCGGGCCAGGCTGGAGCGAGCCTGCACACCATGGCGGTTTTGCAGGCCTGCCAAGCGGACCTGCTTCTGGAGATGGACCAGAGGGGGGTGCTGAGGCGTTTGGGACGAGGGATGCGGTGAACTCTGTTGTCGACAGGTTTCGCCGTGTCTGGTCCCAGGGGGAGGCGCTCCAGCAGTTTCTCTTTCGCCGGACTGGGTCCCGCTCTGCTAGGACGGCTGGACCTTCTCAGCCCTCTGCTAGCTCCCACCGACGGCGCCAGGGACGTTGTGTGGCTTCTTGCGGTCCCCCTCGAGCGGCTTGGGACGCGGGACAACGCTCCCGCGCACCCCTCCCCAGCAGGTCGGACCTGAGGGACGTCATCCAGTCGCGGAGGAGCAGGGCGCGGAGGTCCTGTCTACATGTTTAGCCCCCGGAGGCCAACTGAGGTCCCCTCCTGGGCGGCCACTTGCATTGTGTCCCGCCGCCGGGGCACTCGGGACGCGCTAGCCGGCGAATCTTCTCCACTTTGCCTGCCCCAAGGGGTGGCGGTTGGCCGGAGGTTCGGCTCCCGGACTGCGGATCATCGGCCGGTTCTTCCTGGCGGCCCGCTTCAGGGACTCTTCCGAGATTGGCACGTCGCACCGGCCACCAGAGGGGTTGGTTCCGCTGGCGGATTTCGCAGGAGCTTGGCGGAGTTTGGAGGACATATCCCCGTGGGTTCTGCGCACCGTCATCGACGGGTACAGGCTGCAGTTCCGGGTCCGCCCCCCCGGCTTCACTGGGGTGGTCCGGACTGTGGTGGGACAGGAAGTGCGCTCGCTGCTGGAGAAGGGGGCCTTGGAATTCGTTCCCCCGCCGGCCAGCAGTTCAGTTTCTACAGCCGGTACTTCCTGGTTCCCGTGAAGGATGGAAGGCCTGCGCCCTATTCTGGATCTGTGGGTTCTGAACCGGTCTCTGAGGAGATACAGGTTCAAGATGCTTGCCATCCCCGCCATCGTGTGTCACATCCGGTCTATGGACTGGTTTGTCATCATGGATCTGAGGGACACATGCTTCCACATCTCCTTTTGTCCTTCCCACAGGAAGTTCCTGAGGTTCGCCTTTGGGGCGTGGCGTACCAATATCGGGTTCTTCCCTTTGGCCTGGCACTCTCCCCTCACACTTTCACCAAGTGTATGGATGCGGCGCTGGCCCCTCTGCGGCTCCAGGGCATCCGGGTCCACATTGCATCGACAACTGGCTTCTCCTGGCTTAGTCTCGGGAGTTGGCGGTTCGGCATCGAGACGTGGTCCTCGCTCCTCATCTTCGTTTGGGGCTGAGGCTCAACAAGGGAATGAGTGTGCTGGCACCCACCCAAAGGACTGTGTTCTTAGGGGGGGTGTGGGACTCGTTGACGATGCTGGCAAGTTTGTCTCCGGCTCGTGTCGAGTCCGTTCCGGCCATGGTGAAGAGTGTGAGGCTGGGCCGCGCCGTCACGGTGAAACACTTCCAAAGGGTGTTGGGCCTCATGGCGGCTGCTTCCAGCGTGATGATTCTGCACATGAAGGCCCTGCAGTGGTGGCTGAAATCCAAGGGGTTCTCCCCGAGGGGAAACCCGTTCTGTTTTGTAAACCATATCACATCATGTTTTAGATAGATTTTCTATCATCTGTGCATCAGTTTTTATTTTTTCACTACAATAGAATCAAACTTGCAGGACAATTCTTCTGTTTCATTTTTTTTTTTCTGGGAAAGCTTTAATTTCCCATTTTCCCAAAAGTTACAGTGCTGTGGGAGTTTTTTTCCAAGTTGATTTCCTGTTACAGTTTATGTAAATGAAATCAACTGACAGGAAGTTAGCAAGGGGCCAGGCTGTTGCCTAGCAATGGAATTCCATTTAAAAGCATGTAACAAAAAATTTACTGGGGACATTTTTCTTCATAAACAAAAATTCTATTTCTATATATTTCCATTCAACCGTTATTCCTTCTTTTTTTTAGTGGAAGTTAAGTCACTTCTGAAATCTCAAAGCATCAAATGTATAAACTATTATAACATTGTGTTTGATGAGCTTCTGTAACATCAAATTAGTTATTTATTCTTTATTTATTATTGTTGAAATTGAATGTACACATTTATATTGTGTATACTCTCATTAATGTATATTTTTACAATATAGTTTTTTTTCATCCCACAAAATAAAAATAAAATTATAATGAGAAAGGCCTTATAGACTGGAATTGTCTACAGTATATGACATCACAGCATTCTATAACACATCAAAAGAACTAATGGCCAATCAGCTGTGAGTTCATGATGATGTCATGAGTGACATATAAAAAAGGTTACGCAGGTTTACAACTCATGTTTCCCTCTCCAAGCAGTGCCTTTGAAACACAAATTTTCCAAACCGTGGATAACTCCAGCTATCATAAAGTCATTGAAAAACAAAAATAGATTATATAAAAAATACCTTCTTTGTCCTACTCCATTTAATCTGTTGCAATTTAAAAAATATAGAAACAGACTAAATCATGTCATAAGAGGAGCAAAAATCCACTATTATCATGTGAAATTAGTTGAACATAAAAACAATCCATCTTCTTTGTGGAGAACCATCAATTGCATTCTTAATTAAAACATTGTAAAAAACAGTTACCAAATTAATTTAAGATTGACGATTCTGTTGTTTCAAATCCGCAGCAAATTGCCAAAAGATTTAATACTTTTTTTCCCGATGTAGGTCCAAAATTCCATTTGGTCATTTTGGACCACTAGAATACATGAATCTTCCAATGTCTGAGGAATTTAACTTCACATCTGTTGACGAGGATGAGATTAGAGATATAATTGTCAATTTAAAAGACTATTCACCAGGACATGATATGATTGACAGTAAAATACTAAAAGCGATTAACCCTGTTATTATTAAACCATTATTTTTGTTTTAATCTTTCCCTAGTCCACGGAGTTGTGCCTGCAGAGTTAAAAATTGCTAAAATTATACCAGTTTATAAAGAAGATGACTCTGCAATTTCTAACAATTATAGACCAATTTCTGTTTTACCAGCCCTGTCCAAGGTTCTTGAAAAACTTGTTTACAAAATAATAATTCAACATCTGGACAAAAATAATATTTTATATGCACATCAGTATGGTTTTAGGAAACAACATTCTACTTACATGGCACTTGTCCATTTTTTGACTGAAATATATAAAGCAAAATATAGAAAAGAAAATACTGTGGGTGTTTTTCTGGATCTTTCAAAGGCATTTGATACCATTGATCATCTCATTCTATTAAATAAACTTTCACATTATGGTAAACGAAACAAGTCCCTGCTCTGGTTCACCAGTTATCTTTCAGACCGGTATCAAACTGTCAATTTTAATGGGACAGAATCCCCTTCCCTTCCCCTTCAGTGTGGCTTACCACAGGGTTCCATCTTGGGTCCCTTGTTATTTTTATTATATGTTAATGACCTCACTAATGTCTCAGATAAACTTTCTAAAATCTTATTTGCAGACGATACAAGTGTGTTTTACTCCCATAAAAATTCTGAAATTTGGAGGACTTCCGGTTTTGCTACAGAACGAAATGGCAGGCTGAGCGCTTAGCTCCTGATAGTCAGCGTATTTACGTCCCCATAAACTCAATTCTAAGAAAAAGAAGCCAAATCTGTTGAGATTATGAAGGGGGCGTACAAAGGCAAAGTTAAAGGGACGCAAGATAAACCAGCAGGTAAAGATTTACACCGGGCAGAACACGCTAAGGGCGATATGCAAGAAGGAAGGTCAACATGGAGGCGTATCGACAATGACGGAGTGCACAAACGTCGATGCTATAAGTAACCAGATAAGCGACTTTAAATCGGAACTAAAACACGATTTAAAAATGCTTAAAGATGACATTAAACACAACATGAGAGAAAAATTCCATGAGTTCAAGCAAGACGTTAACCAACAGCTAGCGACATACACGCAAGCTATGCAGGAGCAAAACGAGAAAATTAGCGAGATGGAGAACCGGATCGATGACACAGAAGCATGGAGCGCTGAGGCTAACACCACTCTCCAACAAATGATGAAGGACCAACAGCAGCTGGAGGACAAATTAAATGACATGGAATCGAGAGCAAGGCGAAATAATCTGCGGATCCATGGCGTACCGGAGAGTGCGGTAGATGGAGCAGTGATAGCGTTTGTTGAAAAGCTGTTAAGAACCGAACTCCACGTTCTTTATTTCCTCCACGAGACTCCACGAGAAACCACTGTTTTTTGACCACAACTACACAGCCACCGTTCTCCAACAGCGTAAGGCATACGACGGCATCAAAAAGACATTGAAAGATAAAGGCATTCGATTCCAGACGCCCTTTAACAGGATGCGTATCCACTGGGAAAGCGGCGTGCAGGTATACAACAGTGCATGGGAGGCCGCGCAGGAGCTGCGACAGCGGGGATACAGTGTGGAGGTGCCAGAGAAGCCGAACGGTAGGAAACATCTGATGGAGCGTCTCCAACGGTCTTCGCCCTGGCAAAGAGTGGGATCACGCACAGGTGCAGACCTTGATAATAGTGCCAGGCGAGCTACAGTGCGCCTTCAGGAATTTCAAAGCAGGCGCCCGGACGAGCAGTAGGCCCAGCTTAACGTCCATAAACAGACGGTAAATAATTGTCCCGTAATATATGGTATTCACGTGCTGACTCGCGGGGGCGATGAGAGTTCAGCTCTGCTGATGGGCTCGCACTTAAGTTCAGAGACAGCCTGTAGCGGACCAACTGGAATTGGGCCCTTTTTCTGTAAAAGGTATCATCCCCCCTTCACTCAAAACTGAAGAATGTTCTTCAGACTTTGGAAGTCTTGTTCTGTGTTTGTTACAATGCTTGTTCTAATATCTTCTGGTTTCTGTGCTCCAGTTATCTTTATTTTTGGTTATAACGTTTGACCTGTGGGAACATAATGGTGTAAGATACTTTCAGTCTAACTTAGATGCATTCTATTGATGTCCTTAAATGTGAATGGGTTGGGAAACCCAATTAAAAGGTCTAAGGTAATGACCAAATTAAAAAAGGAGAACGCACATATATTTTTTCTGCAAGAAACGCATCTTTCTCAACATGAGCATGAAAAGTTAAAACGGTTTGGTTTTACAAATACCTACTATAATTCATTTTTGCAGAGTCACAGGAGAGGGCTAGCTATCCTTATTGCAAACATGCTTAAGTTTGAAGTCATTAAGGAAATAAAAGAGAACGAGGGTAGATATCTTATTGAAAAGGGACGGATTGAAGAGGATATAGTAACCTTAATTAATGTTTATGCACCTCCTAATAGTAACAATTTTTTTTTCAGATCACTAATGGATGTAATCGCACTGGAAGCAGAGGGGGTCTGTTTATGTGGAGGCGATTTTAATATAGTACTGAATCACCATCTGGATACGACTAGTTTAAACAAAAATAAAGACAAATTGTCAAAATTTGTCAAAACAGCCTGGGAAGAAATTGGATTTTGTGATGTCTGGAGGTGTACTCACCCACTTGACAGGAATTATACCCACTATTCAGCTCCACACTCTACCTACTCCAGGATAGATTATTTTTATACCAAAAGTGATTACTATAGGGTGCAGGAATGTAGAATTGGGGTAGCTGATGTCTCTGACCATAGTGCACTATATCTAACAGTTCACTTAGAAGGAAGGAGGCGGAATACGGGGTGGAGGTTAAATGTAGGGTTATTAAATAACAAAGCAGCTGTACAGCAAATTAAATCAGACATAAGAGAATATATTAAGATTACGACGGCAAATACGACAATTTAAAAATCAGATCAATGATCTGTTATATCAAGATGTAGAGAAGAAAGCTACAGTGGTGTGAAAAAGTGTTTGCCCCTTCCTCATTTCCTGTTCCTTTGCATGTTTGTCACACTTAAGTGTTTTGGAACATCAAACCAATTTAAACAATAGTCTAGGACAACACAAGTAAACACAAAATGCAATTTGTAAATGAAGGTGTTTATTATTAAAGGTGAAAAAAAATCCAAACCATCATGGCACTGTGTGAAAAAGTGATTGCCCCCCTTGTTAAAACATACTATAACTGTGGTTGTCCACACCTGAGTTCAATTTCTCTAGCCACACCCAGGCCTGATTATTGCCACACCTGTTCACAATCAAGGCATCACTTAAATAGGAGCTGCTTGACACAGTAAGGTCCACCAGAAGATCCTTAAAAGCTACACATCATGCCGAGACCCAAAGAAATTCATGAACAATTGAGAAAGAAAGTAATTGAGATCTATCAGTCTGGAAAGGGTTATAAAGCCATTTCCAAAGCTTTGGGAATCCAGCGAACCACAGTGAGAGCCATTATCCACAAATGGCGAAGACATGGAACAGTGGTGAACCTTCCCAGGAGTGGCCGGCCGCCCAAAATTACCCCAAGAGCGCAGCGACGACTCATCCAAGAGGTCACAAAAGACCCCACAACAACGTCCAAAGAACTGCAGGCCTCACTTGCCTCAGTTAAGGTCAGCGTTCATGCCTCCACCATCAGGAAAAGACTGGGCAAAAATGGCCTGCATGGCAGAGTTCCAAGGAGAAAACCACTGCTGAGCAAAAAGAACATCAAAGCTCGTCTCAATTTCTCCACAACACATCTTGATGATCCCCAAGACTTTTGGGACAACATTCTGTGGACCGATGAGACAAAAGTGGAACTCTTTGGAAGGTGTGTGTCCAAGTATATCTGGCGTAGAAGGAACACTGCATTTCATAAAAAGAACATTATACCAACAGTAAAATATGGTGGTGGTAGTGTGATGGTCTGGGGCTGTTTTGCTGCTTCAGGACCTGGAAGACTTGCCGTGATAAAAGGAACTATGAATTCTGCTGTCTACCAAGAGATCCTGAAGGAGAATGTCCGACCATCTGTTCGTGTACTCAAGCTGAAACGAACTTGGGTTCTGCAGCAGGACAATGATCCTAAACACACCAGCAAGTCCACCACCGAATGGCTGAAGAAAAACAAAATGAAGACTTTGGAGTGGCCTAGCCAAAGTCCTGACCTGAATCCTATTGAGATGTTGTGGTATGACCTTAAAAAGGCCGTTCATGCTCAAAACCCTCTAATGTAACTGAATTAGGACAATTCTGCAAAGATGAGTGGGCCAAAATTCCTCCAGGACGCTGTAAAAGCCTCATTGCACATTATCGCAAACGCTTGGTTGCAGTTGTTGCTGCTAAGGGTGGCCCAACCAGTTATTAGGTTTAGGGGCAATCACTTTTTCACACAGGGCCATGATGGTTTGGATTTTTAATAATAAACACCTTCATTTACAAATTGCATTTTGTGTTTACTTGTGTTGTCCTTGACTATTGTTTAAATTGGTTTGATGTTCCGAAACACTTAAGTGTGACAAACATGCAAAGGAACAGGAAATGAGGAAGGGGGCAAACACTTTTTCACACCACTGTAGATTTTACAAACAGACATATTATGAATCAGGCCCCAAGGCAGCTAAATTACTAGCCCGACGCTTGCGTAAACAACAAGTGGATAGTACCATACATAAGATATGGGATCCAGAAACAAATCATCTAAAATATCATCCAAAAGAAATAGAGGCCATTTTCCTAAATTACTACAAAAACCTATACACCGAAACCTCTAATACTAAAGTAGAAGCGATGCAACACTTTCTTAACGATCTAGATCTACCTAGTATTGGCAAGAGGCAGCATGATTGTATCATAGCAGATTTTTCACTGGGAGAGACGAATAAAGCAATAACCAACTTAAAGTCAAGCAAGACCCCGGGTAGTGATGGTTTCCCAGCAAAGTGGTATAAAACTTTTAGGGAAGAGCTAGCCCCCCTCCTGCTGAAAGCATTTAATTGGATTAAAGGGGAAGGTAAACTCCCACCATCATGGAAAGAGGCACTTAGCACAGTACTCCCTAAGGAGGGAAAAGACAGGGAATATTGTAGTAACTATAGACCTATTTCCATTCTTAATGTAGACTATAAATTGTACACGGCGATAATTGCCAAAAGACTTGAGAACCTTCTCCCGGAATTAATTGACGAAGACCAAACTGGGTTTGTTAAAAATCGGCAAACACATGACAATATCAGAAGGACGCTGCATTTGATAGATAGGATAGAAAAGGAAAACAAAGCTGCAATACTACTAAGCCTTGACGCCGAAAAGGCATTTGATAGGGTTAATTGGAGTTTCCTATATCAAACTTTGCATAGATTTGGTTTTAGCGAACACTAATTAGAACACTTTATCAACAACCAACAGCAAGAATAAAAATCAACGGATCACTGTCTCCATTTTTCACATTGGAGCGAGGCACCAGACAAGGTTGTTGTCTCAGTCCCACACTATTTGTGTTTTACATTGAGCCCCTGGCCCAGGCAATTCGCCAACATGATAAACTATGAGGCATTAAGATTGGACATACAGACCACCTGATTAGTTTATTTGCAGACGATATTTTGGTTCATTTGATGGACCCTGAGACCTCCATACCTATACTGATGGAAATCCTAGATGATTTTAGTTATTATGCTGGATATAAAATAAATATTACAAAGACACAACTCCTGTCATTCATCTGTAATCCTTCAAAGGAAATAAAAGATAGATACGATCTGAGATGGGACACGGAATCAATAAAGTATTTAGGAGTGAACTTAATTAAAAATCTTAACAATTTATATTAGGTAAACTATAATCCAATTAACCAAAATATTAAAAAAGATATTGAAAAATGGTCCACTCACCCATTAGACTTTAGTAGTAAGATTAAGGTAATTAAGATGAACATTTTGCCTAGATTGCTATATCTATTCCAGGCTTTACCAGGAGAGATCCCTCAACACCAATTCCAAACCTGGGATATGCTTTTTTCTAGATTTATCTGGGACGGAAAGAAGCCTAGGATAAAATATACAACACTTCAGTTGGCCAAACATAAAGGAGGAATGGCGCTCCCAAATCTCAAAGATTACTTTCATGCAGCTCAGTTCCGCCCCTTGTTTCTTTGATATAATGACAACTATTTTGCCAGATGGAAGGAAATCGAGGCATACGTTGAAGGCTATCAGATCCAGTCAGTGTTGGGAGAAAAGGGAATCCCCTCATTAGTCAAGTGTAAAATAGGCTCTATAACTTCTAATGCTTTAGAGTTCTGGTTTAACTTTGTGAGGCAGCTAAAACTAAGGAAAGAACAGAGAGTTCTTAGATGGATAGCCTTTGACACCCAGTTTAAGCCAGGAGTTAATGATGCCATATTCAAGGATTGGGCAGTGAAAGGTATTAAGGCAGTGTGTACGATAATGGACAACAAGGAATTGCAGACTTTTCAAACATTAAAAGAAAAATTCTCCCTTCAAAATCGGGACTTATTTAGGTATATACAATTTGGGGATTACTACAACAAAGAATTGAAAATGGAGAACTCGCAAGAACTCAATCCAGTTATAGGTTATATGATGAGTGCTTATGGACCAAATAGAAACTGCGTTAAAATCATTTCTATGTTCTATGAAAGAATTATGGAAAGTCGGGGCAACTCAACATTATACTTGAAAGCAAGATGGGATAAGGAACTAAAAGTAGAAATTCTTTGGATGTATGAGACACTCAACATACTTCCACAAGTTCACAACAACTGAGGGTGTTTAACTGGAAGAATTTGGTGCGTTTTTTTATTACACCTCAGATCAGCAGTAAAACATCTTCAACACACCAGCCCTGCTGGAGACAATGTGGCTGCTTAGTGGCACATCACACACATATTTTTTGGAGTTGTGAAAAGCTGAAATCATTTTGGGAGGATATACATTTAGTTTTGAGTAATGTACTTGGATATAAGGTTCCTTTCACGTGCATAGCCTTATACCTGGGTCATATTTCACCTGTAACAGTACAGAGGGACAGGTACTTAGTCAAGATACTCCTCACAGCAGCGAGGAAAGTGATAACCAGAAACTGGTATAAGCCCGATTGCCCTAAACGGCAACAATGGTTTGATGTCATACAAGAAATAAAGGCAATGGAAAGGCTGACTTTTGTGCTTGGTCTGAGAGAAGGTCTGTATACCAAAAGATGGCAGAAGTGGACACTTTACTTAAATAAAACATAAGGACATTGGTTCATAGCTCGGAATCAATGGATAAAGCATTGACTTAAAATGTATTTTTATTTCTATTTTCTTTGCCTACCACCACCTTTTCCCACAGTAGCTTCCCCGTTCTCCCTTTTTTGTTTTTGTTTTTTCATTTATTACTTACAAGCTGATGTGCCTGATCAGTTGTAACAATGCACTGAATATTCAATAAAAATTAAAGTTACAAAAAAACCAACTAATTGACTATGGGACACATCCCGGACTTGATCAATCCCGGAGAGCCGCCCTCAGTGGAGAGTGTCTAGTTGGTAATGGCCAAAACACTTGATGATGCTGAGGTTCACTACTGATGATGTGTCCCAAAATTTAACTGAAACCTTAAAATTTAACTGAAACTTTAAACCCCTCATAAAACGTTTTACCTTTAAAAATCTATCTTAGCCTCCTAAACTTAACCTTTTCATAAACACTGATCTGCTTACCATCTACAAATGTAACCAATGGCTCTCCCACTCCCTGTCTTTGGAAGGAGACCATAGTTTTTTTCATTAAGCTTTGCATCTCCCCCCCTCTTTCTCTTCTCATTTTAGCTCCCTCCAAAAGGAGCATTACAAATAATATAGACACCTTAATCGGACCAATTTGGTCATTCACAACTATAGAATTACGAAACACTAAGGGCATCCTATTTGCAATACCTCTTCAATCCCCCTGACCAACCCAACACCTGCCACTATGACGCTGATAACCTCCCACCTTGAACAAATACCATAAATGGAAACAACTTACCTTAAAAAGAAACCAATGACATGTCAACTTGACTACAATGAAGAGTCTATTTCAGGCTTCCTCAATCTGTTTGAGTCCACCTGGAAAACATTCATCGTTAACACAAACCAACACGTGTTACAAACCAACCGTTCAGAAAAAACAAACCTAACCCAAACCTAACCCAGACAAACCAACCCATTATCAAATGAGGATGCAGAATACCTGATACACTGTCAGCCTGGCTGCGGTGAAGAGTTTATCCCTGTCTCTGCAGTCTATTCGTGTCTGCCAAAAAAACAAAAACAAAATTAAGAGGCAATATGGTAGAGGACATTGTAGGAATTGTAAGTTTATGCTGACGTGTGCCGGCCCGTGCATTTGCCTTTGACATATACCACCCTCCAAATCCTGGAAGAACACTACTGAAAAACCATGGAAACCTGCACAAACAACCTTGCTCCAACCTCTAGAGAGAATTGGGACCAAGCATTACCAGTTGCCATAAGATGGGCCAAAAGGTACCTCAGAAGGATCACAAACCAAACAATTGCTGAAGCAAAGGAAAACATCCTTAACATACAAAACCCCAGAGAACCTCCTGCTGAACCAACCCCCCAAAAAAACATGATACAGAAAGACCCTACCCTGACTACCCCCAACAACAAACCTCAAAACCAATAGAATCCTGCTCCCTATACAAGTCCCACAACCACCTAGGTAACAAATACCTAAACTGGACACTAAGCCCAGTAAGACAGATCCTGATCATAGGGGATTCAAACATCTCCAGACTGCCTCCTATTAATGACCCCCGAATTCAGGTTGACTGCTATCCAGGCACCAACCTAAGCATGCAACACACCTCCTGAAAAACAAAACCCCAACCTCAGACAATATCCAAAATATAATCCTCTCATTCGGTCTGAATAACCAGAAATTAGCAATCCTACCCACCTAAAAAAAGACCGGCATGCAATGCTACGGGCTTCCAGGGATACATTCCCGCAGGCAACAATCATGATCCTGGTGATAAACTATTCTGACAATTTGCCACAGTCCCTCAAGGACAACATTTAACATCTGAACCACTTAATCAAGGAAACTACTTGCCAGATACCAAGACTACCAAAGGAACTGTTCTCCACAGGACCTGACAGTCTCCACTGGACTACCCACACAGCCATCGAAATGTTGAGGAGTTGGAAAACTTTTTTGGCCTAAAGGCGTCCCCCAAACGCAGGACAAGGAAGTTCTGAACCTCTCCTCAACACTAAACTTAACACATTCCCAAAAAAAGATTCCTTAAAAAAGGTCTCTCATTCACCCCATCCAACACAAACAGCAAAAGAAACACCCTAAGTGTAGACCTTACACAATACCACAGACGCCTAAAATTATTCACGTACTTTGGTCCATCACCGCCACCAACAATAAAACCTTCCACATACCCTTGGACTGGGAACCAGACCCTTCCAAACTACCCCAACCCCTTTTGGAACTCATACAAAAAGACCAACAATCAATTGCCAATCTTAAATTAACAAAAGATAAGTCCAATCTTACGAAAGAAGAGGAAGAAGCACTACAGGACCTGAGTAATAACCCAAACATAGTCATAAAACCAGCTGACAAAGGTAGTGCCATTGTAATAATGGGCCGCACAAACTATGTTAAATATGTTAAATTATTGCTGATAAGAAAACTATTTCCATGACAGCATCAGCGAGATCAGTGGTGTTGTCATGGTAACTAACAAACTATATACAGAACAAGTTTTGCAACAATGAATACAACAATGCGGTTGAAATTATGAAGTAAAATGTAATGAACAAGAGTTTTTATACTCAATAATATAACTCTTTTTTTAACTTAATTTTTTTATGATCAGTGTGATAATTTTTTTTGTGTGTCTGTGAGTGGGTAAAAGATACACAGAGAGAGAGAGAAAGAAAGAGAGGAAGAAACCCTAAATGTTAAGGGAAAAGACCCGCGGACCTGACTGACTGAGGGAGAGCTGTTCACTTCTTCGTGTTCTGACAGTGTGTGAGTGAGCAGAGCACAACAACAGAAGAGCGCTGGGACTAGCCTATCACAGAATAGTGTAGGGGAGGGGCGCTGGGACTAGCCTATCACAGAATAGTGTAGGGGAGGGGCGCTGGGACTAGCCTATCAGAGAACGCAGACACAGTCAATGAGGAGTTTTATTCAATCCGAGTACAGATATTGACTCGCATTACTTGTACTCGGCAAAAGTGCTTTATCCGTGCGGATACTCGTGTATCCGGCTCATCCCTACCAACCACTGAATAATCCCATAAAAGAAGAAACAGCGAGCCAAATATCCCTTATTCTTGAGACCCTTAGAAAAAAACACTACCTAACCAAAAAATGCACCTACCTCAGGGACAGGCCCCTACAGGCCAAGACTGTTTTATAGCCTGCCCAAAATACACAAACCACAAAATAGCTGGATAGACAATATCCCACAAGGTAGACCCATCGTTTCAGACTGTGGCAGCAAAAGCTACGGCAAAGCTGAATATTTGGACTCATTTCTGACTCCATTATCCAACAAGCACCCAAGTTACCTCAAAGACACCACAGATTTTGTCCAAAAAAATCAAGCAAACAGTCATAAAAGAACCAAGTAAACTTTTCACCATGGATGTCAAAAGCCTGTACACAAACATCGACATCCCCAAGGGCATGGAAATAAAAAATAAATGGCTCAAAAAATACCCTGCACCTAACAGACAGGACAAAGAGATCCTACATCTATTACACTTAAGCCTAACTAGGAACAATTTCGAGTTCAACGGAAAATACTACAGTGGTGTGAAAAAGTGTTTGCCCCCTTCCTCATTTCCTGTTCCTTTGCATGTTTGTCACACTTAAGTGTTTCGGAACATCAAACCAATTTAAACAATAGTCAAGGACAACACAAGTAAACACAAAATGCAATTTGTAAATGAAGGTGTTTATTATTAAAGGTGAAAAAAAATCCAAACCATCATGGCCCTGTGTGAAAAAGTGATTGCCCCCTAAACCTAATAACTGGTTGGGCCACCCTTAGCAGCAACAACTGCAACCAAGCGTTTGCGATAATGTGCAATGAGGCTTTTACAGCGTCCTGGAGGAATTTTGGCCCACTCATCTTTGCAGAATTGTCCTAATTCAGTTACATTAGAGGGTTTTCGAGCATGAACGGCCTTTTTAAGGTCATACCACAACATCTCAATAGGATTCAGGTCAGGACTTTGGCTAGGCCACTCCAAAGTCTTCATTTTGTTTTTCTTCAGCCATTTGGTGGTGGACTTGCTGGTGTGTTTAGGATCATTGTCCTGCTGCAGAACCCAAGTTCGTTTCAGCTTGAGTACACGAACAGATGGTCGGACATTCTCCTTCAGGATCTCTTGGTAGACAGCAGAATTCATAGTTCCTTTTATCACGGCAAGTCTTCCAGGTCCTGAAGCAGCAAAACAGCCCCAGACCATCACACTACCACCACCATATTTTACTGTTGGTATAATGTTCTTTTATGAAATGCAGTGTTCCTTCTACGCCAGATATACTTGGACACACACCTTCCAAAGAGTTCCACTTTTGTCTCATCGGTCCACAGAATGTTGTCCCAAAAGTCTTGGGGATCATCAAGATGTGTTGTGGAGAAATTGAGACGAGCTTTGATGTTCTTTTTGCTCAGCAGTGGTTTTCTCCTTGGAACTCTGCCATGCAGGCCATTTTTGCCCAGTCTTTTCCTGATGGTGGAGGCATGAACGCTGACCTTAACTGAGGCAAGTGAGGCCTGCAGTTCTTTGGACGTTGTTGTGGGGTCTTTTGCGACCTCTTGGATCGTGGGGTAATTTTGGGCGGCCGGCCACTCCTGGGAAGGTTCACCACTGTTCCATGTCTTCGCCATTTGTGGATAATGGCTCTCACTGTGGTTCGCTGGATTCCCAAAGCTTTGGAAATGGTTTTATAACCCTTTCCAGACTGATAGATCTCAATTACTTTCTTTCTCAATTGTTCCTGAATTTCTGTGGGTCTCGGCATGATGTGTAGCTTTTAAGGATCTTCTGGTGGACCTTACTGTGTCAAGCAGCTCCTATTTAAGTGATGCCTTGATTGTGAACAGGTGTGGCAATAATCAGGCCTGGGTGTGGCTAGAGAAATTGAACTCAGGTGTGGACAACCACAGTTATAGTATGTTTTAACAAGGGGGGCAATCACTTTTTCACACAGGGCCATGATGGTTTGGATTTTTTTTCACCTTTAATAATAAACACCTTCATTTACAAATTGCATTTTGTGTTTACTTGTGTTGTCCTTGATTATTGTTTAAATTGGTTTGATGTTCCGAAACACTTAAGTGAGACAAACATGCAAAGGAACAGGAAATGAGGAAGGGGGCAAACACTTTTTCACACCACTGTATAAACAGTATTTTTAAATATACCTAAACGGGCTGCCACACAATGAAATTCTTGCCGCATATGATCCTGCCAAACGTTGTCGACGTTCAAGCGAGGGGGAAAATCAAACACAAAGACCTACACAAAACAGTAGTTGTTCATTACAAAAGCAGTTATTTTCATATCAATTCAAAATATCTTTCATCACATTTTTCTACAACAGCGTATACAGCCTAAATATGGTACCAAACCTATAACAATGATAACAAATACAATTTTAAAATAAAATTACCTTAGACCAGCGACTGCAGACTGCACAGGAGCAAGTTAAGTCTGCTCCGGCCTCTTCAATGGTCTTGCTGCTTGATAAGTTGTTGCTAGGGGCTATGAGACAGACTGCGTCGGGTGTCCGAGGGAGAGTAGCATTCATCACCTCGGTCTTCAAGTCAGTCGCACAGGCCCCTGGGGTTGACATGACACCGAAGGAGAGCCCTCCTTCTGGCATCAGGACTAGTCCGTCTGCGAGGCTTCGCAGGTGAGAGTCACCGACAAGTAGCACAAACTGAAACAACAGAAGAGCCTTTTAGAATTAAAATCATCATCCTTATAACTCAGAGTAAAACTTTTGTTCAAAACTATAATTTTCTACAACTACACCTTCTTGTCCGGAGACTCGGCTGGAATGACCAACTTGCGTTGCCTCCCAGTGAAGGGAGATTTTGGCCATTCCTGCACTTTATGGCGATAACCTGTACCACCGCCTATTTACAAACCAACAAAAACATAATGTGATGAAACATAATTAACATATGACAAGCATAAATTATGTAAGCACAACAATCAACACCTTACTACTAGAAAAACTATAAAATTAATAAAAATAGTTCACAATTGTGCAACAATAATATACACTTTACACGTATAAATAAAAAAATTGTATGAAAAATTGCTTGGCTACGTACGTGCAAAACTGGCATTGGAAGCCCGCTGGTTGCCAAGAACCACCGTCCGCCGCTCTGCCATTCTCCATTGGGCTGCCAGTGAGCGCCGGTAATTCTTGCCACGCGGCATCTAAGTATGTAGACACAATTTATTAATAATGACATTACAAGATCCTCAAATAATTTAGAACATCTATGCACCAAATCATGTCAGAACATAAATGTACTCAAATTTGATGCAACAAGCATCACAAAAAGAAAAGAAAAAACACATTCCTGCTGCTTTTTTTTTTTTAGATTAAATACTTTGCATCTACTATAGATAGGCTTTGCCTATTCAAGCTACACAACTATATCTCTTTTTGTTGGTGCAATTAAATTAAATCATTAAATTGTTTATATTTATCACCTCCATATGTTATAAACACAGCATGACATTTATATAAATACAGCATGCAAAAAGCATCGTAATTAATTACAACATTAACAGATAAAGTGTGAAGTATCACACCACATTGTTAAGCTACATTTGAGTCAAATAGTTAATGAATACTTTATTCATTTTTTAAAGAATAACAACCAGTGTTCAAAGATCACTCACTTACACTCATTATATCAATATTATGTTGTTTCATTACTACTATAAGGTCTTCATAATATAGTAACGTTACTGAAATAATACAAATGTTTATGTCTTCCCTTAGTTAGCAATTTCATACATTATAACTCATGAACACAGAATTGCTTGTCTGTCAATACACTGGTGTGGACATCAGCTACTCTACTGCTAAAACATAATTTTTTTGAAACTACTGATTTCTACCAACTTCTGATCTGTGGCGGAGGAAGCCAAGAAGAGCTGATACACTAAATGTTGAGCTTGACCTTGCCATAAGTTATGGTAAACGTTCACAGTAATGTTCGAATAAAAGAAGCGGTAAATTCCGCGCTACGTGGGTCTGGGGCATCCCCAACAGTGCACATTAAATAAAATGCCATACCGTTGAGCCTTTTTCACGTCTAAAAACACACAACTAACCTTAAAGCTGAATAAACAGGTGGAAATTTGTTCGCTTACCTACGTTCATTTGCTTGCATTATCACATACTGTTACATAAACAGTTCATCATTTATGCTTAACTTATTTGCTGGCCAGCTAACCCTACCCCAGGGTTTTAGCGCGGGGCTAATAGAGCTAACATGGCTAACGTAGGTAAGTAGCTAGGTATAACGTTACAACAGCCTTATAGCTAGCTACCTACCTACGTTAGCCACGTTAGCTCTATTAGCTCCGCTGATAAACTCTGGGTAATGTTAGCTAGCCAAGAAATGATAGTAGCCTTAGCTAACTAACTTGACGTTAGCTACATAACAACAAGAGGTAACACACTCCGTTTCAGTCCGAGCTCAGTTGACTTTATTTGCTGAGCAAATTATAAATATACGTTAGCTACATACAATCATGTTGTGTTGCAAAGAAAATACGTTAGCATGCTAACAACGTCAATCAGCTGGCAAACAACTTACTGTTAGTGCGGGCAAGAAGTCCTTCAATGTGGAAAAATGTGAAAATTGTGCTGATATCTCTCTCTCTTTCTCTCCATCTCTCCTAATCTCCGTATCTCTCAGTGTAATTTTGGAACCTTATTCTCTCCCTGAGTATGCCAAAGCAATCAGTTTGAAAATAAAGCATTGTTTAACGGAAACCACGGGCATTTATACTACGCGCCTCACCTTTCAAATATTCAATTCAACCAATCACGGAGGGGTGTGAGCATTATTTACCCTGACAGAAAACCACATAGAACATTACTTAATTATTAATTTAGTTTTTATTAATATGAATTTAGTTTTTATTAATGGCCACAAAAATTTAATTACTCCATTCTTTCATTTGGATTGTGGAGCGAACAGAAGTAAGTCAGGTTGTCTAGATATTACATTTTTAACAAATGTTATTTTTTTTTTGTGGTGTTAAACATATGACTCAGCATTTGCTGGTGTAGTTGCAGACTTTCAGAAAGACCATTATAGACAGCCTATAGGCCTATATAGATATGTTTTATACATCAAGGTTAATTTAGCTAGCTAATCCAAAAAGCACATGGTAGGTTAGCATAATTGCTTTGAAAGTAGACAATTTAGTGACTAACTTGGATGCTCTCTCAGGGCTCTCAGTCACTGAGCTTGTAGATCATTTCAACTGTAAAATTACAAATGTTATTGATGCCATTGCTCCCACTAAGGTCAAAGTTGTCTCTGGTAAGAAAAAGTCTCCATGGAGAAATATCCCACTGGTGAGAGCAGAAAAAAGAGAGTGTCGGAAAGCTGAACGAAGGTGGCGAAAAACAAATCTCCTGGTCCATTATAACACCTATAAAGAGAGACTTCGCATTTATAATTTGGAACTGAGGAATGCAAGGCGGTCCTTCTTCTCTGATATTATCTCTAGAAGCAATAATAATTCACGTGCTTTGTTTGCTACTGTCAATAACAAACCCTCCAGTACCAGTAGCATCTGAACCTTTATCTACCAAGGCCTGCAATGACTTTGCCTCCTTCTTCAAAGAAAAAATTCAAAAGATTAGACAAACAGTCAGTGCCTCCATATCAAGTCCAGGATGTGTGTTCTCACAGTGTTCAAGCAGAACTAGTTCCAATATGACTGAGTTTCATGCGATCAACCATAAAAATCTGGAGGACATTATACAACATCTGAAAACCTCCTCCTGTTGCCTTGATATTCTACCAACGGGTGTTTTCAAAAATGTCTCGAATTGTTTGTCTTATGATCTTCTACAGATTGTGAACACATCTCTTCTTTCAGGAATCTTTCCACAGGCCCTGTAAACTGCAGTAATCAAGCCACTCTTAAAAAAGAACAATCTAGACACATCCCTAATGGTGCAACTATAGGCCGATCAAAACCTTCCATTCTTAAGTAAAATCATTGAAAAAGCAGTTTTTCAACAACTCAATTATTTCTTGTCACTAAACAACAGCTTTGATACCTTTCAGTCGGGTTTCCGACCACACCACAGCACTGAGACGGCTCTCGTTAAGGTCTTTAATGACATCCACCTTAACACAGATAATGGCAAAATTTCAGTCTTAGTATTACTTGATCTCAGTGCTGCATTTGACACGGTCGACCACGACATATTACTAGACCGATTGAAAAACTGGGTTGTCCTTTCTGGCTCAGTACTAAACTGGTTTGAATCCTACTTACAGAATAGGGATTACTTTGTGTCAATAGGTAATTATACATCTGAGCTCACAAATATGACGTGTGGAGTTCCCCAAGGCTCCATTCTGGGGCCTCTTCTGTTTAACATCTACATGCTTCCACTGGCTCAGATTATGGAAAACAACAAAATAAGTTACCATAGTTATGCGGATGACACACAAATTTACATAACCTTATCGCCAGGGGACTATAGTCCAATACAAAAACTGACTAAGTGTATTGAAGAAATTAACGGCTGGATGTGCCAGAACTTTCTGAAATTAAATGAGGGAAAAACTGAGCAAAAGAGGAACGATTAAAAGTCTGCACTCAGCTTCAAACAACAATGTTAAAAACAACAGACAAAGCCAGAAATCTTGGTGTAATCATGGACTCTGACCTGAATTTTAACAGCCACATTAAGACAATTACAAAGTCAGCCTATTATCACCTTAAGAATATATCAAGGGTTAAAGGACTTATGTGTCAACAGGATTTGGAAAAACTTGTCCATGCTTTCATCTTCAGTAGACATGACTACTGTAACGGGGTCTTTACAGGTCTCCCTAAAAAATCAATTAGACAGCTGCAGCTGATTCAGAACGCTGCTGCTCGAGTCCTCACTAAGACCAAGAGACTGGATCACATCACTCCAGTTCTGAAGTCTTGACACTGGCTTCCTGTGCCCCAAAGAATTGATTTCAAAGTTCTTTTGCTAGTTTATAAATCACTAAACGGTTTAGGGCCAAAATACATTTCTGATCTGCTAGTACACTATGACCCCCCCAGACCTCTAAGGTCATCTGGGGCAGGTCTACTGTCTGTTCCTAGAGTCAGAACTAAACAGGGAGAAGCAGCGTTCAGTTTCTATGCTCCTCATATCTGGAATAAACTCCCAGAAACCTGCAGGTCTGCTGCTACTCTCAGTTCTTTTAAATCAATGCTGAAGACCTTTCTTTTCGATGTTGCCTTTCTTTAAATGATGTTCATTTCTTTACTGTTTAATCTTTTATACTGCACTGTAACTTTTATTCTTGTGTTTTAACTGTTTTTATTTTTTAACTGTTTCTTCTGTGTTTTATCGGTTTTATTTTCTTTTAACTGATTTTGTGTAAAGCACTTTGAATTGCCCTGTTGCTGAAATGTGCTATACAAATAAAGCTGCCTTGCCTTGCCTTGCCTTCTGTAATTTGGAATCATCCAGAACATATTATTTATTCATGATGTGGTCAAACTGCAAGTTTTTGTTTTTGTGAACAACTTTTTATTTTCTTCTTTCATCAATTCAGACACGTCCTTCCGACTACACATTTGACTTATCACCATCAAAAACAATATACACATTTAACATTAGACAACACCTAAAAGAAAATATAAAAAAAAATATATTAATATATATATTAATAATATATATATATACATATACATATACATACATACATATACATACATACATACACATACATATACACATACATACATATACACACATACACATATACATATACACACATACACATATACACATACATACATACATATACACATACATACATACATATACATACACATAATAAAAAATTAAAATAAATAAGTAAAAATAAAAAATTAAAATACAAACACAATTGCGACCCCCGCCCACCCACCCAATCCCTCCTACCCTGGATCTCTAACAAATTTTACCGGCCATGGCACACCTCAGAACCAACCAATGTGAATACAGATATTAAGTTACAGCAAATACCTAACCTTATCAACCATTGACTGCCACGCTAAGATAGTGTCGGGTCCTGCACTGTGCATTCTTGCCACTGACAGCTCCATCTCAACCACGTCTATGTAAGTGTTAATCCATTGAGACTTAGTAATTGCATGTGGGGTTTCCACCGTAGAGCTAGCATTTTTTGGCCGCAGTGCTGCCTGTTAAGAGCATACGCTTTTTCCAACATGTCATCTTTAGTGAGGAGGTGTCATTCAAAAGCAGCACAGCAGGAGAACACGGTACAATATCATCCACAACAGTAGATAAACTGGCACAAACTTCCCCCAAAAGCTTCACATCCTTACATTCCCAGTACATATGCATGTATGAACCTATACAACCATCTGAACAGAGGGTACAGATTGGAGAAGTTAAACATTTCATGAGAAAGCTTTTCCTGGGAGTGAGGTAGGTCCTATAGATGTGGTTGAAATGGATCTTCTGGTGGTTCGGGTTCTTAGAAGCAAGGCCAATCGAGGACCAAATGGTATCCCAGTCCAGTGAGTCACTTTCGTTGTAACGTTGTAGGTCATTGGTCCACACACATAAAATGGGGAGAGTTTTATAAGAGGCATCCCGAACAAAAGAATATATTCGGAGACCACCCTCTGTTTTGACTGCTACTGTATAAAATGGAGTGCAAAGGGTGGATAGTAGGACGAGAACCCCATGGTACTCCATATGCTTTCATAGATGAACCATAATTGAAAATACAAAAATAAAGATGTTCCAGGCAATTGATAAGACCGTCTCAGATCATTAAAATCACGGAGCCCATTTTCATTATATACATCGGCCAGAACATGTATTTTGAACTGCTACTTGAATTGTTGAACACTGTTAGATTGTTTATTTCTCTTCTAAATAAAGACGTGGCTTCCAAAAAAAAAGGTTGCGTCCGCTATACAGTTTCCTTGTTAGCTCTGAGTCCAGCAAAGAAGTAGCAGCACCTTATGCGAAGGAAAAAGCTTACAGCACCAGGGATTCCCAGGCGGTCTACCATCCAAGTACTTACCCGGCCCTACCCTGCTTGGCTTCCAAGATCAGACGAGAGCAGGCGCATTCAGGGTGGTATGGCCGTAAGCAAGTGCACACCGTGAAAACAAGCTATTTCTAGACGTGAAAACCTGAAGGTTCAGAAACCTGTTGAATAAACAGCTTGGGGTTGAGGAATACTGAACTACATGTAATCACACTATTAGTTCACGTATACATTTTGCAGTAGCTTGCTAGTAGTTCAACTACATTCACCTTGGAATCAAGGAGTTGACTTGCTTTTTGCTCTTTTTTGCACTATAATTAACACTTCTGAATTTTTACGAGATCTTTGATTTGTTTTGTATAAATACTTTCATGTAATTCCATGTTTCTGTTTTTCATTACTGCAATTAATCCTCAATTTTCTTACCTCTGTCTTTACTGAGGCTTGGGTTACTTGTCGTCTTCTGTAATTTGGAATCATCCAGAACATATTATTTCTTTATGATGTGGTCAAACTGCAAGTATTTTGAACTCCTACTTGAATTGTTGAACACTGTTAGATTGTTTATTTCTCTTCTAAATAAAGATTTTACTTCCAAAAAAAAAGTAGCGTCCGCTATACAGTTTCCTTGTTAGCTCTGAGTCCAGCTCAAGCTCAGGGGAGACACTCACGTGCAGATCAAAATGTGGTAACGCTTCATGAATTTGCCTGTCATCCTTTTGCAGCCACACTTCATACCCCTTGTTGTCAGACTGACACCTTCACAGCGGTGCCGGCTGGAGCGCCACATTCTTTAGAAGTAAGTAATCTCAAATGTCACAACAGCAAAGGGTGAGGTCTTTCCCCCGAAGACATTCAATTCAATTTTATTTATAGTATCAATTCATAACAAACGTTATCTCGAGACACTTTCCAGATAGAGTAGGTCTAGACCACACTCCAGAATTTACAAGGACCCAACAGTTCTAGTAGTTTCCTCCAGAGCAAGCAACAGTGCGACAGTGGCGAGGAAAAACTTCCTTTTAGGAAGAAACCTCGGACAGACCCAGGCTCTTGGTAGCCGGTGTCTGACGACCGGTTGGGGTTAGAATGAAGAGTGGCAATAACAGTCACAAAAAATAGTGGTTTGTAGTAGTTCTTTGTAGTAGTTCATGGGATAGCAGGGGACTGTGAGGCATTACAAGGCACAGCAGGATGTAGCAGGGCACAGCAGAGCGTAGCAGGATGAACACAGCATCGCAGGACATGTAGCGGGACCATGGCGACAGCTGCTACCATGATTTTGGAGCCTCCCTGATCCAAGGAAACATGCTGGGCAAAAAAGAACATAAGGACTCCGGGGAATGACTCCCCAGAGCTAGGTTAGTAACAAGCATTTCTGGGACATGGATGCACACAAATGGAAAGATAGAAAGATAGAGGAGAGAGGAGCCCAGTGTGTCAAAGGAAGTCCCCCAGCAGTCTAAAACTATTACAGCATAACTAAGAGAGACAGGGTAAAGAGAGGAGCCAACCGGATCCCATCCCTCTGTCTAGAGGAGGTGGATGAGAGAGAGCGAGATCCATCCCTCTGTCTAGAGGAGGTGGATGAGAGAGAGAGAGAGATCCATCCCTCTGTCTAGAGGAGGTGGATGAGAGAGAGAGAGAGAGAGATATCCATCCCTTTGTCTAAAGGAGATGGGGGGAGAGAGATCCATCCCTCTGTCTAGAGGAGGTGGACAAGAGAGGGAGAGAGAGAGAGAAAGAAAGAGAGACATAACCATCCCTCTGTCTAGAGGAGGTGGATATGAGAGAAAGAAAGAGAGCGCGAGAGAGAGATCCATCCCTCTGTCTAGAGAAGGTGGACGAGAGAGAGAGAGAGAGAGAATTCAATTTTATGTTGTCAGACTGACACCTTCACAGCGGTGCCGGCTGGAGCGCCACATTCTTTAGAAGTAAGTAATCTCAAATGTCACAACAGCAAAGGGTGAGGTCTTTCCCCCCCAAGACATAAATGTATGCTTGCAATGTGTTTAACACTAGAACTGCCATGACGGTCATTTTGACCGTTTTGCATTTTAAAAGTGCAATAACTTTGCTGAATAAAAAAATTTAAACCTGCTGGTACCTGACTTTTCCTAAAAGTGTCTGTATTTTCATTTAAAACGTTTTTCAAATAAATTACACCAAAGCCCAAAAAATATGATCAATTTACCCTATTTTGGCCATACACGGTCATATTGACCGCAAGGGTTTTCGCGGCATTCTTTATGTAACTTTTCGCGCGGTTAAAGATGGATCTTGGTTGCTTAGTAACTATCATTGTCTCTGTTAGAGAAACGTCACTAGCGTCACCTATAGCCTACTTGTATTTGCCGGTAGCCTATTTGATTACAGTAACCTACACTGCTTTTTATAACTTATTTAGAAACCCATTTGTAGTGAAAAATGTCCAGAATGAATGACCGAATGAGGAGGTATATGACTGTCGAAATGGCCTTGGAGATGCTTCAGAACATGGGAAGTGATGATTCTGATGCTGGGGCTCTATCGGAGTCGGAGGAAAGTGACAGTGACCGTTCCTGGGTGAATGACAGGTCCAACACTTCATCCTCATCAGAGAGTGAGTCCGTAGGCCAACAGCGGAAAAAGAGGCGACGACTGTCATCTAAGAATTCGGATCGAAATGTTCCGTTTGATGGCGTTGAACCGGTCACAGCTGATGCCACGGCTGATTGTCCCGTTGAGCCGGTCCCTAATGCCACGGCTGATTGTCCCGTTGAGCCGGTCCCTAATGCCACGGCTGACTGTCCCGTTGAGCCGGTCCCGAATGCCACGGCTGACTGTCCTGTTGAGCCGGTCACGGCTGATGTTCCCGGTAAGTTTGGCTACATAGCTATTCTGTTCATATTTGCAATTGTGGGCTGTTATTATTATTAGTCTAGTTATTGTTATAGCTATTATAGTTATTGTGTTTTGGGCCTTCCCGAACCATTAGGCCTACCCCAAGAGCCAACATACAGCCTACCTCAGTCATTACGGCCGGAGGCGGCTGTGGAAATGGGGAAGGATGGGACGGTGTGGACGGTGCTTCCGCTGACTGACCGTCCAGGGAGAAAGCAGAGCCAAAACGTCCTGACAGAAGCTGCTGGCCCCACACCGCACGCAAAACGCAACATTGAAGATGCGCTCACCGCCTTTTTGTGTCTCTTCAATAATGGCATGCTGAAGCACATCAGGGACTGCACTGTGGCTGAGTCCCATCGGCACCGTGGTGACAGCTCCTGGGACCTGACAGTGGCTGAACGTCTCAGGTTACGTATGTAACCTTTGTTCCCCGAGAAGGGGAACGAGACACTGCGTCGGTTACGACACTATGGGAATCGCCTTCAGGCATGACAGGGCTGAATGTGAATGAAAACTACTCCAATCCTATTGGTCCTAGTGAGAACGGTAGCATGTGACGGCATAACCGTAGGGACATATAAGCACACCGGCACATAGCTCATTAGCTCTTTCTATGAAGCAAGGCACTCCAGGCGGGGTGAGGCGCGGCGAACCGACGCAGTGTCTCGTTCCCCTTCTCGGGGAACAAAGGTTACATACGTAACCTGAGACGTTCCCCTCGAGGAACTCGAACTGCGTCGGTTACGACACTATGGGAACGAGATACCCACTAACCCGCGCCGAAACCCCGCCTGCCCCAGCGTGAAACCACTCGTGGGCACGACTAGGAGGAGAGCACCCGGGTGCCAGGTGCGGAGGGAAAGTCCAGACTATAGAACCTGAAGAAGGTATGCGGAGTGGCCCAGCCAGCTGCATCACAAACCTCCTGGAGAGACGCACCAGAGAGGAGAGCCGTAGAGGCCGCCATGCCTCTCGTGGAGTGAGCCCGTACAGCCATAGGTGAAGGCAAACCGCGCACCCGATAGGCCAGGGAGATAGTCTGAACGATCCAGTTACTGATAGTATGTTTAGAAGCGGGAAGCCCAGCCTTGGAGGACCCGAAACACACCAGCAACTGGTCCGATTTCCTCCACCCGGAGGACCTCAGAGTGAAGACACTCAGGGCCCGGACAGGACAGAGCAAATGGAGCCTCCCGTCCTCCGCCGTCACATGAGGTGGAGGATGAAACGCCCGCAGCACCACAGGCCCCATGACAGAGGACTGCACCTTGGGAACGTACCCCGGAACGGGGTGCAGAATGGCCCTCACATTACCGGGGCAAACTCCAGGCATCGGGAAGCAACCGAAAGAGCCTGGAGGTCCCCCACCCTCCTCAGAGAGGTGACAGCAAGGAGGAAGGCCATCTTCAAGGTCAGGTACTTGGCCGCAGCCGACTCCAACGGTTCGAAGGGGGCCTCAGCCAGCGCCCCAAGAACCACCGCCAGATCCCAGGTGGGAACCCTAGGACGAGTCGCAGGTCTCATCCTCCGAGTCCCACGGAGGAACCGAATGACCAGGGGAAGCCTCCCCAGAGACCCAACCCCGAAGGGCGTGGAAAGCCGAAATGGCAGCCACGTAAACCTTGAGGGTGGAGGGGAAAGGCCCGCAGAGAAGCGGTCCTGCAGAAACTCCAGCACCTGAAGCACCGGGCAGGTAACTGGGTCCAGCATGCGTCCACTGCACCAGGCAGAGAAGACGGCCCACTTCTGGCCATACATCCTCCGTGTAGACGGGGCCCTGGAGCTAAGGAGAGTCTCGACCGCACCCGCCGTCAGGCCCGCCTCGAGTACTGGGCCCCCTCAAGGGCCAGACCCACAGCCGCCACAGGGCGGGGCAAGGGTGAAGAACCCGGCCCCCCCGGGACAGCAGGTCCCTCCTCAGAGGGACCTGCCACGGCGGACCGTCCAGGAGCTCCATCAGGTCCGAAAACCACACCCGGTCGGCCAGAACGGCGCCACAAGAAGCAGGCGGATGCCGTCCCGACGGACCCTCTCCAGGACCCCTGGGAGCAGAGCGACTGGGGAAACGCGTACAGACGCAGCCTCGGCCACTCTCGCACCATGGCGTCCAGCCCCAGCGGGCCGGGCGTCAGGGAGAACCACAGAGGACAGTGCGTAGTCTCTCGAGAAGCAAACAAGTCCACGTCTATGGGCCCGAACCTTGCGCACAAGGACTCCACCACCTCGGGGTGGAGCCGCCATTCCCGGGCCTCAGCCCCTGTCTCGACAGCAGGTCCGCCCCAGATTCTGAAGCCCAGGGAGAAACATCGCCCTGAGAGAGAGCAGTCTCCGCTGGGACCACAGGAGGATCCGATGCGCCAGTCTGCATAGAGGCGCGGCGCAGACCCCTGGTGATTCAGATAGGCCACCACGGCTGTATTGTCGGACCTGACCAGCACGTGGCGGCCCAGGAGTGCAGGCAGGAAGCTCCTCAGAGCCCGGAACACAGCCAGCATCTCGAGGCAATTGATGTGCCATGACGAGTGACGCTCCTGCCAAACCCCCATCGCAGAACGGTCGTCCATGACCGCGCCCCACCCGGTGAGGGAAGCGTCCGTCGAAACGATCACACGGCGACAGGGCGCCCCCAGCACGGGCCCTTGGGACAGGAACCAAGGCTTCAACCACACCGATAGGGCACGAAGACACTTGTGCGTAACCCGTATCAGGCGGAATGGGTTTCCCCTCGGGGAGAACCCCTTGGATTTCAGCCACCACTGCAGGGCCCTCATGTGCAGAAGACCAGAAGGAATCACGCTGGAAGCAGCCGCCATGAGGCCCAACACCCGTTGAAAGTGTTTCACTGTGATGGCGCGGCCCAGCCTCACACTCCGCACCGTGGCCAGAACGGACTCGACACGAGCCGGAGACAAACGTGCCAGCATCGTCAGCGAGTCCCACACCACCCCTAGGAACACAGTCCGTTGGGCGGGTGCCAGCACACTCTTTCCTTCGTTGAGCCTCAGCCCCAAACGAAGGAGATGAGCGAGGACGACATCTCGATGCCGAACCGCCAACTCCCGAGACTGAGCCAGGATAAGCCAGTCGTCGATGTAATTGAGAATCCGGATGCCCTGGAGCCGCAGAGGGGCCAGTGCCGCATCCACACACTTGGTGAAAGTGCGAGGGGAGAGAGCCAGGCCGAAGGGAAGAACCCGATACTGGTACGCCACGCCCCCAAAGGCGAACCGCAGGAACTTCCTGTGTGAAGGACGAATGGAGATGTGGAAGTAAGCGTCCTTCAGATCCACGGTGACGAACCAGTCCGCGGACCGGACGTGACACACGATGGCGGGGATGGTGAGCATCTTGAACCTGCATCTCCTCAGAGACCTGTTCAGAACCCGCAGATCCAGAATAGGGCGCAGGCCTCCGTCCTTCTTGGGAACCAGGAAGTATCGGCTGTAGAAACCGGACCCGCAGGCCGGCGGGGGAACGACTTCCACGGCCCCCATCTCCAGCAGCGAGCGCACTTCCCGTCCCAGCACCAGGCCCAGGTCCGGGCGAACCACGGTCCGGACCACCCCAGCAAAGCCGGGGGGGCGGGCCCGGAACTGCAGTCTGTACCCGTCGACGACGGTGCGGAGAACCCACGGGGAGACGCCCGCCAAACCCCGCCAGGCTCCCGCGAAAGCCGCCAGTGGAACCAACCCCTCGGGGCTGGAGGCCGGTGCGACGTGCCGAACCCGGACGAGCTCCTGAAGCAGGCCGCCAGGACAAACCCTCCGACGAACCGCAGTCCGGGAGCCAAACCCCCGGCCCACTGCCACCCCTCGGGGCAGGCAGGGTGGGGGAGGCTCGGCGGCGGCCAGCGCAGCCCGAACGCCTCGGCGACGGGACAACAACGCCAGCGGCCGACCAGGAGGGGACCTCAGTCGACCTCCAGGGGCTAAGGAAACAGTCAGGACCTCCGCGCCCTGCCCCTCCGAGACTGGATGACGTCCCTCAGGTCCGTCCTGCCGGGGAGGGGTGCGCGGGAGCGTTGTCCAGCGTCCCCAGCCGCACGGGGGACCACGAACGCCACACTCCGCCTCTGGCGCTGTCTGTGGGAGCCGGTAGGGGGTTGGGAAGGCCCAGCCGTCCTAGCGGACCGAGACCCAGTCCGGCGAGGAAGAAACTGCTGGAACACCTCCCCCTGGGACCGGACATGGCGAAACCTGTCGACGACAGAGTTAACCGCATCACCAAACAGGCCAGTCGTGGAGACCGGCGCATCCAGAAGGAACTCCTTATCCTTCTGACGGACGTCCGACAGATCCAGCCACAGGTGTCGTTCCGCCGCCACCAACGCCGACATGGAGCGACCCACAGCTCGGGCCGTCGCCTTGGTGGCACGAAGGGAGAAATCCGTGGCCCGCCGCAGCTCCGCCAACTCTTCTCCAGAAGGACCCCCTCTCTCGTCCAGCTCCAGCAGCAGGTCCGCCTGGTAGGCCTGCAAAACTGCCATGGTGTGCAGGCTAGCTCCAGCCCGACCCGCCGCCATATACGCCTTCCCCACCAACGAGGAAGTCAGACGACACGGCCCAGACGGCAGCGCCGGCCGGCCGAAAGAAGACGTCAACTGGGAGCGAGATAACTCGCCAGTGCCTCTTCAACCCGAGGCAAAGGTCCATATCCGCAGTCCGTGATCCCAGCCACATTGCTAAAGTCCAGCAATTGAGGCGTAGAAATTCTGGCAGAATAAGGTTTATCCCATGATTTGCACAGCTCACCATGCAAATCAGGAAAAAACGGCAAGGACCGACGCGGGGGCACGGAGCGGCTCCGCAGGAAGCGATCATCCAGCCTCCCACCAGCATTAAGCTCCATGGCCGCCTGTGGCCAATCCAGTCCGAGTTTTGCCACCGCCCGCGTCACCACTTCCAACAGTTCATCATAGTCCGGCGCGGCGCTCCTCAGATGACGCCGGCCCGACACCCGGAAGTCCTCATCTCCTTCCGCGACGTCAAGCATCTCCGGCTCCTCAGAGCCCGAGTGCGACCGCCTCACCAGCCTACGTCCCCGGGCAGAAGCCGAGAAACGAGGACCAGGGGAGTCGGAATCGGCAGAAGAAGGACGAGAAAGGGCCTCAGCCGTCTCGGAACCCTCCAGTAGATCCTGCTGCGAACCCCACGACCGGACCCGCCGGGCCGCCTCAGCGACCGCGGGGCCCGAGCCACGGGGAGAGCGGATCTGGCCGTCCGCGGAAAAAAGGGCTACGCGGGACCGCAGCACCCGCATAGGCAGAGCCTCGCAATGGTCACACACAGCCCCCTCGAGAGCCGCTGTGGCGTGCGACAGACCCAAACAAGCGACACACAGTTCATGCGAGTCACCTACCGTGATGAAACGAGGGCAGGGAGACACACATCGTCGGAACCGGTACAAACGCTCGGACATATTGCCAGGTGAGTAACACAGTAGCTTGCCACTCAACATCAACCAACGTGCCTGCTGAATAGAAAAAAGCTAATGAGCTATGTGCCGGTGTGCTTATATGTCCCTACGGTTATGCCGTCACATGCTACCGTTCTCACTAGGACCAATAGGATTGGAGTAGTTTTCATTCACATTCAGCCCTGTCATGCCTGAAGGCGATTCCCATAGTGTCGTAACCGACGCAGTTCGAGTTCCTCGAAGGGGAACTAAAGGCATTTATAGCCCTGCTGTATGTCCGCGGGGCACATGGTGCAAAACACAGCGATGTGGACAGTTTGTGGTCAGAAAAATGGGGCTTGCCCTTTTTTTCAGAAACAATGGCCAGAAACAGATTTAGAGAGGTCATGAAATTCCTGCGGTTTGATAAAAAAGAAACAAGACGCATTCATCTGCAGGATGACAAGTTTGCCCTGGTGTCAGCAACCTGGAACAAGTTTGTTCTGAACAGCATAGCTTGTTACAAGCCTGGTGCCAACATTACCGTTGATGAGCAGCTGTTCCCCACCAAGGCACGGTGCAAATTTATCCAGTACATGGGGAACAAGCCTGATAAATTTGGCATTAAATTTTGGCTGGCTGCAGATGTGCAGTCCAAATATATGCTAAATGGGGCTCCGTATCTCGGTAAAGAGGAGACGCGGAGCAAAGGTCAGCTCGTGGGAGAGAGTGTGGTGCTGAAACTGGCGGAGCCGTTTCTGGGGAAGGGAAGAAACATTACGACGGATAATTTCTTCACCTCCCTAAAACTAGCCACTGCCTTACAGGCCAAAAAAACCAGCCTGGTTGGCACCCTGAGTAAAGCAAAACGCGAGTTGCCTCCCTTCGTAAAAGAGCAGGCAGAGCTGTTCAGCACAAAGGTGCTGAAATGTGCAAATGCGACACTGACCGTTTACCAGGGTAAGCCAAGAAAAAATGTCTGCATTCTGAGCTCAGTGCACACAAGTGTTGGAATAACAGATGGATCGAAGGCAAAACCTGAGTCTGTCACTTATTATAATAACACCAAATACGGCGTAGATGTGCTAGATCAGATGGCGAAGGCGTACTCCGTGAAAGGCGGTACACAAAGATGGCCCGTGGCTGTATTTTATAATATCCTCGACCTGGCTGGAATAAATGCACATGTCCTATACAAGGAGTGCACCAGCAGTAAGATTCCAAGAAGAAAGTTTTTGCTGCAGTTGGCAGAGGAACTGAGAGCAGAGTTCATGGAGGGGAAAGGGCAGCAGCGCACGGTACCGGGCAGCAGCGACAGCCACCACCGCACCAGGCACAAAAACGCAGGCAGTGCCAGGTGAGGAGGAGCTGCAATCAGAACAAGACACAAGACACCTGCAACACATGCCGCAAACCCGTCTGTGGCAATTGTGTCAAAGACGAGCTGTCACCTGCGTTGACTGCGTTTAAAAGCCAAATGTAGTTAGCCTACACATGTATTTGTAATTAGTTGTTTCATGGTTCGTTCTTGGCTCTTTTTGTAATCAGCTCGGTTCCAGCTTTTACGATTTGCCTATTTTCTTTGTCATTTGTGTTAGAAATATGTTTAAAAATATAATCTTAATGGATAAAAAAAATGTTATAGCGCACCAGCAGTAAAATTGCCACAGCAACTGAACTGAGAGCGGAGTTTATA
Organism: Percina caprodes; assembly: GCA_013375575.1. Lineage (NCBI taxonomy): Eukaryota > Metazoa > Chordata > Actinopteri > Perciformes > Percidae > Percina > Percina caprodes. The sequence goes on from JABXJD010000987.1 coordinate 39,187, forward strand.
GAGAGAAAAAGGGGCAGCGGTGCACGGTCCGAGCAGCGCTGCACACCACAGAAGACACCAAAACGGAGTCAGTGCCAGGTTAGCACACGGTATACATGTCCAAATGAGCTACTTTTAAATGTTATTTGTTATGTTTCCATACCATATTTTTTTGTTACATACTTACGGTTTACTATGTCCTGATATGAAACACGTAGCCTATTAGGCCTACTACTCAAACGTATAATTAAATTCGTTAAAATGTGCATTTTGGTGTTATTTCGTTTTTCTAAAGATATTCTAACAATACATGCATTGATATCACAATTAGGTATTTTTAATTAGAGATTATAGAGTTTGGAATCAGGCGGTCAAAATGACCGCTCACGGCAGTTCTAGTAGTTATGGAATCCCGGCACTTCTAGTGTAAAAGTGCCAGGTAATTCTATGTCCATGTTTAATTTTAAAAACAGGACAGTCCAAAAAATGCCCCAACAGTGGCAAGGGGATGCCCCATTTGCCCTTCAGGTCAAATGCCTGACTTGGGCCTCCCCAGTCCAGGGTTGAGGACACCTATGAGCAAAAATGTACTTTTGGTTATAGAGCCCCCTGGTGGCAGCAGGAAATCAGCCATCATCCCATTTACGTGAAACTTATAATGTGTGCTCTCAATGTGATACTGAGCCGCCCGCTATACTCTAACCACGCACCTTTATGAGTTTGCACCGTTTAAGGTAGACTATTACGTGAGGTATCATTTAACTCAGCAGAGAGTTCCTTTGACTTTGGTCACGGTTATTGCAAGCAGCGGCGCCCGTGGGTAAACCCGACGTGTACGGAAGTGTGAGAACCTGTCCTACTTCACCCTGGAGCTTTGTAGAATGGCCCTAACTTCCTAGCACAGAGAGTTCTTGCCCGGCTGTGCCAGCAAGTCCTTACTGCAGGGTTTCCTGTCTTTACCAGCTTGGGGGAGACACACACGTGCAATTAAAAATGTGGTAACGCTTCACGAATTTGCGTGTCATCCTTTCGCCTCCGGTAAGCCCATCTTCGCCCTACCTGTGTCTTATCTCCATCTTATTTGCTGGTAACGCCTATTTTCTGCCGATTGGCTTGTCTTATTTCCATATCCCGCCCTGCAAAGTACCTCGCCTTGTTTCATTGGCTTGTCCTACAAACATTCTGGTCTGTGATTCGCTGAATTTCCTAGTGCAAGTTCACAAACTTTTGACTTCAGCGTACTGTCAGTCTTCAGTGTTGCTATTACACGGCTACTACTGACTTAATAATACCAAGGTAAGTTATATATTTTTTTCTTCACAATAGCACCTACAGTCCGTATTAAAACAGCTTAATATAGTGCACATTTTTTAAATACTTGGTAGGCATTGAAACGCTAGTCGCGGATAGCATGGCATTGCCGTTTGAATGAGGTTATTGTTCCCTCATAGCGAAGCCTGTCAAATCCGTAAAAATGCATTAAATTGATGGCGTCCCACCACAAGGAGAGAGAGGGAGGGGACGCCACGAAGACGCCCCTCATGCAGAATAAGGATGCCCTTGCCTCCTACGCCAGGCTGTACCCACCCATGGTGAGCGCCATTGCCAGGCGTAGGTTGTGCGAGGGCACCCAGTCTGCAGGGGGGCTGGACAACACGCTGGTGGGGTTTGGTGTATACGCCCACTGCACGTATAAGTCCCTATACAACGCGCAGGACAAAGAGAGTAAAAGGTAAGTATTGTGCGTGTGTGTGTGTGTTTCTGTCTGTTGACTTTGTGTTTTGTTTATTTCCTCTGCTCTGTCACAGCTTTGTGCAGTGCCTGCGACAGAAGACGGTGATGAAAGGGTCCAGGATGGAGGCCCTAAAGATGTATGTGCTGGCCCGGGACAAGGAGCCCAAGACCGTACCAGAGCCAGCACACATCCTCCCACGACCAGGTAACTGCACCGTCTACAAAGCAACCTGTGATTTCCTTCTCACAATACATTCACCAGTGCTTCATCAGCGCATTTTGTTCTCTTGTTATTCTTTGCCACCAGGCGCCTCCTCCTTGGACCTATCAGACGCGGAACTGCTTGCAGCTGCCGCCGAGGTTGATTCTCCCTGTAAGTATATATTTTGATGTGAATACCCTTGTAATGCGTGTGTAATGTACCGTGCTGATGCTCATATGTGTTGTCAGGCACGTCCAGGGACGCCCCACCAGCCGTTGTCCCCTCTACCTCTCTCTCCTCCACTGAGCCTGGACCAGTGGAAAGACCAGGACCAGTGGCTCTTAAGCAGCCTGCCTTTGGCAAAGAAGTATGTATTGTGTGTGTGTGTGTCTGCTGCACATGCAGCTCACTAACTGTGTCTGTGATGTGTGTGTTTCAGCTGCTTCCTGCCGGCTGGAGGCAGACGGTGCCTGAAGAGCAACAGGAGTGGGTGGGCCGGGCGCTGTTCCGGAGGGCACCCGACGGGAAGGTTACCCTCACATCAGAGCTCAAACTGTGGTGGTATCCGCCAGGCGCTCGGCTCCTCTAAACACAGCCCCCCGCCACAGCCCACGCCTTCTTCCAGCGCCCATTCTTTCTGTGGATGCCCTACAGGATGTGGGCTTCCTACCTCAAGTGCCCTGCTTGTGGGGGCAAACTAATGGGGCTGGACTGTACAGGACCGTCCGGAGGGTCCTGGACAGGAGTGGGTGGTACTACATGGCTACAGAGTACCTTCAGTGCCCCTCCTGTCATAAGAAGGTCGCGGGCTGGTCGCGGGACATCTTGGAGCAGCTGGACGTCGCACATCGCTAGCAATTCCCAGCTGTTCTGACATACAAGTATGTCACTTTAAGTCATTCAACATTCACTCATGCATAATTTTCTGTTGATTGTTCTCTGTAGTTAACTATATGTGTGTGTATTCTCTGTTTCCCTCCCAGGTTGTCCTGTGACAAAAGGGTTATCGGGCTGCTGAAGAAGCGCACCTTGGGCAATGGTGTGGCTCGCCTCCGTGCCTCTCTGGTGGAGGAGCACACCAGGGAGTGGATGGCACGGTCGATGGAGTACCGTTCCGTGCTCGACAAGCTGAGGGCATTTGGAGCGGCACCGGAGGAGGTGTCGCTTCCAAAGATGGACACGGTGCCCGGACTCACCTGGTTTGGCGGGGTCTACGTCCGCGATGCCATGACCAGGCTGGGCAAGACCAAGGCCAGGGTGACGTCCATTTTTGGCGACATTCTTAAGATGGACTCCACAAAGAAGGTGATTAGTGCACGTATAGGACCTGAGCATGAGTGTGTAATTCAGGCCTGTGTGTAATGTTTGTAATAACAGAGTGAAAAACATTGTAATTTCCCCTTGCATGAATAATAAGTGTACATTATTATTGTTACATTACCTTGCATGATGTTGGTGTGCTGTGTGTCTAAGTGTGATTTTGGGCTGTGCGTTGCAGATCGCCAAAGAGCTTGCAGGTGTTGCCGCCGGCTCGGCCGCCTGGGTGACCAATGTTGGGAACGAGTACGGGCAGGTGCTCGTGTCCGTCCTCACTGCAGGTGAGGGGCACGGACTGACCAACATGGCGGCTGGCCTGATGCATGTATGTGGACCGGGACTGCTGTGTCAGCGTGGGAACGTCGGCTGTGCATCACATGTACCACGAGTGGCACGAGGTGGTGGTCAGACTCGACGTGTGGCACCTGATGCGGCGCTTCGCTAGGGGTGTCACCACAGACAGCCACCCGCTCTATGGCCTCTTCATGGCGAGGCTCTCCTTCGCCATTTTTGAGTGGGACGCCGAGGACGTTGCCTGCCTTAGAGAGGCCAAGCAGTCCGTGGAGGGGAGGGACGCCCACATCAAGTTGTCCGCCCAGGAGCTCGCACGCCATTGTCGACGTTGTACGAGGGGCGCAGCAGAGACGACGCGGCTCCTCCAGGAGGTGCTGGACGCCTTCTTGAGGCTGATGGACACCATGGGCGTCCCACTGATCGACCGTGCCCGCATGGAGGAGATCTGAAGCACGCAGCGCTGCCACATCCACTGCATCCAGGACCCAGAGGGGGTGGAGCTGTACACCCAGACGGGAGAGGTCACCAAGGGTGGTGAGGATCCACTTCTCTGGAGTCCTTCCACCTGCACCAGTGTCGCTTCATTGCGGGTAAACTTGTTTTTATCACATTCACATGTGGGTATTTTTTATTTTTTTGCTCTCCCCCCCCCATGTGTTTCCCAGGGACAACTGCGAGTGATGTCCACTTCCAGGTGTACCTGCTGGAGGGCCTGGTGCGGTTGAATGAGGACCGTGGCAGAGCGGCAGTGGAGGGAGGACAACGATCTGCGCTGCGTTGCTACAGTGCCCAGCTGCAGTACAGCTTCAACCAGCTGGCCCAGAAGTTCAGGGGGGTCACGCCGGTAGACAACTACACCCAGCCCAGGAAGTACATAGGTACAGAGAGATCAGCCACTGTGTGTGTCTATCTCTTTCTCTCTCTCTCTATTTTGTCCTGTCCTTTTTGTTATATATTAAGTGAGCGTTGTACTTTGACAGCAAAACCGGAAATTCCCTTTTTAACTAAACTTTTACAAAACCTGGCCAATAAAGGTGATTCTGATTTTCTCTCTCTCTGTCTCTCTCTCTCTGCAGGGGAACTCCTGGGGGTGGAGTACCTGTACTCCCAGTCTGGTGCTGTGCTGCAAGACCTGGGTGATCCCAACACTCCGGATGGGAGAGACGAGGCCGAAGAGGAGCAGGAACTAGATGAGGGCTTCGAAGAAGATGATGAGGAGGAGGAGGAGCCGGAGGAGATCCGTCTCCTCGCGCATCACAGCGGTTTCCTCCAGGAGCTCCGCAGTGTGCCTGGCGCCGGAGAAGCCTTGGCCTCCCAGTTGGGACCCCCACACCCGGGACCCCCCCACCCACCTCCTGACAACAACAGGCTTGAGGTGCAGCAAGAACAGGAGGAGGAGGACGTGAGTGCACAGTCGCCTGTTACCATTTCATATTCTGTCAGCTTGGATGCTTGCAGTGTTGCATCATGGGCTGTGTCTGTGTGTTGTGCTAAAAGACACCCCCCACCCTGGCAGCTGCCTATTTGAGCACAGGAGGAGTTTAGTGTTATTGAGTTTGGGTAGTTTATTTTATTTATTCATGTTTTAAATTGAACTTTTTTCTATATTATGCAATTAGCTATGTGATAGCACAGTTGGAGATTTCACTGCTTGTTGTAAGTGTATGAATATGCATGTGTGTATGCACTTGACAAACTTGAAACTTGCGTTCTTTCAGGACGTCATTGGGCCAGACGGTCACGCCCTCGTGGAGCTGTGTCACCACGCCTTCATTACCCAGCGTCAGTCTAGAGAGATCATCACTCTCTGGGAGAAGCTGACTGACCTGGACAAGGCGGCGGTGACCTTCCCCCCCTGTCACCAAGACAAGCTGGTCAAGGGCAGATTTAAGACCAGCAACCGGCACGCTCACACGCCAGGAGTGGACAGTGTGAAGCGGTAAGCAGTTGCTGCATTAACAATTTCATTTTTTTAGAGCCTGCTCGAGTCAGTCACTAACACTCTCCCTCTCCAGTGTCGTCCTGCCATCATGCTGAAGCTGTGCCAGATGCACCACAAGGGCAAGACCATTGCCGGGGTCCACATCAACTGCTGGGCTGCCATCATGAGGGACTTCAACCAGATGCAGGACAATGTGGTCAATTGTCCCTCCCTCATGGCGTGCACCCGGATCCAGCTGTTTGATGTCAATCAGCGGACCCCGTCGATGTGGTAAGTCAGTATTTCCTTTGGCTCACAGCACTGATGTGTGTTTGTTGCCTTGCTTTATATCTTTATCATGATTAATAATGTATTGTTTTCTGTCTTTTTATTTCTTGTAAGGCACAATCAGCGGAGCAAGGCGATGATGAGGGACACCATCGCAGTCCCAGGGCCCAGCGCTCCCCAGACAGCAGCGGGGCCCCTGCCTGCCCCACGGACTCTGCTGCAGGAGCCCCAACAGCCAGACCAACCCCTCCAGCACCGCCTGCCCACAGATGCCTCTGGTGGCTGCAACCCTCAGAGGGCCGCTGGGCCTGGGGCTGTATGACATCATTGCCGCCCAACAAAGTGCCACCTCCTCCTCCTCTTCCTCTGCCCCCCATATGGACACTACCCTATCCTCTGCCCCCCATATGGACACTACCCCATCCTTTGCCCTCCCAATGGACACCACCCCGTCCACCAGTGGCACGCCTGCTCCCTCCACCAGCACCACCGCAGCCACTGCTCCAGCCATCGCTGCCAGAGCCGTCCCCCGCTCTACTGCATGGAGGCAGAGAGTGCAGGAAGAGCAGCAGCGGCACGCCCTGGAAGAAGGACGTCTTGTCAAGCCGATAAAAAAGGTCTCACAATTCAACTGTAGATGCTGTGGCCAGCCAAAGACAAAGGAGTACGGCCACAGCCACTAAAAGCGGGAGACCTTTTGCGCCCAGGCTGACGGGGGAACGCCGGAGCAGTGGCTGCAAGAACTGAAGCGCAGAGAGCGAGAGGGGCCACAGCCACCACCCTGACTTTTGTATATATATATATATATATATATATATATATATATATATATATATATATATAGTGTAAATGTTATTTTTGAATATAGTTATTTTAATAAATCATTGCATTTCCATTTAAAAACACACTGCTTTGTCATCTTTATTGATATTTTATGCCTTAAGGTTAATTAGTCACATACTTCACACTTTAAACTTCACAGTTGTCCTCGTTTCTCACGGCAGCCGTCCTGGCTGCTCTTTTGAATATCATGATGCCCACCAAGCTAAGACAATAGGGCAGGGCAGCCTCCTGCTGGGCTATTGTACCTTATACGAGAGGTGTGCCCTTTCACTGTCAAAAGTACAAATGGAGGAGAAAATCTGCTAGACATGCTGCTGATGCTGCTGATGCTGCTGCTGCTGCTGCCGCTGCTCCTCCAGCCAAGAGGAAGAGGAAGGGACCAACTTGCAAGGTCTGTGGGTTGGAGAAGACGGCCAAGAATGGTCACACAAAGTTTGGGGACACATTATACTGCCAGATTGGGGAGGGCCCTGGTGCAAAGACACCACTGGAGTGGCGGCGGGAACAGAGGAAGGCCGCTACTCTGGATGTGGCATCCATTAAGGGGATGCCACACAGAGTGACCCTCTGCCGTTGGAGGAAATGGGTGAAGCGGGACAAGAGGGTCCTGGAAGAGGAAGGGGAAGCCTTTGCACCATATGTGGCAAACCTAGGACCCTTGACGCAGGGCACGCCTTTTACAAAGGGCAATTTTACTGTGAGCTGGAGTTGGGTCCTGGGGCACCCACGGCTAATGAGTGGCTCGCAGGTCAGCGCACCCCAGAGGATGCCGGGAAGATTCCCAGGACCACACAATGGAACCTTAAAAAAAGGATGGGGAGGCAGGCTGTCCGCCAGTCCCAGGAGTGCAACTCTCCGGGCTCCTCTTCCCCTGGCCCCTCCAGGAGAAAGCACATGTCCCGCAAGCTGTGTTTCTCCTCCAGCTCTTCCTCCCCTGCGCCTTCCTCCCCTGCCTCTTCTTCCTCCGCTGCCTCTCCTTCCCCAGGGCCTTCCTCAAGGAGGTACATCACCCGGAGCAAAAAAACCTGTGCCAGCCTCTGCCCTGGGCCTTCCAGCAAGAAGGTCATTCATCGTAGGCAGCGCATCTGTGCCAGCCCTGCTTCTTCTTCCTCCCTGACCCTTCCTCACCTGTCTCTCCTCCACCTGTTCCTTCCAGGAGAAAGCACAAGCCCCACAAGCTGCGAATCTGCCAGCTGTGCCTCCAGCCGGCACAAAAAGACTATGGGCACAGTCGTTTGGACGGGATAAACTTCTGTGCCCTGTACGCAGGGAAAAGTGTGGAGCTGTGGCTGGCTGAACAAAGGGCTCTGAAGTCAAACGTGCTTGTGTAATTAGTGTCAATATATTCATATTCTTTTTTTAAACATATTTTTTAGTTGTACTGTTATTAGTGTTTTTATTTTGGTTTAAATATTGTGCATAGCATTTTTCATATTCTTTTCTTGACATATTTTTTACTTAGTTTTGTTTGCATGTTATTTTAAATAAACATTGTGAAATTACCTGAAGACTGTCTATTTTTTTGGAGGAAACCCAGGATTTTCTCATGAAAACACACACACAAAATACAAACACACCATAAAAGCAGCTTGGAATGAAGCAATGTTTTAATAAAAAAATGACCTTTCATACAAAAACAAACAACAAATTCTTAAATATTATTATGTAATGTTTACTAATACAGTTTAATAGAAATACACAGGTTGACAAAATAACATAAAAACATGTATAGAAATGCTTAGACAGAAGAAACACACTCACACACCTAACCCCAACCCACACACACACACACACCCCAACCCACACACACACACACACACACTCACTTACAAAATCGTCATCACTACAAAGGTTAAAAAGTCACGCTTGACCTCACAAAGTAATGCAAACGCGCGCACACACACACACACACACACACACACACCCCAACACACGCACCCCAACACACACACACACACACACACACACACACACTCACTTACAAAATCGTCATCACTACAAAGGTTAAAAAATCACCCTTGACCTCACAAAGTAATGCAAACGCCTGCGCACACACACACACACACCAACCCACACACACACACACCCAAACACACGCACCCCAACACACACCCAAACACACGCACCCCAACACACACACACTCACACACACACTCACAAAATGGTCCTCATTCCAAAGGTTAAAAAGTCACGCTTGACCTCACAAAAACAAATAACAAATTCTTAAAAATTATTATTATTGAATGTTTACAATTACAGTTTAATAGAAATAGTTACATAGAAATACACACAGGTTGACAAAATAACATAAAAACATGTATATAAATGTTTAGACAGAAGAAACACACTGGCCCTTTAACTGATCTGTTTATGTCCTGGCAGGACCTTTGACATTTTCTTTAAGATCTTGACATTTTACATTTAACATTATATATATTGACAGTTGTGCGATCCATCTTTAATGCCTTCCTAAAATTACCAAAAATGTCTGTTCTTTCCATCATTTGCTACATATGTTTGGGGGAAATGGTTGGAGGGAATTGTTTCATCAAAGAATGACATGAGAGGACCAGGGGAAGGTGTGGATCCACCAGGTGGGTGAAGGGGGGCCTCCCCAGTCCAGGCTTGAGGACACCTATGAGCAAAAATGTACTTTTGGTTATAGAGCCCCCTGGTGGCAGCAGGAAATCAGCCATCATCCCATTTATGTGAAACTTATAACGTGTGCTCTCCATGTGATACTGAGCCGCCCGCTATACTCTAACCACGCACCTTTATGACTTTGCACCGTTTAAGGTAGTCCTCTCAGGTGTCCTTCATCTCCTTTGGGAGCCTCTGCAAGGCTGTTGCCATCCAGCGCATAGTTACTCCAATCTTCACCAGATTTGATACGCATATTGCTCTAATCATTGCGAACATATTTCGCATTTACCTTCATTAGCTCCGCCCAACCGGAAGGCGGCCATTTTGAATTTAATAAATGTCATGTGTTGTACATTCTGTCGAACTCCTCCTAGGCCGTGACTGCAATCTTCCTGAATCTTTGCTTATTTTTGTCATGTTTGGTATTTGCAGGTTTGTTACCTCAATTTGGTGATAACGTCACATTGGGGAGAGTAAGTTGGGGAAGTCTCATGATAAGTTGCTATAGCAACGCAGCAGTGCAGACAATAACTTATTTTTAATGTCAGTGAATAGCACGAGTTAAAGTCACCGTTTTCTTTCTATCTAGTGACAGTGATCATGTCGTTAGTTCTGGTAAACTGATCTAGATCTAGGAACAGAAGGCATCATGCTCTCTCCTTTGTATTTGACAAAAATACATCCATATGGAAGATTTTTAAGGAAGGAGCAGGTTGGGTCACACACAGACAGACGCACACACACAGATATATACACACACACACACACAGAATGTATTCTTTATTTTTTTTACCTGGGCAGTATATTGTAACAGTAAAAATAGTGTATATGTGTCAATGCATGTCATTTTATGTATTGTATTCTACAGGAAGGGACAGGGTTGTGTGTATTGTGAGGAGTGGACATTGTTCCAGACTGACTGAGACCATCACACAAATACAGCACACCTTAGTGGTGGTAGACCATAACAGTCCTTTATAATAGTAATATTTTGTTATTGTACATTTATTTCATTTAAATGTTAAAAGTATGTATGTATTTTCAGAAAAATGTAGTACAAGTATCTCAAGTAAAGCTAGTTAATTTTGTAACTGAAGCCGTTACATTCCAGCCCTGGTTATTTTATTTTTTTTATCAGTGTTACTAATTATTTGTATAAAATGATTTATAGCCCAAAAGTAAGTGTTCTTTTCTGTTGTTCTGTTGTTTTTTGTTGTATATACAAGTGTTCTGTTAGGGAATAACTGTTTATTAAAGGATGCAATTGTTTTTCTTTTGGTTTTATCAATTTTACTGTTGTATTCACACACCTCTTCCTGTTTTCCTTTAGCATTTTTCTACTTGGCTTTGTCTTTATCATTTTCCTAGCCATTTTCATGTCTTTTCTCCCTATTTTTCCACTTCATCTGTTTCTTGCCATTGTGTGCTTAATCATTTTCCTCATCCTCAATGTTTTTTAGCTGTTTTCTATCCATCTTTTCAGTATCTGTCAGAGTTACTTAGAGAGAGAGAGAGAGAGAGAGAGAGAGAGAGAGAGAGAGAGAGAGCTATTTTTGCTTTATTTGTCATTGTACTTGTTTTAATAACACAGGGCCCAGAGTTATAGACAGAAACAGAGACATGCCCAAATGCACAGGCATAAATATGCAGTACTGTGTCAAAACTCACACAGATTGGATGTAAATGATTTTTATACATGTGTATTTAAAATATATGATCCTTGGCTTGTATTATATTTGATACCAGTGACAAGGACAAACAAGTTAAGTACCTGGGTGCTGATCTTTTTCCATAATCTGCAGGCCAGTGCTGTCAAACTTGCTATGAAGTGGCATCACTCTGAGCCTCCCATTGCTTTGTGTGATGTGATTTTGCATATTTTGATGACATCAATTATAAAAACATACTATATCCTGAAAGGTTTCAACACGGATTCAGAGCTAGCCACATTTCTGTAAGTATCCCTGCTTGATTTGTTTCATTTTTATGAACTACACAACTAAGATAGCGATGGTCACAGTATCACTAGTGATAGCGCAAATCTCATTTTACTCTGTAGCTTGTTTCTAAGTCTAACAGTTAGCTTGTTAGCTTGTAGCACGGCAGGAGTGTTGTAGTAGATGAAGATTAACTTTATTTTACCTGCTAACTCCTTCACCCTCACAATAAGCAATGTTGTTTCGATACCTACATTTAGTAAGTGATTTTTGTTGATCACAATTAAATGTAGCTATGGTGAAACTACTTTAATTGTGCGCTGTCCCTGTCAAAAATAAAAAAATTAAATGAAATCTAATGAGAGGACTGCTCACAACATTAGCATTTAGCCTGTTGTGTTGGCTGTTTTGTAAACCGAAGGTATTCAGAAATATGGAAATTTCAATAGCAATGTCCAGCCTCAGCAGCTGTGGTCACTTCCACTATGTGAAATGACAAAATAATCCAATAAAAAAATCATTATGCTTTCTGGAACCATGCTGGGCAATGCTTCTCTTACATTCTATCAGTAAATCATCATTCCAGAGCGACATGTTAGAAGTATATAGTCTAGTTACATTTGTCTAGAATTTTAAAAACAGGCCCAACAAATGATGTATGGCATGGTTTCTTGTAGATGTCAGGTTGGTGCTTCGGCCATAACATCAACACCAACCAAACGTCAGATGACCACACATCCTATCCCTGCCCTTTCCAGTATTGTTAGTATTAGTATTGCGACTCATCCTCAAATCGGTAAGAAAATGACTGTGAAAGGCTATATTACTAAATTCACTGTGTTGGTTCAGGCCTTAGCAGTATTCATGGTGTGTTATTAGATGTATGGACTGACGGATTATGATGTGATACATTGTAGAAACATAAGGGAAATTGAAAATTAGAGCTAAGTTGGTAGAGACACAGCATGTAAAGTAAACTTCAATGCATGATAAATGTGTGTTTAAAAAAAAAATTAAAAAAAATCTTATGGTTTGACTGCCATTATTTGATTTTCTACAGAGATGACGACTTTGGGAAGGGTCTGGGCTGCAGTGAAGTTGGGGAGACTTCTATTCAGGTTTTGGAAACCAGGTAAGTCGTGAAAGACTCTTTATTCATGTCAGGATGAATTCTGGTTTGGACTAAAACTATTAAAAAAAAAAAGTATTTACATGTTCTTCTTGTTGTTAGTATGTCATCGCTGGACATTCATGATGACATAGATGAAGATGACTTCAATCACATTCAAAACTCTGTGTAAGTAGTATTTATACATATTTAATCTGAGATTTGATGTGTTGAGTGTAACTGACTAATATTTTGAGCCCTCTACATAGTATTGACTGGGCTGAGGACAAGACATGGGCTCCACATGAGGACACAAGAGATGTTTCAACATCAGAGGAAGAGGAAACCATAGAGGAGGGCAGTGACTATGATGACAGTGATGATGAGGATTACATCCCCCCTTTATGTGTTCGGTAAGTTCCTAACTAAAAGTTATCTTTTAATGAAAATTATTTTCTTTTCTTATTGCTTTTTTTGTATTCCATCAGCACTGGTGGGGCCATTCAACAAAAATATGTCTGGATGCTCTTCAGGCCATCAGCATGGAGGACACTGTGCATGACACTCTAGACCCAGAGCCAATAGAATCCCAACCAGTGCCAGAAATAATTAAAGTCCAGAGTGAGGATGACATCATTGATCATCCTGCAGCCATCGCTTATCATGTCTGTTTGAAACAACGCGCAGAGTATCTGTTGCTGCCAATCCCAATGTGTACAGTGAAAGACCCACTGACTTTTTTGGAATGTCGGGCCCCTGGACCATTCCAGATCCAGACCAAGTCCAGAGGAACAGCTGTCATCATGCAATGGGTATGTTCATTTGTGTGTGTTTAATCTGTTGTAACTTCATTATTTTAATAGTTGGAATATAATGCTGAATGTGTTTTCCAGATCTGTCCAAACAATCACTGTGTGTGGCAGTGGAACTCCCAGCCTACTTTCAAGTATGCGATGCAAGCTGGGGACTTCTTTTTGGCATCAAATATAATCCTGTCTGGCAACAACTATGCCAAAGTTGCATTGCTCTTCAGGTTTATGAACATGGGAATAGTGGAGCGGTCAACCTTCTTCAAAATACAGCACACATACTGTGTTGATACCATCAAAGACTTTTGGGACAACAACAGAGCAGAAGTTGTTTCCAGGCTGCAATCAAAGGACAAGGTTGTAGTACTTGGTGAGTATAATAGTCATTTATAGCACCCCAGGCAATATTCACATGCATCTCTGCAGACACTGTTGTCCCCAGGTTTGACAAGCAATCTTTGTTTCTTATGCATCTGTTACTTTTTATAGCTGATGGGCGTATGGACAGTCCAGGGTTTTGTGCTCAGTACTGCACCTACACCATCATGGAGAATGACACCAAAGAAATCCTATCAATAGTCAACATTGACAAGCGAGAGACGCAGAGGAGTTCTGTAATTATGGAGAGGAAGGCTTTATTAGGAGTTTTGACCAGCTCCACCAGGAGGTTAAACTTACTGAAGTATGCACAGACGCACATTCACAGATATCTGCTTTCTTCAGTAAGTCTAATACATTCATACTAATAGTAAATGTTTGCTTGACCTCTTAGGATTTCATCTGACAATGAAACTGTATATTTAATTACATTTCTGTTGTACTCTTATTCAAAAGACCCAGTCAAAGGAAAATACAAGGATAGCGGAGTGCTGCACACTCTAGACATGTGGCATGGTTCTAAAAACTTGGGCAAGAAGATACATGCAGTAAGTGTTTTGATTAAAAAGAAATTGACATCACAAGTGTCAAACTTGTATATTTTTCTCATTTTTATTTCTTTTTGTGTTTATTTAGGCAGGGTTGCAAAGGGGTTGTTCCATTCTTTTGCAGTGGAACAAGGATGTTTGCAATCATTTCTGGTTCTGCTGCAAGATGGCTGAAAACTATGATGACTTTTTCGTGAGTAATACTATTACTCACCCAAACATACTAGATGTAATTTTCTTTGCTAATACTTCAGCACTCGGGTGTTGTTCACAGGTTTTTGTAGAACTTGGTATTGTTGATTACTGCAAGGGAAATGTATTACAATTATCAAATGAATACACACCTACCAAGAGTGAATATTGTGGAAAAAATACCATTATAAAAATTGTATGTTTTAATTATTGTAAAAGTAAGTTTAAACTGTTCTGTTCATTTTCTAATTTAGGACATGTGGATTGGCCTTCTTCACCATGTCACAGGAGAGTATGAGTGGTCACTGGATGCCTGTCAGCATGGGCCCTTGGTGGAGCACAGAGACAAGGGTTGGATAGAGAAGGGGTCTGTGGCCCATCAGGCTTTATCAGATATCATTCTCAATGAACGCTGGCTGAAGGAGGTACACAAGTACTTGCACTTTAGGTATGATTATGCTTATTCATTTTCCTGTCATGTCGCCTCTAAAACACTATTCAGTGGTTTAACATATTACTGTTGAGAAAGAATTTATATAATCTTACAGTTCTTACTGAATTTGTAGGTCGACTGCTGAGCTGGAGTCTTTCCATAATCATATCTTGATGTATGCCAGCAAGCGCTTCAGTTTCAGCCCTCCTGTATATGAAGCCAGAATCTTACTGGCTGGCCTGGATTACAACAATCATGTTCACAGACCACCCAAGAGAAGGACTGATGGCTCCATAGAGTATGTAACATGCATAATGTCTTATCAGGAGTGTTGGGTAGTAAATGTGATTATTTGCACATTGTATTGCACACGTCTGCATTACAATCACCATGTAATGTCAGAACATAATCTGGAGTTACTAGCCTATAGCCACAGATTTATAGCCGTCTATTGATTATCATATGTATTTTGAAATACTAATAGACTCTCAACACTACATAAAAGTGTGTGTGGGGAGTGTCAAGTTAATATTTATTTTGCTTATTACTTTACCATCTCACAAAAGGCATATAATATAAATATTTACGTCTATCAAAAATATGATTTCAGATATCGCAAACTCTATAACAAGAAGTCCAGAAAGTGGAGTTTGTATGCCGTAAAAGAGAAGAAGGACTACCATTACATACCAAAAATTCAGAGGGCAATTGTAAGAAAACGGGTGTCATCAGGACGTGGACTCCCGCGACTTACAACTATGAGACCAAGTGACCCACGTCAGCATGGTGTGCTGTCCGGTGTGCCAGCTCCCACCACACAGGAGCTATTGGAGACCCAAGTCAGCAGGGGCCAAAGTAAGAAGTAAATGTTTTGTATCAAACCATCACTGCTACCGGTTACCTTCCTAATGGAAACTGTAAATTAATTTAATTAAAATAAGCCAGGCCACGTTTGGCAAGGCAGAATTCTATTTTTGATTTATTTATTTTTTTTAAACATGCACGTTTTCTTCCCCCTCAGGATGTAATTTGTAAATCAAAATGTCTGTCACATAAAATTGTTTATGCTCCTTCAACAGGTCAGACATTGCCCCAGTCATAGAGGCACGTGAAGGAATCAGTCCAAATCAAAATGTTCACATATTTCCTTGTGCAGGAGTACTTTGCAAAAAAAAGCTGATTTATTTTTTACCCATATGCGAAATAAAACATTTCTAAAAGCTTCCTCAACATTGCATGACTATTATTGACCCAGTGATTCTTATCATTCCTACTGAAAGTTTAGTGTTTTAAGTTGATCCAAATGGTAATTCAGTATTGTATTGTGTAAAGTGCTGCTTTTGTTCTCACAAATGAACGATTACATAAATTATTTAAAACCCTTTTATTGAAAAATACTTAGAAAAAGTTTAATAGAAATATAAGCAATTTTTTTACATAAAGTGTTCAAAGTTTTAAAAGCGCAGCACACAGCAGCTATACCCTCCTTGGAATAAATCCCCTGTATTGTCCATGAGGATCTGGAAAGCGGTCCCGGATTGCCCCCACACAGCAGCTTGGGATGACCACTCTGTGACCAGGACCCAGAGTCCCACACTGCCAAGCCACAAACTGTCTATAGGCTGCATGTCTGAACTGCCTGTTGTCTTCACCTTCGTCTGGAAGGTCAACTACAGCACGCAGGTCATTCCAGATCCTCCTGGCCAGACGCAAGACTCCTGCCTGCAGAATGTATGCCTCCATGTGTGGTAGACTTGAAATGCAATGTGGTGGCTGTTGGAGGCAGCCCTTCCTCTCCACCACAGTGGGCATTTCTCTGCATCTCTGGCAGATACACCATGATGGTGGCCCGGGGACCGGAGGTAATTTTGGAGGAGCAGCAGGTCCCAAATGGCTGAGGACATCAAAAATTAGGCTTGGATCCCGTGCCAAACATTGCTCCAACACTTGTTGTGTCTGTTGTAAATTTAATTTTTAATTTGCTCCTACTGATAACAGATAAAAATGGTTACTGACGCTCATTATCCACAGATAAACAGCTAACGTTACACTAGATAGGCCTATATTATATAAACTAAATTTAACTATATTATACTTTATGATGTGCAAAGGTAAAACATTTCTAACTGAGGTAACTTACACGTTCATAAGCAGTTCTCTCTGATCTTAAATTATCCACACGCGCCATGTCCTCTCTGCTGAGGTGCTCGGGAGTTTGACCCCCTCGGCGACCTCTGCCCCGTCTCCCACGTGCCCTGCCTGATGCTCCGTGCACACTGCTTCCTCTTCTCCCCGCCCGTCGGCTCGTAGACGTCGCTGTGGGGGTGTATTCCTCGTCGGAGCCCATTGACTCGGTGTCAAAACTCTAGCCGCATAACATACAGATAAAATGTCACGCACTGTGCAAAGCAACAATTGAAAGCTTCTAATTCACTGGCTTGTCATGCTGCTGAAATAATGTACTAGCAAAGCTAATCTAACATTACATATCTCTAGAATAATTACATACTATAACATTAGCTACCGTTATGTTAGCTTACTAACTAACGTTAGCTATTTATGACTTATAGAAAGAGTGCAACGTTATAACGTTACATTACATGCATTGCAAAAGACGTAATGATTTTAGGACCAAGTTTGTAGTCAAAATATGGGCAGGCCATAGTCAATGTACAACATATCGTTGATGTTTCGTCCCTACCAGTGAATGTGCCATAGCTGTTCGCCGTCATTGGTGGCCCTGCTTACTTGACTGCGCGTTCACGGCAGGCTCCACTGAGGGGGAGGAGCTGTGGAGGGAGGGCTGTAGCGCAGCAGAGAGCAAGGGGGAGGGACCTGTGAGGTGTGCTTGTTCAAATTTTTAGGCTAAGTCCACGTTTTCTCAGAACTCCCTACTGCAGCTTTAACAGGCAGAAACCTCAGATAGAACCTGATTCTCGGTGGGCGGCCATCGGCCACGACCGGTTAGGGTCTATTTGGGGATCTGTCTGTTTTTGGTTATTTGGGTTGGTGGTTTAACCCACCCACCTTTCTAAACCACTAACCCTGGTCCATAATCCCTTTCTAAACCACTAACCCTGGTTCCTACTCCCTGCCCACAGAGCTGGTATCTCTGTAGCTCGGAGGAGAGCCAGTCGGACCCTTTCTTGTGGCTGACTGGAGGTCAGGGCTTCGGGCAGGGAGGCCTCCCAGACCAACTGTTCCTGCAGCGTCCAGTCTCTGCCGAGGTTGCTAGCCTCCAGCAGCCGGAGAAGAAGTTCCAACCAGCTCAGCTCCAGTTATGACCGGTTATGGTCTGTCTAGGGATTTGTCTTTTTTTTTGTTATTTGATTTGATTGTTTAACCCACCCAACTTTCTAAACCACTAACCCTGGTCCTTAATCCCTAATCCCTTTCTAAACCACTAACCCTGGTTCCTACCCCTACCCACAGAGCTGGTATCTCTGTAGCTCCGAGAGCCAGTCGGACCCTCTCTTGTGGCTGATTGGAGGTCAGGGCTTCGGGGTCTGTTTGGGCATCTGTCTGTTTTTGGTTATTTGGTTTGGTGGTTTGACCCACACACCTTTCTAAACCACTAACCTTGGTCCCTAATTCCTAATCCCTTTCTAAACCACTAACCCTGGTTCCTACTCCCTGCTTTTGTCCTTCCTGCTTCTTACAGTGCAGACGCTTTGCTGCTTGCTCCTGCCTCTGCTTGCATATTTTTGCTGATAATCTTGCTTTTCCTCTGAGAGAAACTATGAGCAGCGGCTCTTGGATACCTATAAATCATTGGACTATAAATTTTTTGTAGACATAGTAGGCTATTGCCATATTTTAACATTTATCTGCGTGAGCGTGGCCTACCAATAGCTCAAGCCTGTCCTACAGTGACTGTAGCTAAAGCTAATTAGCAGCAACATGCCTCCTTTTTCTGTGGATGACTACTATAAACTCCTTCAGAAGATTGCACTTCTGGAAACCAAGGTTCACCTATTAGAAGTGAACGTGGAAGTAAACAGATCTTGTGGAAATGACACCACTTTACCATGGACCCAAAACAATGGACAAAAGCATGCTAACACACGGCTAATTAGCACCAAGAAGACTACAAAGAAACAGGAGGGCTGTGGAACGGGTAAATCAACAAGTGGTAGTCCTCCCTGGAACTCGGCTGGTGCGAAGCCTAAGAGTAAATCATTTTCCTGGGAAATGGGAGGACGACTAACGGGCAGGGCACAGCGCCCTGAGATTTGTGATACGACCGGCTGGCCTGCATTATCATCCCAGCAGAGCGCCTCTTCAACCCCTGTACCTAGTCGGACACAGCCGTGGACAGCTGCAAAAGGGAAAATAAGCAACAAAATACCTCCCCGACAACTTGATGTGCAAATAGAAAACAGATTTGCTCCTCTGCTGCTGGACGCTGGACAGCCATCTAATGACCGGGATTGCGTCTCATCGCCACACAGCAGGGTAAGGACCAAGAGCATTTCAAAAAGTAAAAAGCTAACAACAACTGGGCCTCAGACCCTGATTGTGGGTGACTCTGCTGTAAAAGATTTAAAAACAGTAAAAACACCAAAATACTCTGTTTTCCCAAAGACACAGTGTCTGACTTGATCCAAAGAATCCCAGATATCATGGCAGAACACCCAACTGTGAAGAACATTATTCTGCATATAGGGTCACATGATGTTGTAAAGCAACAGTCTGAATTGCAGAAACTGGACTTTATGGGACTGCTAAACCAAGTCAGTTCCTTAAACGCAGATGTGTTTATCAGTGGGCCTATACCGCCAGTGAGAAGAGGAGCTGAGAGATTCAGCCGACTGTTGGCATTAAACAAATGGCTTTCAACTCAATGTATTGTCCATTCTCTGCAGTTCATTGACAATTTTAACATTTTCTGGGAGCGCTTTCATCTTTTTAAAGCAGATGGACTTTTCCTTAACAAGCCAGGAGTAAAGCTGTTCACCTCTAACCTACTTTACTCTCTGTGCTACACATCTACTCCCTCCGTCAAGGACACAAGACAAGCCCAATCTAAACAAGAGGAAGACACAACAAAGTGCGGCAGTGATTTACCACAGCCCCCACCTGTGCACAGATTTGACCGTGGGAGACCAGAGAGCAGAGATACGGAACCTCAAATCTCCTTTTCACCCGTCCAGCACCCTTCAAACCCCCCTACCAGCCCCGAATCCCTTGAGGAGCCATCGCTGTCTCAACTCACCCTTTCCCCTCTTTCCCCTCCCCCCATGTTGGAGTTCAATGACAAGATGAAGCAGCTGGTAGTTATTGGAACCAAATTTACACCCCTGCCGTCCCCCATTGCTCAACCCCGGGCAAAAGTAAAACACCAGGCACCTCGGCCACCTTGTCACCAAACTCCTTCCCCCCGGACTGATAAGGACGCCGATCCAGCAAGCAAAAACTGATATGTGCCGGGCCTAGGCTCCAGGACTAGTGACACTCATGACTTTTTCATAGACAAGCCCGGGCCCTGTGTTTTCAATTCTTCCTCAATTTATGTGGTGATAGGCAATAGAAAAAGGATGACAAATAAGCACTTAACTGCAAACTTAGCAAATTTAGTATCCATTCCTTGTCAGCTACAGCTTGTCCCAAAAAATGAGAACACACTAACACTAGCTTTACTAAACGTCAGGTCTTTGGCAGGAAAATCATTTTTAATCAATGATTTTATTATTAATCACAATCTAGATTTTATGTTTTTAATGGAGACCTGGTTAGACCATAATAACAGCGCTGCTGTTCTCATCGAGTCAGCTCCCCCTAACTTCAGTTTTATGAGTGAGAATAGAGTGAATAAGAAAGGAGGTGGAGTCGCCATTTTGTTTAATGACTCGTTCCACTGTACGCAAATATGTTATGGAAATTTTGCTTCTTTTGAATATATGGCTCTTCAATTAAGGTCGTCCCCTCAGGCTATATTTCTAAACATCTACAGGCCACCTAAATATTGTGCAACCTTTATTGATGACTTCACTGAACTGCTGTCTATAATCTGCATTAACTTTGACTGTGTAATCATTGCGGGTGATTTTAACATTCATGTTGACAACCCCCAGGACAGGGGGACCAAAGAACTGTGTTGTGTTTTTGAGAACTATGGACTGACTCAGCATGTGACAGAGCCCATGCACAATAAGGGGCACACGCTGGACTTGATTGTCTCCAAGGGTCTGAACATTTCCAAGGTTGTGGTGACTGACGTTGCTCTGTCTGATCATTCCTGTGTTTTCTTTAACGGCTCTATCTCTGTGCCAAAAAGTGTCCAAACAAAGATAATCAGAAAACGGTTTATCACTGAAAACACCATTGAAACATTTACTCAGCTTTTTTCCTCTACATCTGCTCTTTCAGGGCTCTCAGTCACTGAGCTTGTAGATCATTTCAACTGTAAAATTACAAATGTTATTGATGCCATTGCTCCCACTAAGGTCAAAGTTGTCTCTGGTAAGAAAAGGTCTCCATGGAGAAATGTCCCACTGGTGAGAGCAGAAAAAAGAGAGTGTCGGAAAGCTGAACGAAGGTGGCGAAAAACAAATCTCCTGGTCCATTATAACACCTATAAAGAGAGACTTCGCATTTATAATTTGGAACTGAGGACTGCAAGGCGGTCCTTCTTCTCTGATATTATCTCTACAAACAATAATAATTCACGTGCTTTGTTTGCTACTGTCGATAGGTTAACAAACCCTCCAGTACCAGTAGCATCTGAACTTTTATCTACCAAGGCCTGCAATGACTTTGCCTCCTTCTTCAAAGACAAAATTCAAAAGATTAGACAAACAGTCAGTGCCTCCATATCAAGTACAGGATGTGTGTTGTCACAGTGTTCAAGCAAAACTAGCTCCAATATGACAGAATTTCTTACGATCAACCATAAAAACCTGGAGAACATTATACAACATCTGAAAACCTCCTCCTGTTGCCTTGATATTCTACCAACGGTGTTTTCAAAAATGTCTCGAATTGTTTGGCTTCTGATCTTCTACAGATTGTGAACATGTCTCTTCTTTCAGGAATCTTTCCACAGGCCCTGAAAACTGCAGTAATCAAGCCACTCTTAAAAAGAACAATCTAGACACGTCACTAATGAGCAACTATAGGCCAATATCAAACCTTCCGTTTTTAAGTAAAATCATTGAAAAAGCAGTTTTTCAACAACTCAACCATTTCTTGTCACTAAACAACAGTTTTGATACCTTTCAGTCGGGTTTCCGACCACACCACAGCACTGAGACGGCTCTCGTTAAGGTCTTTAATGACATCCACCTTAACACAGATAATGGCAAAATTTCAGTCTTAGTATTACTTGATCTCAGTGCTGCATTTGACACGGTTGACCACGACATATTACTAGACCGATTGGAAAACTGGGTTGGCCTTTCTGGCTCAGTACTAAACTGGTTTGAATCCTACTTACAGAATAGGGATTACTTTGTGTCAATAGGTAATTATACATCTGAACGTACAAATATGACGTGCGGAGTTCCCAAGGCTCCATTCTGGGGCCTCTTCTGTTTAACATCTACATGCTTCCACTGGCTCAGATTATGGAAAACAACAAAATAAGTTACCATAGTTATGCGGACGACACACAAATTTACATAACCTTATCGCCAGGGACTATAGTCCAATACAAAAACTGACTAAGTGTATTGAACAAATTAACGGCTGGATGTGCCAGAACTTTCTGAAATTAAATGAGGGAAAAACTGAGGTGGTTGTTTTTGGAGCAAAAGAGGAACGATTAAAAGTCTGCGCTCAGCTTCAAACAACAATGTTAAAAACAACAGACAAAGCCAGAAATCTTGGTGTAGTCATGGACTCTGACCTGAACTTTAACAGCCACATTAAGACAATTATAAAGTCAGCCTATTATCACCTTAAGAATATATCAAGGGTTAAAGGACTTATGTGTCAACAGGATTTGGAAAAACTAGTCCATGCTTTCATCTTCAGTAGACTTGACTACTGTAACGGGTCTTTACAGGTCTCCCTAAAAAATCAATCAGACAGCTGCAGCTGATTCAGAACGCTGCTGCTCGGGTCCTCACTAAGACCAAGAGACTGGATCACATCACTCCATTTCTGAAGTCCTTACACTGGCTTCCTGTGCCCCAAAGAATTGATTTCAAAGTTCTTTTGCTAGTTTATAAATCACTAAACGGTTTAGGGCCAAAATACATTTCTGATCTGCTAGTACACTATGACCCACCCAGACCTCTCAGGTCATCTGGGACAGGTCTACTGTCTGTTCCTAGAGTCAGAACTAAACAGGGGAAGCAGCGTTCAGTTTCTATGCTCCTCATATCTGGAACAAACTCCCAGAAACCTGCAGGTCTGCTGCTACTCTCAGTTCTTTTAAATCAATGCTGAAGACCTTTCTTTTTGATGTTGCCTTCCTTTAAATGATGCTCATTTCTTTACTGTTTATTCTTTTATATACTGCACTGTAACTTTTATTCCTGTGTTTTATCTGTTTTTTTTTATGGGTTTTATTTTCTTTTAACTGTTTTTATTGTTTTTAACTGATTTTGTGTAAAGCACTTTGAATTGCCCTGTTGCTTAAATGTGCTCTATAAATAAAGCTGCCTTGCCTTGCCTTGCCCACAGAGCTGGTATCTCTGTAGCCTGGAGGAGAGCCGGTCGGACCCTCTGTTGTGGCTGACTGGAGGTCAGGGCTTCGGTCAGGGAGGCCTCCCAGACCAACTGTTCCTGCAGCGCCCAGTCTCTGCCGAGGCCATTGGCCTCCAGCAACCTGAGCAGAAACTCCAACTAGATCAGCTCCAGTTACGACCGGTTAGGGTCTGTTTGGGGATCTGTGTGTTTTTGGTTATTTGGTTTGGTGGTTTGACCCACACACCTTTCTAAACCACTAACCTTGGTCCCTAATCCTTACCCACAGAGCTGGTAGCTCTGTAGCTCGGAGGAGAGCCGGTCGGACCCTCTGTGGCTGACTGGGGGTCAGCGGCTTCGGGCAGGAGGCCTCTCAGACCAACTGTTCCTGCAGCGCCCAGTCTCTGCCGAGGCCGCTGGCCTCCAGAAGCCGGAGCAGAAGCTTCAACCAGTTCAGCTCCAGTTACGACCGGTTAGGGTCTGTTTGGGGATCTGTCTGTTTTTGGTTATTTGGTTTGGTGGTTTGACCCACACACCTTTCTAAACCACTAACCTTGGTCCCTAATCCCTAATCCCTTTCTAAACCACTAACCCTGGTTCCTACTCCCTGCCCACAGAGCTGGTATCTCTGTAGCCTGGAGGAGTGCCAGTCTGACCCTCTGTTGTGGCTCACTGGAGGTCAGGGCTTCGGTCAGGGAGGCCTCCCAGACCAACTGCTCCTGCAGCGCCCAGTCTCTGCCGAGGCCGCTGGCCTACAGCAACCAGAGCAGAAACTCCAACTAGATCAGCTCCAGTTACGACCGGTTAGGGTCTGTTTGGGGATCTGTGTGTTTTTGGTTATTTGGTTTGGTGGTTTGACCCACACACCTTTCTAAACCACTAACCTTGGTCCCTAATCCTTACCCACAGAGCTGGTAGCTCTGTAGCTCGGAGGAGAGCCGGTCGGACCCTCTGTGGCTGACTGGGGGTCAGCGGCTTCGGGCAGGAGGCCTCTCAGACCAACTGTTCCTGCAGCGCCCAGTCTCTGCCGAGGCCGCTGGCCTCCAGAAGCCGGAGCAGAAGCTTCAACCAGTTCAGCTCCAGTTACGACCGGTTAGGGTCTGTTTGGGGATCTGTCTGTTTTTGGTTATTTGGTTTGGTGGTTTGACCCACACACCTTTCTAAACCACTAACCTTGGTCCCTAATCCCTAATCCCTTTCTAAACCACTAACCCTGGTTCCTACTCCCTGCCCACAGAGCTGGTATCTCTGTAGCCTGGAGGAGTGCCAGTCTGACCCTCTGTTGTGGCTCACTGGAGGTCAGGGCTTCGGTCAGGGAGGCCTCCCAGACCAACTGCTCCTGCAGCGCCCAGTCTCTGCCGAGGCCGCTGGCCTACAGCAACCAGAGCAGAAGCTCCAACCAGCTCAGCTCCAGTTACGACCGGTTAGGGTCTGTTTGGGCATCTGTCTGTTTTTGGTTATTTGGTTTGGTGGTTTGACCTACACACCTTTCTAAACCACTAACCTTGGTCCCTAATTCCTAATCCCTTTCTAAACCACTAACCCTGGTTCCTACTCCCTGCCCACAGAGTTGGTATCTCTGTATCCTGGAGGAGAGCCGGTCGGACCCACTGTTGTGGCTGACTGGAGGTCAGGGCTTTGGTCAGGGAGGCCTCCCAGATCAACTGTTCCTGCAGCGCCCAGTCTCTGCCGAGGCCGCTGGCCTCCAGCAACCTGAGCAGAAACTCCAACTAGCTCATCTCAAGTTACGACCGGTTAGGGTCTGTTTGGGGATCTGTGTGTTTGTGGTTATTTGGTTTGGTGGTTTGACCCACACACCTTTCTAAACCACTAACCTTGGTCCCTAATCCTTACCCACAGAGCTGGTAGCTCTGTAGCTCGGAGGAGAGCCGGTCGGACCCTCTGTGGCTGACTGGGGTTCAGCGGGTTCGGGCAGGGAGGCCTCTCAGACCAACTGTTCCTGCAGTGCCCGTCTCTGCCGAGGCTGCTGGCCTCCAGAAGCCGGAGCAGAAGCTCCAACCAGTTCAATTTTTGGTTATTTGGTTTGGTGGTTTGACCCACACACCTTTCTAAACGTCTCGGGTTACGTATGTAACCCTTGTTCCCCGAGATAGGGGAACGAGACACTGCGTCGGTTACGACACTATGGGAACGCCTTTAGGCATGACAGGGCTGAATGCGAATGAAAACTACTCAAATCCTATTGGTCCTAGTGAGAGTGGTCAAACTGCAAGTATTTTGAACTCCTACTTGAATTGTTGAACACTGTTAGATTGTTTATTTCTCTTCTAAATAAAGACGTGGCTTCCAAAAGAAAATGTTGTGTCCGCTATACAGTTTCCTTGTCAGCTCTGAGTCCAGCAAAGAAGTAGCAGCACCTTATGCGAAGGAAAAAGCTTACAGCACCGGGGATTCCCAGGCGGTCTACCATCCAAGTACTTAGCCGGCCCTACCCTGCTTGGCTTCTGAGATCAGACGAGGCGGGCACGTTCAGGGTGGTATGGCCGTAAGCAAGTGCACACCGTGAAAACAAGCTATTTCTAGACGTGAAAACCTGAAGGTTCTCAAACCTGTTGAATAAACAGCTTGGGGTTGAGGAATACTGAACTACATGTAATCACACTATTAGTTCACGTATACATTTTGCAGTAGCTTGCTAGTAGTTCAACTACATTCACCTTGGAATCAAGGAGTTGACTTGCTTTTTGCTCTTTTTTGCACTATAATTAACGCTTCTGAATTTTTAAGAGTTCTTTGATTTGTTTTGTTCCAAATCATTTCATTTATTTAGCCTGTTGCTACACTTATAAATACTTTCATGTAATTCCATGTTTCTGTTTTTCATTACTGCAATTAATCCTCAATTTTCTTACCTCTGTCTTTACTGAGGCTTGGGTGACTTGTCGTCTTCAGTAATTTGGAATCATCCAGAACATATTATATACGGTCAAACTGCAAGTATTTTGAACTCCTACTTGAATTGTTGAACACTGTTAGATTGTTTATTTCTCTTCTAAATAAAGATGTTG
Source organism: Percina caprodes (assembly GCA_013375575.1). Taxonomy (NCBI): domain Eukaryota; kingdom Metazoa; phylum Chordata; class Actinopteri; order Perciformes; family Percidae; genus Percina; species Percina caprodes. The sequence continues at coordinate 65,473 of JABXJD010000987.1, forward strand.
CTTCCAAAAAAAAAGGTTGTGTCCGCTATACAGTTTCCTTGTCAGCTCTGAGTCCAGCAAAGAAGTAGCAGCACCTTATACGAAGGAAAAAGCTTACAGCACCGGGGATTCCCAGGCGGTCTACCATCCAAGTACTTACCCGGCCCGACCCTGCTTTAATTCCGAGATCAGACGAGAGCGGGCACGTTCAGGGTGGTATGGCCGTAAGCAAGTGCACACCGTGAAAACAAGCTTTTTCTAGACGTGAAAACCTGAAGGTTCTCAAACCTGTTGAATAAACAGCTTGGGGTTGAGGAATACTGAACTACATGTAATCACACTGTTAGTTCACGTATACATTTTGCAGTAGCTTGCTAGTAGTTCAACTACATTCACCTTGGAATCAAGGAGTTGACTTGCTTTTTGCTCTTTTTTGCACTATAATTAATGCTTCTGAATTTTTAAGAGTTCTTTGATTTGTTTTTTCCAAATCAATTCATTTATTTAGCCTGTTGCTACACTTATAAAAACTTTCATGTAATTCCATGTTTCTGTTTTTCATTACTGCAATTAATCCTCAATTTTCTTACCTCTGTCTTTACTGAGGCTTGGGTGACTTGTCGTCTTCAGTAATTTGGAATCATCCAGAACATATTATTTATTTATGATACGGTCAAACTGCAAGTATTTTGAACTCCTACTTGAATTGTTGAACACTGTTAGATTGTTTATTTCTCTTCTAAATAAAGATGTTGCTTCCAAAAAAAATGTTGTGTCCGCTATACAGTTTCCTTGTCAGCTCTGAGTCCAGCAAAGAAGTAGAAGCACCTTATGCGAAGGAAAAGCTTACAGCACCGGGATTCCCAGGCGGTCTACCATCCAAGTACTTACCCGGCCCGACCCTGCTTGGCTTCCTAGATCAGACGAGAGCGGGCACGTTCAGGGTGGTATGGCCGTAAGCAAGTGCACACCGTGAAAACAAGCTATTTCTAGACGTGAAAACCTGAAGGTTCTCAAACCTTTTGAATAAACATCTTGTGGTTGAGGAATACTGAACTACATGTAATCACACTGTTAGTTCACGTATACATTTTGCAGTAGCTTGCTAGTAGTTCAACTACATTCACCTTGGAATCAAGGAGTTGACTTGCTTTTGCTCTTTTTGCACTATAATTAACGCTTCTTTGATTTGTTTTGTTCCAAATCAATTCATTTATTTAGCCTGTTGCTACACTTATAAATACGTTCATGTAATTCCATGTTTCTGTTTTTCATTACTGCAATTAATCCTCAATTTTCTTACCTCTGTCTTTACTGAGGCTTGGGTGACTTGTCGTCTTCAGTAATTTTGAATCATCCAGAACATATTATTTATTTATGATACGGTCAAACTGCAAGTATTTTGAACTCCTACTTGAATTGTTGAACACTGTTAACTTGTTTATTTCTCTTCTAAATAAAGATGTTGCTTCCAAAAAAAATTTTGTGTCCGCTATACAGTTTCCTTGTCAGCTCTGGGTCCAGCAAAGAAGTAGCAGCACCTTATGCGAAGGAAAAAGCTTACAGCACCGGGGATTCCCAGGCGGTCTACCATCCAAGTACTTACCCGGCCCGACCCTGCTTGGCTGCCGAGATCAGACGAGAGCGGGCAGATTCAGGGTGGTATGGCCGTAAGCAAGACCACACCGTGAAAACAAGCTATTTCTAGACGTGAAAACCTGAAGGTTCTCAAACCTGTTGAATAAACAGCTTGGGGTTGAGGAATACTGAACTACATGTAATCACACTATTAGTTCACGTATACATTTTGCAGTAGCTTGCTAGTAGTTCAACTACATTCACCTTGGAATCAAGGAGTTGACTTGCTTTTTGCTCTTTTTTGCACTATAATTAACGCTTCTGAATTTTTAAGAGTTCTTTGATTTGTTTTGTTGCAAATCAATTCATTTATTTAGCCTGTTGCTACACTTATAAATACTTTCATGTAATTCCATGTTTCTGTTTTTCATTACTGCAATTAATCCTCAATTTTCTTACCTCTGTCTTTACTGAGGCTTGGGTGACTTGTCGTCTTCAGTAATTTGGAATCATCCAGAACATATTATATACGGTCAAACTGCAAGTATTTTGAACTCCTACTTGAATTGTTGAACACTGTTAGATTGTTTATTTCTCTTCTAAATAAAGATGTTGCTTCCAAAAAAATTTTGTGTCCGCTATACAGTTTCCTTGTCAGCTCTGAGTCCAGCAAAGAAGTAGCACACCTTATGCGAAGGAAAAAGCTTACAGCACTGGGGATTCCCAGGCGGTCTACCATCCAAGTACTTACCCGGCCCGACCCTGCTTGGCTTCCGAGATCAGGCACGTTCAGGGTGGTATGGCCGTATGCAAGAGCACACCGTGAAAACAAGCTATTTCTAGACGTGAAAACCTGAAGGTTCTCAAACCTGTTGAATAAACAGCTTGGGGTTGAGGAATACTGAACTACATGTAATCACACTATTAGTTCACGTATACATTTTGCAGTAGCTTGCTAGTAGTTCAACTACATTCACCTTGGAATCAAGGAGTTGACTTGCTTTTTGCTCTTTTTTGCACTATAATTAACGCTTCTGAATTTTTAAGAGTTCTTTGATTTGTTTTGTTCCAAATTGAGTCATTTATTTAGCCTGTTGCTACACTTATAAATACTTTCATGTAATTCCATGTTTCTATTTTTCATTACTGCAATTAATCCTCAATTTTCTTACCTCTGTCTTTACTGAGGCTTGGGTGACTTGTCGTCTTCTGTAATTTGGAATCATCCAGAACATATTATTTATTTATGATACGGTCAAACTGCAAGTATTTTGAACTCCTACTTGAATTGTTGAACACTGTTAGATTGTTTATTTCTCTTCTAAATAAAGACGTGGCCTCCAAAATTTTGTGTCCGCTATACAGTTTCCTTGTCAGCTCTGAGTCCAGCAAAGAAGTAGCAGCACCTTATGCGAAGGAAAAAGCTTACAGCACCGGGATTCCCAGGCGGTCTACCATCCAAGTACTTAGCGGCCTTACCCTGCCTTCCGAGATCAGACGAGAGGGCAATTTCAGGGTGGTATAGCTGTTTGGCTGAGCCTTTTGTACTTGTGAAAACAAGCGTGCTGTCCTAAAGGAAACCTGAAGGTTCTCAAACCTGCTGAATAAACAGCTTGGGGTTGAGGAATACTGAACTACATGTAATCACACTATTAGTTCACGTATACGCTTTTGCAGTAGCTTGCTAGTAGTTCAACTACATTCACCTTGGAATCAAGGAGTTGACTTGCTTTTGCTCTTTTTGCACTAAATTAACGCTTCTGTTTTTAAGAGTTCTTTGATTTGTTTCTGTTCCAAATCAAGTCATATTAAATAGCCTGTTGCTACACTTATAAATACTTTCATGTAACTCCTTGTTTCTGTTTTTCATTACTGCAATTAATCCTCAATTTTCTTCCTCTGTCTTTACTGAGGCTTGGGTGACCTGTCGTCTTCGTAATTGTTATAATACATGACAAGCCATACAAAAGTGCAGCGAGATTTATGATTGGCAGAAAAAACAGCAGGGACAAAATATTGGCCCTGTGACAATGTGGGAATAGGTGTGGCCCTGGATTTGGAAAGCGGCACACCAAGTGAGGCTTACCGCGAGGGTTGGGACTGGGACGACTAGGGTTTTGGGCTGCTGTGGAGCGTGGGCTGTACTTACTCTGGTTTCTCTTCATAACGCACAAGTCTTTCGCCTTTTACTAAAGACTTCCGTGGAGAGGAACGCCGATGAGTTGAAATTATTTTTGGTGGGCTTTGCTGTTTGGCTGAGCCTTTTGTACTTGTGAAAAATCAAACGTGCTGTCCTAAAGGAGACTCAGATTCTTCACGGCAGCTAAAATGTGACAGCATGGGAATATTGCAGGTTGGTAGAAGCAAAATTGCCGTCTTTAACTAGACTTTTGTGCTTCTCCAAGGAGCGCTTGGGTGGGGGTGCTAAGTAGCAGCTGTTATGCCCAATTAAAAGTACTGGACCGTGACACGTGAGAACCGTCCGGGGGTTGCATCGGACAGCAAACAGGTGGTGCTCATCGCTTCTCGGCCTTTTGGCTAAGATCAAGTGTAGTATCTGTTCTTATCAGTTTAATATCTGATATGTCCTCTATTCGGGGACAACATATTAAATGGATTTTTAGCAACGGGAGTTGAAAAAGGGGCTTGCTCCGTTCACTCCACGCATCGACCGGTATTGCAGCGCTGCGGGAGCGGTGCACCCTTCTTCTGTCTTGTGGAAAAACAAATAACGATGCTCAATATGTCAAAGGACCTCAAGAGGCGTGCGTCGCAAAACGTTGTTATAATACATGACAAGCCATACAAAAGTGCAGCGAGATTTGCACTATTGATTGGCAGAAAAAACAGCAGGGACAAAATATTGGCCCTGTGACAATGTGGGAATAGGTGTGGCCCTGGATTTGGAAAGCGGCACACCAAGTGAGGCTTACCGCGAGGGTTGGGACTGGGGCGACTAGGGTTTTGGGCTGCTGTGGAGCGTGGGCTGTACTTACTCTGGTTTCTCTTCATAACGCACAAGTCTTTCGCCTTTTACTAAAGACTTCCGTGGAGAGGAACGCCGATGAGTTGAAATTATTTTTGGTGGGCTTTGCTGTTTGGCTGAGCCTTTTGTACTTGTGAAAAATCAAACGTGCTGTCCTAAAGGAGACTCAGATTCTTCACGGCAGCTAAAATGTGACAGCATGGGAATATTGCAGGTTGGTAGAAGCAAAATTGCCGTCTTTAACTAGACTTTTGTGCTTCTCAAGGAGCGCTTGGGTGGGGGTGCTAAGTAGCAGCTGTTATGCCCAATTAAAAGTACTGGACCGTGACACGTGAGAACCGTCCGGGGGTTGCATCGGACAGCAAACAGGTGGTGCTCATCGCTTCTCGGCCTTTTGGCTAAGATCAAGTGTAGTATCTGTTCTTATCAGTTTAATATCTGATATGTCCTCTATTCGGGGACAACATATTAAATGGATTTTTAGCAACGGGAGTTGAAAAAGGGGCTTGCTCCGTTCACTCCACGCATCGACCGGTATTGCAGCGCTGCGGGAGCGGTGCACCCTTCTTCTGTCTTGTGGAAAAACAAATAACGATGCTCAATATGTCAAAGGACCTCAAGAGGCGTGCGTCGCAAAACGTTGTTATAATACATGACAAGCCATACAAAAGTGCAGCGAGATTTGCACTATTGATTGGCAGAAAAAACAGCAGGGACAAAATATTGGCCCTGTGACAATGTGGGAATAGGTGTGGCCCTGGATTTGGAAAGCGGCACACCAAGTGAGGCTTACCGCGAGGGTTGGGACTGGGGCGACTAGGGTTTTGGGCTGCTGTGGAGCGTGGGCTGTACTTACTCTGGTTTCTCTTCATAACGCACAAGTCTTTCGCCTTTTACTAAAGACTTCCGTGGAGAGGAACGCCGATGAGTTGAAATTATTTTTGGTGGGCTTTGCTGTTTGGCTGAGCCTTTTGTACTTGTGAAAAATCAAACGTGCTGTCCTAAAGGAGACTCAGATTCTTCACGGCAGCTAAAATGTGACAGCATGGGAATATTGCAGGTTGGTAGAAGCAAAATTGCCGTCTTTAACTAGACTTTTGTGCTTCTCAAGGAGCGCTTGGGTGGGGGTGCTAAGTAGCAGCTGTTATGCCCAATTAAAAGTACTGGACCGTGACACGTGAGAACCGTCCGGGGTTGCATCGGACAGCAAACAGGTGGTGCTCATCGCTTCTCGGCCTTTTGGCTAAGATCAAGTGTAGTATCTGTTCTTATCAGTTTAATATCTGATATGTCCTCTATTCGGGGACAACATATTAAATGGATTTTTAGCAACGGGAGTTGAAAAAGGGGCTTGCTCCGTTCACTCCACGCATCGACCGGTATTGCAGCGCTGCGGGAGCGGTGCACCCTTCTTCTGTCTTGTGGAAAAACAAATAACGATGCTCAATATGTCAAAGGACCTCAAGAGGCGTGCGTCGCAAAGCGTTGTTATAATACATGACAAGCCATACAAAAGTGCAGCGAGATTTGCACTATTGATTGGCAGAAAAAACAGCAGGGACAAAATATTGGCCCTGTGACAATGTGGGAATAGGTGTGGCCCTGGATTTGGAAGCGGCACACCAAGTGAGGCTTACCGCGAGGGTTGGGACTGGGGCGACTAGGGTTTTGGGCTGCTGTGGAGCGTGGGCTGTACTTACTCTGGTTTCTCTTCATAACGCACAAGTCTTTCGCCTTTTACTAAAGACTTCCGTGGAGAGGAACGCCGATGAGTTGAAATTATTTTTGGTGGGCTTTGCTGTTTGGCTGAGCCTTTTGTACTTGTGAAAAATCAAACGTGCTGTCCTAAAGGAGACTCAGATTCTTCACGGCAGCTAAAATGTGACAGCATGGGAATATTGCAGGTTGGTAGAAGCAAAATTGCCGTCTTTAACTAGACTTTTGTGCTTCTCAAGGAGCGCTTGGGTGGGGGTGCTAAGTAGCAGCTGTTATGCCCAATTAAAAGTACTGGACCGTGACACGTGAGAACCGTCCGGGGTTGCATCGGACAGCAAACAGGTGGTGCTCATCGCTTCTCGGCCTTTTGGCTAAGATCAAGTGTAGTATCTGTTCTTATCAGTTTAATATCTGATATGTCCTCTATTCGGGGACAACATATTAAATGGATTTTTAGCAGCGGGAGTTGAAAAAGGGGCTTGCTCCGTTCACTCCACGCATCGACCGGTATTGCAGCGCTGCGGGAGCGGTGCACCCTTCTTCTGTCTTGTGGAAAAACAAATAACGATGCTCAATATGTCAAAGGACCTCAAGAGGCGTGCGTCGCAAAACGTTGTTATAATACATGACAAGCCATACAAAAGTGCAGCGAGATTTGCACTATTGATTGGCAGAAAAAACAGCAGGGACAAAATATTGGCCCTGTGACAATGTGGGAATAGGTGTGGCCCTGGATTTGGAAAGCGGCACACCAAGTGAGGCTTACCGCGAGGGTTGGGACTGGGGCGACTAGGGTTTTGGGCTGCTGTGGAGCGTGGGCTGTACTTACTCTGGTTTCTCTTCATAACGCACAAGTCTTTCGCCTTTTACTAAAGACTTCCGTGGAGAGGAACGCCGATGAGTTGAAATTATTTTTGGTGGGCTTTGCTGTTTGGCTGAGCCTTTTGTACTTGTGAAAAATCAAACGTGCTGTCCTAAAGGAGACTCAGATTCTTCACGGCAGCTAAAATGTGACAGCATGGGAATATTGCAGGTTGGTAGAAGCAAAATTGCCGTCTTTAACTAGACTTTTGTGCTTCTCAAGGGTGGGGGTGCTAAGTAGCAGCTGTTATGCCCAATTAAAAGTACTGGACCGTGACACGTGAGAACCGTCCGGGGGGGTTGCATCGGACAGCAAACAGGTGGTGCTCATCGCTTCTCGGCCTTTTGGCTAAGATCAAGTGTAGTATCTGTTCTTATCAGTTTAATATCTGATATGTCCTCTATTCGGGGACAACATATTAAATGGATTTTTAGCAACGGGAGTTGAAAAAGGGGCTTGCTCCGTTCACTCCACGCATCGACCGGTATTGCAGCGCTGCGGGAGCGGTGCACCCTTCTTCTGTCTTGTGGAAAAACAAATAACGATGCTCAATATGTCAAAGGACCTCAAGAGGCGTGCGTCGCAAAACGTTGTTATAATACATGACAAGCCATACAAAAGTGCAGCGAGATTTGCACTATTGATTGGCAGAAAAAACAGCAGGGACAAAATATTGGCCCTGTGACAATGTGGGAATAGGTGTGGCCCTGGATTTGGAAAGCGGCACACCAAGTGAGGCTTACCGCGAGGGTTGGGACTGGGGCGACTAGGGTTTTGGGCTGCTGTGGAGCGTGGGCTGTACTTACTCTGGTTTCTCTTCATAACGCACAAGTCTTTCGCCTTTTACTAAAGACTTCCGTGGAGAGGAACGCCGATGAGTTGAAATTATTTTGGTGGGCTTTGCTGTTTGGCTGAGCCTTTTGTACTTGTGAAAAATCAAACGTGCTGTCCTAAAGGAGACTCAGATTCTTCACGGCAGCTAAAATGTGACAGCATGGGAATATTGCAGGTTGGTAGAAGCAAAATTGCCGTCTTTAACTAGACTTTTGTGCTTCTCAAGGAGCGCTTGGGTGGGGGTGCTAAGTAGCAGCTGTTATGCCCAATTAAAAGTACTGGACCGTGACACGTGAGAACCGTCCGGGGGTTGCATCGGACAGCAAACAGGTGGTGCTCATCGCTTCTCGGCCTTTTGGCTAAGATCAAGTGTAGTATCTGTTCTTATCAGTTTAATATCTGATATGTCCTCTATTCGGGGACAACATATTAAATGGATTTTTAGCAACGGGAGTTGAAAAAGGGGCTTGCTCCGTTCACTCCACGCATCGACCGGTATTGCAGCGCTGCGGGAGCGGTGCACCCTTCTTCTGTCTTGTGGAAAAACAAATAACGATGCTCAATATGTCAAAGGACCTCAAGAGGCGTGCGTCGCAAAACGTTGTTATAATACATGACAAGCCATACAAAAGTGCAGCGAGATTTGCACTATTGATTGGCAGAAAAAACAGCAGGGACAAAATATTGGCCCTGTGACAATGTGGGAATAGGTGTGGCCCTGGATTTGGAAAGCGGCACACCAAGTGAGGCTTACCGCGAGGGTTGGGACTGGGGCGACTAGGGTTTTGGGCTGCTGTGGAGCGTGGGCTGTACTTACTCTGGTTTCTCTTCATAACGCACAAGTCTTTCGCCTTTTACTAAAGACTTCCGTGGAGAGGAACGCCGATGAGTTGAAATTATTTTTGGTGGGCTTTGCTGTTTGGCTGAGCCTTTTGTACTTGTGAAAAATCAAACGTGCTGTCCTAAAGGAGACTCAGATTCTTCACGGCAGCTAAAATGTGACAGCATGGGAATATTGCAGGTTGGTAGAAGCAAAATTGCCGTCTTTAACTAGACTTTTGTGCTTCTCAAGGAGCGCTTGGGTGGGGGTGCTAAGTAGCAGCTGTTATGCCCAATTAAAAGTACTGGACCGTGACACGTGAGAACCGTCCGGGGGTTGCATCGGACAGCAAACAGGTGGTGCTCATCGCTTCTCGGCCTTTTGGCTAAGATCAAGTGTAGTATCTGTTCTTATCAGTTTAATATCTGATATGTCCTCTATTCGGGGACAACATATTAAATGGATTTTTAGCAACGGGAGTTGAAAAAGGGGCTTGCTCCGTTCACTCCACGCATCGACCGGTATTGCAGCGCTGCGGGAGCGGTGCACCCTTCTTCTGTCTTGTGGAAAAACAAATAACGATGCTCAATATGTCAAAGGACCTCAAGAGGCGTGCGTCGCAAAACGTTGTTATAATACATGACAAGCCATACAAAAGTGCAGCGAGATTTGCACTATTGATTGGCAGAAAAAACAGCAGGGACAAAATATTGGCCCTGTGACAATGTGGGAATAGGTGTGGCCCTGGATTTGGAAAGCGGCACACCAAGTGAGGCTTACCGCGAGGGTTGGGACTGGGGCGACTAGGGTTTTGGGCTGCTGTGGAGCGTGGGCTGTACTTACTCTGGTTTCTCTTCATAACGCACAAGTCTTTCGCCTTTTACTAAAGACTTCCGTGGAGAGGAACGCCGATGAGTTGAAATTATTTTTGGTGGGCTTTGCTGTTTGGCTGAGCCTTTTGTACTTGTGAAAAATCAAACGTGCTGTCCTAAAGGAGACTCAGATTCTTCACGGCAGCTAAAATGTGACAGCATGGGAATATTGCAGGTTGGTAGAAGCAAAATTGCCGTCTTTAACTAGACTTTTGTGCTTCTCAAGGAGCGCTTGGGTGGGGGTGCTAAGTAGCAGCTGTTATGCCCAATTAAAAGTACTGGACCGTGACACGTGAGAACCGTCCGGGGGTTGCATCGGACAGCAAACAGGTGGTGCTCATCGCTTCTCGGCCTTTTGGCTAAGATCAAGTGTAGTATCTGTTCTTATCAGTTTAATATCTGATATGTCCTCTATTCGGGGACAACATATTAAATGGATTTTTAGCAGCGGAGTTGAAAAAGGGGCTTGCTCCGTTCACTCCACGCATCGACCGGTATTGCAGCGCTGCGGGAGCGGTGCACCCTTCTTCTGTCTTGTGGAAAAACAAATAACGATGCTCAATATGTCAAAGGACCTCAAGAGGCGTGCGTCGCAAAAGCGTTGTTATAATACATGACAAGCCATACAAAAGTGCAGCGAGATTTGCACTATTGATTGGCAGAAAAAACAGCAGGGACAAAATATTGGCCCTGTGACAATGTGGGAATAGGTGTGGCCCTGGATTTGGAAAGCGGCACACCAAGTGAGGCTTACCGCGAGGGTTGGGACTGGGGCGACTAGGGTTTTGGGCTGCTGTGGAGCGTGGGCTGTACTTACTCTGGTTTCTCTTCATAACGCACAAGTCTTTCGCCTTTTACTAAAGACTTCCGTGGAGAGGAACGCCGATGAGTTGAAATTATTTTTGGTGGGCTTTGCTGTTTGGCTGAGCCTTTTGTACTTGTGAAAAATCAAACGTGCTGTCCTAAAGGAGACTCAGATTCTTCACGGCAGCTAAAATGTGACAGCATGGGAATATTGCAGGTTGGTAGAAGCAAAATTGCCGTCTTTAACTAGACTTTTGTGCTTCTCAAGGAGCGCTTGGGTGGGGGTGCTAAGTAGCAGCTGTTATGCCCAATTAAAAGTACTGGACCGTGACACGTGAGAACCGTCCGGGGGTTGCATCGGACAGCAAACAGGTGGTGCTCATCGCTTCTCGGCCTTTTGGCTAAGATCAAGTGTAGTATCTGTTCTTATCAGTTTAATATCTGATATGTCCTCTATTCGGGGACAACATATTAAATGGATTTTTAGCAACGGGAGTTGAAAAAGGGGCTTGCTCCGTTCACTCCACGCATCGACCGGTATTGCAGCGCTGCGGGAGCGGTGCACCCTTCTTCTGTCTTGTGGAAAAACAAATAACGATGCTCAATATGTCAAAGGACCTCAAGAGGCGTGCGTCGCAAAGCGTTGTTATAATACATGACAAGCCATACAAAAGTGCAGCGAGATTTGCACTATTGATTGGCAGAAAAAACAGCAGGGACAAAATATTGGCCCTGTGACAATGTGGGAATAGGTGTGGCCCTGGATTTGGAAAGCGGCACACCAAGTGAGGCTTACCGCGAGGGTTGGGACTGGGGCGACTAGGGTTTTGGGCTGCTGTGGAGCGTGGGCTGTACTTACTCTGGTTTCTCTTCATAACGCACAAGTCTTTCGCCTTTTACTAAAGACTTCCGTGGAGAGGAACGCCGATGAGTTGAAATTATTTTTGGTGGGCTTTGCTGTTTGGCTGAGCCTTTTGTACTTGTGAAAAATCAAACGTGCTGTCCTAAAGGAGACTCAGATTCTTCACGGCAGCTAAAATGTGACAGCATGGGAATATTGCAGGTTGGTAGAAGCAAAATTGCCGTCTTTAACTAGACTTTTGTGCTTCTCAAGGAGCGCTTGGGTGGGGGTGCTAAGTAGCAGCTGTTATGCCCAATTAAAAGTACTGGACCGTGACACGTGAGAACCGTCCGGGGGTTGCATCGGACAGCAAACAGGTGGTGCTCATCGCTTCTCGGCCTTTTGGCTAAGATCAAGTGTAGTATCTGTTCTTATCAGTTTAATATCTGATATGTCCTCTATTCGGGGACAACATATTAAATGGATTTTTAGCAACGGAGTTGAAAAAGGGGCTTGCTCCGTTCACTCCACGCATCGACCGGTATTGCAGCGCTGCCGGAGCGGTGCACCCTTCTTCTGTCTTGTGGAAAAACAAATAACGATGCTCAATATGTCAAAGGACCTCAAGAGGCGTGCGTCGCAAAACGTTGTTATAATACATGACAAGCCATACAAAAGTGCAGCGAGATTTGCACTATTGATTGGCAGAAAAAACAGCAGGGACAAAATATTGGCCCTGTGACAATGTGGGAATAGGTGTGGCCCTGGATTTGGAAAGCGGCACACCAAGTGAGGCTTACCGCGAGGGTTGGGACTGGGGCGACTAGGGTTTTGGGCTGCTGTGGAGCGTGGGCTGTACTTACTCTGGTTTCTCTTCATAACGCACAAGTCTTTCGCCTTTTACTAAAGACTTCCGTGGAGAGGAACGCCGATGAGTTGAAATTATTTTTGGTGGGCTTTGCTGTTTGGCTGAGCCTTTTGTACTTGTGAAAAATCAAACGTGCTGTCCTAAAGGAGACTCAGATTCTTCACGGCAGCTAAAATGTGACAGCATGGGAATATTGCAGGTTGGTAGAAGCAAAATTGCCGTCTTTAACTAGACTTTTGTGCTTCTCAAGGAGCGCTTGGGTGGGGGTGCTAAGTAGCAGCTGTTATGCCCAATTAAAAGTACTGGACCGTGACACGTGAGAACCGTCCGGGGGTTGCATCGGACAGCAAACAGGTGGTGCTCATCGCTTCTCGGCCTTTTGGCTAAGATCAAGTGTAGTATCTGTTCTTATCAGTTTAATATCTGATATGTCCTCTATTCGGGGACAACATATTAAATGGATTTTTAGCAACGGGAGTTGAAAAAGGGGCTTGCTCCGTTCACTCCACGCATCGACCGGTATTGCAGCGCTGCGGGAGCGGTGCACCCTTCTTCTGTCTTGTGGAAAAACAAATAACGATGCTCAATATGTCAAAGGACCTCAAGAGGCGTGCGTCGCAAAAGCGTTGTTATAATACATGACAAGCCATACAAAAGTGCAGCGAGATTTGCACTATTGATTGGCAGAAAAAACAGCAGGGACAAAATATTGGCCCTGTGACAATGTGGGAATAGGTGTGGCCCTGGATTTGGAAAGCGGCACACCAAGTGAGGCTTACCGCGAGGGTTGGGACTGGGGCGACTAGGGTTTTGGGCTGCTGTGGAGCGTGGGCTGTACTTACTCTGGTTTCTCTTCATAACGCACAAGTCTTTCGCCTTTTACTAAAGACTTCCGTGGAGAGGAACGCCGATGAGTTGAAATTATTTTTGGTGGGCTTTGCTGTTTGGCTGAGCCTTTTGTACTTGTGAAAAATCAAACGTGCTGTCCTAAAGGAGACTCAGATTCTTCACGGCAGCTAAAATGTGACAGCATGGGAATATTGCAGGTTGGTAGAAGCAAAATTGCCGTCTTTAACTAGACTTTTGTGCTTCTCAAGGAGCGCTTGGGTGGGGGTGCTAAGTAGCAGCTGTTATGCCCAATTAAAAGTACTGGACCGTGACACGTGAGAACCGTCCGGGGGTTGCATCGGACAGCAAACAGGTGGTGCTCATCGCTTCTCGGCCTTTTGGCTAAGATCAAGTGTAGTATCTGTTCTTATCAGTTTAATATCTGATATGTCCTCTATTCGGGGACAACATATTAAATGGATTTTTAGCATGGAGTTGAAAAAGGGCTCTTCTCGGCATCGACCGCGCAGCGCTGTGGAACAAATATTCAATCTGTGGAAGGACCTCAATAACGTGCTCAATTGTCAAATGACCTCATGTCAAAGATTGTTATAAACACAAGCCGTGCAATACCCTGTGATTGGCAGAAAAAACCCAGGGACAAAATATTGGCCCTGTGACGTGGGAATAGGTGTGGCCCTGGGAAAACACCAATTAACTTGGGACTATAGGGTTTTGGGCCTGTGGAGCGTGGGCTGTACTTACTCTGGTTTCTTTTCATAACGCAGGCTTTCGCCTTTTAAGGAAGGCGTGAGTTGAAAAGTTGGTGGGCTTGCTTTTGGCTGAGCTTTTGTAAGTCAAACGTGCTGTCCTAAAGGAGCCTTCTAAAATGTGACAGCATGGGAATAGGTTTAGAAGCAAAAGTCAACTAGCTTCTCAGATGTGGTGTCATGTTTAATTAAAACCCTCTAGTTTGGATTGGTGCTCAAAACTAAGACAGGAGGTTTTATCAGTTTAATATCTTATGTCCTCTATTCGACAAATATTAAATGGGAATGCGGCTAAGACCCTCAGGAATTTTAACTGGAAAAACACAGCACAGGTTGCAATACAAATTGCAGCGAGATTTGCACTAGGACCTGCGAGATAGGGCTGTGACCTGGGTAGTGTGGCACCAGCTATAGACTTTTGGTGACTGCGTGAGCTGTTAGGTTTTCTTTTCACAATGAGCCTTTTACTTCTTCTCTCTGTAAATCAATAGAAGAAGGAGCTGTAAATGTCTGGCACCCTTAAAGACTTTTGACTGGTGTGACTTTTCCGTAAGAGGGAGGGACAACAGCCTGCAAAACCTTCAAGGTATGAATGGTTCTTATTTTAAAACAAGTGTCGGCATTTGAAAGCGGTGTCATCCTGGCTGAGCACTATTGGAAAACATGTAAAGGGGCCATGGGACAGGGTGCATAGCTGACCAACGAGGTTTGAAACTGCGACACTTTTAGTGAACTGGCAGAAAAAACAATGGACACCAGGGTTTTAAAATCCATGCCAAGTAAAGTGAAAATGTGCTTACTCAAAGTTTTCTTGAAACTGAACAACTGTCAGCTTTTAACTCAGGAGAAGATGGGCTTCCCTTGGAATTATTTTGGGACTTTGCTGACTTGCTTGATGGATTTTGAAAAATGCCGACTTCCTGAAGGAGAGTAGGGATGTGACGGCCTGCTAAAGACAGACAAGCTGACTTGAAAAATTGCCCATCATTTTAAATGTTGACTGTCTTTTTAGGTATGGCCTGTGGAGAGCTGATTAGGATCAAATTGCCCGGGAAAGATCACCGACAGCCGTGCTCATCGAGACACCATCTGTTATGCGAGCAGAAACATTCGGCTAGTAGTCCTAAATTTAGATTTTGAGAAAGCCTTTGATCGGGTCTACCAGTACCTCTTTCAGGTTCTGCAAAAATGGGGTTCCCAAGTAGGTTTATAGCCTGATGGGACTGCTGTACGGAGATCAACAGCAAGTTCATTAACGGGCATCTGACAGGAGCAGTGGATATAAACTGCGGCGTCCGTCAGGGTTGTCCGTTATCTGCCCTCCTCTGTCCTCTGTATAGAACCGATGGCACAGATCTTGAACCAACGAATCCATGGGGTAAGAGTCAGGGAGCGGGGACTCGAGACAAAATGCATTTTATATATGGACGACATCAACATTTTATGCACTGACATCTGTCAACAGGACGCTGGACTTGACGGACTGGTTCGACAGGCTCTGGGTGGCAAGCAAGACCAAGCCCATTTTATGGACCATGGACCGACTGAGACGACAGGAACTGTGACCGGACCGACCAAAAATACTTGGGATCAGATTTGATAGGGAGGGGAAAACAAATTGGGCAGACACGGTAGGGAAAGTCAGGCAGAGACTAGGTACTGGACACTTAGAGGACTGACTTTAGAAGGAAAGGTTTTAATCATTAAAGCAGTGATTTTACCTTTGCTTTTACTCACCAGTTCTGTTTTTATCCCGCCTAGGAGAACAATCTTAGACTTGGAACGAGCCCTCTTTTACTTCTTGTGGGGCTCCAAGTGGGAAAGACTGAGACGAAGTGTAATGAAGAAGCCGAAGGAGAAAGGAGGAAAAGTGCCAGACCTGTACTTATTTTTAGGGAGCAGATACACCGCACTGCACATCACAAACAGCCCCATCCAGAAACCCTAAAACCGCAGCAATGACACGGTTCTGGATGGGGGTACCTCAGGAAACTCAGATTTTACCAACTGACCTCAAAGTACCAGTGTCTTTCAACCTGCCACCAGCCTACGTTTTATCCAGTCATTTTTAAGGCATTTTAACCTCGGCAGAGGAGTTGCAGGTTTTAACCACTCACCGCTCTCTCATTTCTGTTGTGGGAGCGGGAACCAGTGAGCCCAGTGCGCGGGCTTGCATTAGGCGAGCCTCAACAGTTTGGCGCAACGTGAACCATCCCGCCCTTCCAAACAGACTCGGGACCTGTCATGGATGGTGGCTCACGAGATCCTCCCGGTCAGGTCCGTAATGCACTCCGGGCATGTCGCACTCTACCTGCCCCGACCAGGTTGTGGCGCGCCTGAGTCGGTAAGGCACCTGCTCTTGCAGCGCTGCCGTGAGAACAGTGGGCAACGGCCGGCTCATTCCCGTACTTGCCAGCAAGGAGGTCCTTCACCAGCTGGTGCTGTTGAGCCAAGGAAAACAGACACCAGCACAAACATTTGCCAAACAGTGGCTTAGCCGCCATCAAAGACGCCATATGGACCTCCAGAAACTTGCTGGTAAGAAATGCAGATCCCCGTGGCTGTGACCGGATGGCGGCGACGGTCCAAGCCCGGAGCTGCAGGCGGCGGCAGGACGCAGCCACAAGGAATCGCCTCTGTGCCCATTACGAAGGATTGGAGCCACACAGCAAAAGTTCAAAGCAGCGGCTGACCCTCCGGGTGAGGTCGTGGGAAGGAGCTACAGGGTCTCCTCTGAGCACCCGACAGGATGGAGAGACCAAATCTGTTTGGGGGAGAAATGAGTTTGGTAGGGACTTTCCTGCACAACAGAGCCCTTTACCTGTAATATATGCACTTCCTGCAGAGGACATTTTAAATGTACTCATTTACATTGAAAACATTTTATACTTTTAAACTATAACAATGTTATCTGTAATCATTTTCAAACAATTGTTTTAGATGTTTTGTGGTTGCATAATGCATCTTTTGGAGACGGTTGTTTTAAAGCTTTATGGATTATTAATTGACTGTTGTATTTTAAAGTAACTTTGACGTGACATGTTTTATGACAAAACATGGGCAGCAGTGCAATCGGCTTTTTGGCTAAGATCAAGTGTAGTATCTGTTCTTATCAGTTTAATATCTGATATGTCCTCTATTCGGGGACAACATATTAAATGGATTTTTAGCAACGGGAGTTGAAAAAGGGGCTTGCTCCGTTCACTCCACGCATCGACCGGTATTGCAGCGCTGCGGAGCGGTGCACCCTTCTTCTGTCTTGTGGAAAAACAAATAACGATGCTCAATATGTCAAAGGACCTCAAGAGGCGTGCGTCGCAAAACGTTGTTATAATACATGACAAGCCATACAAAAGTGCAGCGAGATTTGCACTATTGATTGGCAGAAAAAACAGCAGGGACAAAATATTGGCCCTGTGACAATGTGGGAATAGGTGTGGCCCTGGATTTGGAAAGCGGCACACCAAGTGAGGCTTACCGCGAGGGTTGGGACTGGGACGACTAGGGTTTTGGGCTGCTGTGGAGCGTGGGCTGTACTTACTCTGGTTTCTCTTCATAACGCACAAGTCTTTCGCCTTTTACTAAAGACTTCCGTGGAGAGGAACGCCGATGAGTTGAAATTATTTTGGTGGGCTTTGCTGTTTGGCTGAGCCTTTTGTACTTGTGAAAAATCAAACGTGCTGTCCTAAAGGAGACTCAGATTCTTCACGGCAGCTAAAATGTGACAGCATGGGAATATTGCAGGTTGGTAGAAGCAAAATTGCCGTCTTTAACTAGACTTTTGTGCTTCTCAAGGAGCGCTTGGGTGGGGGTGCTAAGTAGCAGCTGTTATGCCCAATTAAAAGTACTGGACCGTGACACGTGAGAACCGTCCGGGGGTTGCATCGGACAGCAAACAGGTGGTGCTCATCGCTTCTCGGCCTTTTGGCTAAGATCAAGTGTAGTATCTGTTCTTATCAGTTTAATATCTGATATGTCCTCTATTCGGGGACAACATATTAAATGGATTTTTAGCAACGGGAGTTGAAAAAGGGGCTTGCTCCGTTCACTCCACGCATCGACCGGTATTGCAGCGCTGCGAGCGGTGCACCCTTCTTCTGTCTTGTGGAAAAACAAATAACGATGCTCAATATGTCAAAGGACCTCAAGAGGCGTGCGTCGCAAAACGTTGTTATAATACATGACAAGCCATACAAAAGTGCAGCGAGATTTGCACTATTGATTGGCAGAAAAAACAGCAGGGACAAAATATTGGCCCTGTGACAATGTGGGAATAGGTGTGGCCCTGGATTTGGAAAGCGGCACACCAAGTGAGGCTTACCGCGAGGGTTGGGACTGGGACGACTAGGGTTTTGGGCTGCTGTGGAGCGTGGGCTGTACTTACTCTGGTTTCTCTTCATAACGCACAAGTCTTTCGCCTTTTACTAAAGACTTCCGTGGAGAGGAACGCCGATGAGTTGAAATTATTTTTGGTGGGCTTTGCTGTTTGGCTGAGCCTTTTGTACTTGTGAAAAATCAAACGTGCTGTCCTAAAGGAGACTCAGATTCTTCACGGCAGCTAAAATGTGACAGCATGGGAATATTGCAGGTTGGTAGAAGCAAAATTGCCGTCTTTAACTAGACTTTTGTGCTTCTCAAGGAGCGCTTGGGTGGGGGTGCTAAGTAGCAGCTGTTATGCCCAATTAAAAGTACTGGACCGTGACACGTGAGAACCGTCCGGGGGTTGCATCGGACAGCAAACAGGTGGTGCTCATCGCTTCTCGGCCTTTTGGCTAAGATCAAGTGTAGTATCTGTTCTTATCAGTTTAATATCTGATATGTCCTCTATTCGGGGACAACATATTAAATGGATTTTTAGCAACGGGAGTTGAAAAAGGGGCTTGCTCCGTTCACTCCACGCATCGACCGGTATTGCAGCGCTGCGGGAGCGGTGCACCCTTCTTCTGTCTTGTGGAAAAACAAATAACGATGCTCAATATGTCAAAGGACCTCAAGAGGCGTGCGTCGCAAAACGTTGTTATAATACATGACAAGCCATACAAAAGTGCAGCGAGATTTGCACTATTGATTGGCAGAAAAAACAGCAGGGACAAAATATTGGCCCTGTGACAATGTGGGAATAGGTGTGGCCCTGGATTTGGAAAGCGGCACACCAAGTGAGGCTTACCGCGAGGGTTGGGACTGGGACGACTAGGGTTTTGGGCTGCTGTGGAGCGTGGGCTGTACTTACTCTGGTTTCTCTTCATAACGCACAAGTCTTTCGCCTTTTACTAAAGACTTCCGTGGAGAGGAACGCCGATGAGTTGAAATTATTTTTGGTGGGCTTTGCTGTTTGGCTGAGCCTTTTGTACTTGTGAAAAATCAAACGTGCTGTCCTAAAGGAGACTCAGATTCTTCACGGCAGCTAAAATGTGACAGCATGGGAATATTGCAGGTTGGTAGAAGCAAAATTGCCGTCTTTAACTAGACTTTTGTGCTTCTCAAGGAGCGCTTGGGTGGGGGTGCTAAGTAGCAGCTGTTATGCCCAATTAAAAGTACTGGACCGTGACACGTGAGAACCGTCCGGGGTTGCATCGGACAGCAAACAGGTGGTGCTCATCGCTTCTCGGCCTTTTGGCTAAGATCAAGTGTAGTATCTGTTCTTATCAGTTTAATATCTGATATGTCCTCTATTCGGGGACAACATATTAAATGGATTTTTAGCAACGGGAGTTGAAAAAGGGGCTTGCTCCGTTCACTCCACGCATCGACCGGTATTGCAGCGCTGCCGGGAACGGTGCACCCTTCTTCTGTCTTGTGGAAAAACAAATAACGATGCTCAATATGTCAAAGGACCTCAAGAGGCGTGCGTCGCAAAACGTTGTTATAATACATGACAAGCCATACAAAAGTGCAGCGAGATTTGCACTATTGATTGGCAGAAAAAACAGCAGGGACAAAATATTGGCCCTGTGACAATGTGGGAATAGGTGTGGCCCTGGATTTGGAAAGCGGCACACCAAGTGAGGCTTACCGCGAGGGTTGGGACTGGGACGACTAGGGTTTTGGGCTGCTGTGGAGCGTGGGCTGTACTTACTCTGGTTTCTCTTCATAACGCACAAGTCTTTCGCCTTTTACTAAAGACTTCCGTGGAGAGGAACGCCGATGAGTTGAAATTATTTTGGTGGGCTTTGCTGTTTGGCTGAGCCTTTTGTACTTGTGAAAAATCAAACGTGCTGTCCTAAAGGAGACTCAGATTCTTCACGGCAGCTAAAATGTGACAGCATGGGAATATTGCAGGTTGGTAGAAGCAAAATTGCCGTCTTTAACTAGACTTTTGTGCTTCTCAAGGAGCGCTTGGGTGGGGGTGCTAAGTAGCAGCTGTTATGCCCAATTAAAAGTACTGGACCGTGACACGTGAGAACCGTCCGGGGGTTGCATCGGACAGCAAACAGGTGGTGCTCATCGCTTCTCGGCCTTTTGGCTAAGATCAAGTGTAGTATCTGTTCTTATCAGTTTAATATCTGATATGTCCTCTATTCGGGGACAACATATTAAATGGATTTTTAGCAACGGGAGTTGAAAAAGGGGCTTGCTCCGTTCACTCCACGCATCGACCGGTATTGCAGCGCTGCGGGAGCGGTGCACCCTTCTTCTGTCTTGTGGAAAAACAAATAACGATGCTCAATATGTCAAAGGACCTCAAGAGGCGTGCGTCGCAAAACGTTGTTATAATACATGACAAGCCATACAAAAGTGCAGCGAGATTTGCACTATTGATTGGCAGAAAAAACAGCAGGGACAAAATATTGGCCCTGTGACAATGTGGGAATAGGTGTGGCCCTGGATTTGGAAAGCGGCACACCAAGTGAGGCTTACCGCGAGGGTTGGGACTGGGACGACTAGGGTTTTGGGCTGCTGTGGAGCGTGGGCTGTACTTACTCTGGTTTCTCTTCATAACGCACAAGTCTTTCGCCTTTTACTAAAGACTTCCGTGGAGAGGAACGCCGATGAGTTGAAATTATTTTTGGTGGGCTTTGCTGTTTGGCTGAGCCTTTTGTACTTGTGAAAAATCAAACGTGCTGTCCTAAAGGAGACTCAGATTCTTCACGGCAGCTAAAATGTGACAGCATGGGAATATTGCAGGTTGGTAGAAGCAAAATTGCCGTCTTTAACTAGACTTTTGTGCTTCTCAAGGAGCGCTTGGGTGGGGTGCTAAGTAGCAGCTGTTATGCCCAATTAAAAGTACTGGACCGTGACACGTGAGAACCGTCCGGGGTTGCATCGGACAGCAAACAGGTGGTGCTCATCGCTTCTCGGCCTTTTGGCTAAGATCAAGTGTAGTATCTGTTCTTATCAGTTTAATATCTGATATGTCCTCTATTCGGGGACAACATATTAAATGGATTTTTAGCAACGGGAGTTGAAAAAGGGGCTTGCTCCGTTCACTCCACGCATCGACCGGTATTGCAGCGCTGCGGGAGCGGTGCACCCTTCTTCTGTCTTGTGGAAAAACAAATAACGATGCTCAATATGTCAAAGGACCTCAAGAGACGTGCGTCGCAAAACGTTGTTATAATACATGACAAGCCATACAAAAGTGCAGCGAGATTTGCACTATTGATTGGCAGAAAAAACAGCAGGGACAAAATATTGGCCCTGTGACAATGTGGGAATAGGTGTGGCCCTGGATTTGGAAAGCGGCACACCAAGTGAGGCTTACCGCGAGGGTTGGGACTGGGACGACTAGGGTTTTGGGCTGCTGTGGAGCGTGGGCTGTACTTACTCTGGTTTCTCTTCATAACGCACAAGTCTTTCGCCTTTTACTAAAGACTTCCGTGGAGAGGAACGCCGATGAGTTGAAATTATTTTTGGTGGGCTTTGCTGTTTGGCTGAGCCTTTTGTACTTGTGAAAAATCAAACGTGCTGTCCTAAAGGAGACTCAGATTCTTCACGGCAGCTAAAATGTGACAGCATGGGAATATTGCAGGTTGGTAGAAGCAAAATTGCCGTCTTTAACTAGACTTTTGTGCTTCTCAAGGAGCGCTTGGGTGGGGGTGCTAAGTAGCAGCTGTTATGCCCAATTAAAAGTACTGGACCGTGACACGTGAGAACCGTCCGGGGTTGCATCGGACAGCAAACAGGTGGTGCTCATCGCTTCTCGGCCTTTTGGCTAAGATCAAGTGTAGTATCTGTTCTTATCAGATGGCCTTTGGCTAAGACTGCGATCGCCTCCTGTTCCTGAACAAAACTTCTGCCTTATTGTGGCTTAGTTTTGAAGCAGGTTTTTTGGGAGGATATTCTACATTTTCCTAGTGAACGAAATTTTAACTTTTTTGTAGTTAAATTAGTTTCACTTGAGGAAATCATTGTTTCAGACTACTGCTTACCTGTGTTCTGCCAGATTACAACGTAAGGTAAGTGTGTTTTATTAAGTAGGTTTTATTTAGAGATTTTAGATCTGTGTTTTACTCCATTTTTGCTTCCTTGGTTGTTGTTTTTAGACGGGTTTAGGTGTTTTTAGCTTTTATTACCCATTTTAAAGCGTGGTGCCTCCACCATGTCGGCCAGCCATGCCGGCATGCGGAGGCACCACAGTGTCAGATTTACATTTAAAGAAAATGAACCTCCTGTGGTATCTAGGCTAGACTTCTCCAGGAGGCTTGTCCAGAAAGTCCTGAAATTCCGCCCAGAAGATTTGAACTGTATATTGACTTTGCCTTTTAATAAAGGTTTTGATATAAGTTTTTGTTCCGCTGCCTTGCTAAGAGAATTTTGGACACGTTTTGAAAATGTGAAACCCCAGTTTACTGCATTTAATGTTGAGAAACTGACTGATAATGCAGCTAAAACTGTAATTGTCAGAATGTTCAATGAAACTGTGAATGCAGATGACATTTGTTTATGGCTGGGCAGATTTTGCACGGTGAAAGGCCAGGCTACCAAAGTGAGAGATGAGGATGGCATCTGGAATTGCGCTTGGAGGGTCCCCATCCAACAATGGCAGGACCCCAAGGCTTCCAGGGCCTGAAACATCTGCCATCCATGATAGTTCTGGGAAACAACAGGGGCTACATCCACTACCAGGGCCAGCCCAAACTCTGCCGCAAGTGTGGTGAGAATGGGCACCTGGCAGAAGCGTGCCAGCAGATTATTTGTGGTAAATGTAGAGAAATTGGGCATACTTTCATGGAATGCACCAATGGCAGGAAGTGCAATCTTTGTGGAGAAACAAACCACCTCTTCAGAGATTGCCCAAAGTCATTTGCCAACAAATTAAAAACGGCAGCAAAAAGGACAGAAAGTGAACAAAATGGCGGACAGGAGGAATCAGTTAGAGAGCTAATTGAAGAGGCTGGGCTGGAGAATTCAAATCTCCCGCCAAACCCTGTGACTGGAGGAGAAGGATCAGGGGAGGCGGGAGAAGGGGAGGGGCCTGCAATTGCCCCACCAGTAGTGAACAGGGAGGAAGTGGTGGCAATGCAGGCAGAAGGCGGAGCTAGCCCTGTGGCTGGCTCAGAACAGGAAACTGACCAGTCACAGGGTGATAGTGAGGATGTCCCCTCCCCAATGCCCAGCCTGGCAAGAGATTAATTTCAGAATTGTCTTCCGAGTCTCTTGGAGTCTCGGAAAAGAGGAGAGCTGGGACCGACTCAGACAGTTCATCTGTGGAGGGCCCAGAGTCTTCCTCCAATTCACCAAATGAAGTCTCATTCCTAAGCATAGCTCTGCAATCAACCCCAAAGGACTCTAAGCTCAATGCGACCCTGTGCCAGAGGCCAACTCCCAGAGTCCGAAAGGGAAATGGAGCTCAACCCCGTCCTCTCTCACCTATGAGAGTGAAGGAAGAGCTCCATTCACAAGAAATTCAATAACTGTTGTTTTAAATATTGTAAATCCCCCCTTTTAGCCTGAAGATTTCATACCTGTTAATTTTAACCATACTCATGGCACTCACCTTCTCAACTATCAATGTGAGAAGCGTGAAGTCGAGAGTTAGAGCCCAGACTGTTTTATCCTTTCTTAACTCTTTTAAGTCAGATGTGTTTTTATTACAGGAGTGTGGCCTTCCATTTTTAAATCACTACAGGGAATGGGAGGAGTTATGGCCAAAAACGTCACTGTGGAGTGGCTCAAATGAAAACAAAAGTGATGGAGTGGCCATTTTAATAAAAAACCCTCTAGTCTTGGTAAAGGGCAGCACTGTTGTGAGAGATGGTCGGGCACTTTTAACACACCTGACTTTTATGGGGAGGGATTTTAAAGTCTTAAATATTTATGGCTCTAACGACAAAAATGACAGGTATGACCTTTTAGAAGACCTGCAGCCCCACATGCTAGGTAGGGTACCTTTAGTCGTAGGGGGGGATTTTAACTGTATTTTAAGCAAGAATGACAGGAGAAGAACAGGGGATGATTTTAAAGCAGACAAGACTTCACTTTTATTACAAAGTATATGCAGTGATTTTAAACTTGAGGACTGTTTTAAAACCATGCATCCCAGAGAGGAGGGCTTCACCTGGTTCAGTAGTGATGGCACCCGAGCCTCTCGCATAGACTACATTTTATCACGTGACTGCCCACCAACCGATGCTAGATTAGTACCTGTTTTCTTTTCCGATCACGCAATGCTTTCCTGCACTCTTTCACTCTCTTCCGGTGTGACGACAGGAAGCGGTCTGTGGAAGCTCAATTGCTCCCTGTTAGAAGACAGGGAGCTAGTAAGGCAGTACAGGGAGCAATACCAAGAGTGGCAGACCCTTCAAGACTTTTACGATACACGCGCACAGTGGTGGGAAATGGTGAAAGGAAGACTAAGACTTTTACAGACAGGCAGGTAAGAGGAAAAAAGATAGGGACAACAGACGCATGATGGGACTGCAGAAACGGCTTCAGAGGTATTTTAAATTAATCCAACGCGGAATGGATTTTAGTGAGGAAATAAAACAAATTAAAACAGAGATGTCGGTGTTAGCAGAATTTAAAAGCAAAGGTGTCATCCTAAGAAGCAAGGAGAGGAAATAGAGGAAGGAGAGAAGTGCACAAGATATTTTTAAGAAAATCATGACTAAAGGGGGCCATGTTGAGACTAAAAAAAAAACGGGTGCATAGCTGACACAACAGAGGAAATTAAAGAAACTGTTGAACACTTTTACCGTGAACTGTACGCAGAAAAAGCAGTTAATAAGGACACCATGACCGAAGTTTTAAAATCCATTGACCAAGTAAAGAATGAAAATGTGCTTTTAACTCAAAGTTTTACAATGACCGAACTGAACAACTGTATGACAGCTTTTAAGACAGGGAAGTCACCAGGAGAAGATGGGCTTCCCTTGGAATTTTACTGGACATTTTGGGACATTTTAGCACCAGACTTGCTTGTTGTTTTTATGGATTTTGAACAAATGGACCGACTTCCTGACAGTTTTAGAGTAGGGATAGTGACGCTCCTGCATAAAGACAAAGACAAGACTGACTTGAAAAATTGGAGACCCATCACACTTTTAAATGTTGACTGTAAACTTTTTAGCAAATTATTATCATCACGTATGGCCCTGTTTTTAGGAGAGCTGATTCACCGGATCAAACCTGTGCCGTCCCGGGAGGAAGATCACCGACAGCCTCGTACTGATCCGAGACACCATCTGTTATGCGAGAGACAGAAACATTCGGCTAGTAGTCCTAAATTTAGATTTTGAGAAAGCCTTTGATCGGGTCTCGCACCAGTACCTCTTTCAGGTTCTGCAAAAAATGGGGTTCCCAAGTAGGTTTATAGCCTGGGTGGGACTGCTGTACCGGAGATCAACAGCAAGTTCATTGTTAACGGGCATCTGACAGGAGCAGTGGATATAAACTGCGGCGTCCGTCAGGGTTGTCCGTTATCTGCCCTCCTCTACGTCCTCTGTATAGAACCGATGGCACAGATCTTGAGAAGGGACCAACGAATCCATGGGGTAAGAGTCCCAGGGAGCGGGGGACTCGAGACAAAATGCATTTTATATATGGACGACATCAACATTTTATGCACTGACCTTTTATCTGTCAACAGGACGCTGGACTTGACGGACTGGTTCGGACAGGCCTCTGGGTCGAAGCTTAACCGAAGCAAGACCCAAGCCCATTTTTATGGACCATGGACGGCGACTGAGACGACAGGACTCCCCTGACTGTGACCGGACCGACCAAAAATACTTGGGATCAGATTTGATAGGGAGGGGGAGGGGAAAACAAATTGGGCAGACACGGTAGGGAAAGTCAGGCAGAGACTAGGGTACTGGACACTTAGAGGACTGACTTTAGAAGGAAAGGTTTTAATCATTAAAGCAGTGATTTTACCTTTGCTTTTACTCACCAGTTCTGTTTTTATCCCGCCTAGGAGAACAATCTTAGACTTGGAACGAGCCCTCTTTTATTTCTTGTGGGGCTCCAAGTGGGAAAGACTGAGACGAAGTGTAATGAAGAAGCCGAAGGAGAAAGGAGGAAAAGGAGTGCCAGACCTGTACTTATTTTTAGGGAGCAGATACACCGCACTGCACATCACAACCGCCACAGCCCCATCCAGAAACCCTAAAACCGCAGCAATGACACGGTTTTGGATGGGGTCGTACCTCAGGAAACTCAAGATTTTACCAACTGACCTCAAAGTACCAGTGTCTTTCAACCTGCCACCAGCCTACGTTTTTATCCAGTCATTTTTAAGGCATTTTAACCTCGAGCAAGAGGAGTTGCAGGTTTTAACCACTCACCGCTCTCTCATTTCTGTTGTGCAGGAGCGGGAACCAGTGAGCCCAGTGCGCGGGCTTGCATTGGGCGAGCCCTCAACAGTTTGGCGCAACGTGAACCATCCCGCCCTTCCAAACAGACTCCGGGACCTGTCATGGATGGTGGCTCACGAGATCCTCCCGGTCAGGTCCGTAATGCACTCCCGGGGCATGTCAGCGCACTCTACCTGCCCCCGACCAGGTTGTGGCGCGCCTGAGTCGGTAAGGCACCTGCTCTGGGAGTGCAGCGCTGCCGTAGAACAGTGGGCAACGGCCGGCTCCTTGCAATTCCCGTACTTGCCAGCAAGGGAGGTCCTTACACCACAGCTGGTGCTGTACGGGGTGAGCCAAGGAAAACAGACACCAGCACGAACATTTGCCAAACAGTGGCTCACCCTAGCCGCCATCAAAGACGCCATATGGACCTCCAGAAACTTGCTGGTAAGAAAGCACATGCAGATCCCCGTGGCTGTGATCCGGATGGCCGCAGCGGCGGTCCAAGCGGCCGGAGCTGCAGGCGGCGGGCCTAGGACGCAGCCACAAAGAAGAATCGCCTCTGTGCCCATTCGGACGAAGGAGTCGGAGCCACACAGCAAAAGTTCAAAGCAGCGGCGGCCTGACCCTCCGGGTGAGGTCGGTGGGAAGGAGCTACAGGGTGAGGATCTCCTCTGAGCACCACGACAGGATCCCGAGAGACCAAATCTGTTTGGGGGGGAGAAATGAGATCCCCTTTGGTAGGGACTCACCCCACTCCTGCACAACAGAGGACCCTTTTATCTGTAATATATGCACTCCCTGCAGAGGACATTTTAACATGGATACTCATTTACATTGAAAACATTTTATACCTCTTAAACTATAACAATGTTATCTGTAATGCATTTTTAAAACAATTGTTTTAGATGTTTTATGGATTATTTATTGTATAATGCATCTTTTGGAGCGGTTGTTTTAGATGTCTTATGGATTATTTATTGACTTGTTGTATTTTAAAGGGTAACTTTGACGTGACATGTTTTATGACAAAAGTATGAAATGAGTGTCAATAAACTTTTTTCAAAAGAAAAAATCTGTTCTTATCAGTTTAATATCTGATATGTCCTCTATTCGGGGACAACATATTAAATGGATTTTTAGCAACGGGAGTTGAAAAAGGGGCTTGCTCCGTTCACTCCACGCATCGACCCGGTATTGCAGCGCTGCCGGGAACGGTGCACCCTTCTTCTGTCTTGTGGAAAAACAAATAACGATGCTCAATATGTCAAAGGACCTCAAGAGACGTGCGTCGCAAAACGTTGTTATAATACATGACAAGCCATACAAAAGTGCAGCGAGATTTGCACTATTGATTGGCAGAAAAAACAGCAGGGACAAAATATTGGCCCTGTGACAATGTGGGAATAGGTGTGGCCCTGGATTTGGAAAGCGGCACACCAAGTGAGGCTTACCGCGAGGGTTGGGACTGGGACGACTAGGGTTTTGGGCTGCTGTGGAGCGTGGGCTGTACTTACTCTGGTTTCTCTTCATAACGCACAAGTCTTTCGCCTTTTACTAAAGACTTCCGTGGAGAGGAACGCCGATGAGTTGAAATTATTTTGGTGGGCTTTGCTGTTTGGCTGAGCCTTTTGTACTTGTGAAAAATCAAACGTGCTGTCCTAAAGGAGACTCAGATTCTTCACGGCAGCTAAAATGTGACAGCATGGGAATATTGCAGGTTGGTAGAAGCAAAATTGCCGTCTTTAACTAGACTTTTGTGCTTCTCAAGGAGCGCTTGGGTGGGGGTGCTAAGTAGCAGCTGTTATGCCCAATTAAAAGTACTGGACCGTGACACGTGAGAACCGTCCGGGGTTGCATCGGACAGCAAACAGGTGGTGCTCATCGCTTCTCGGCCTTTTGGCTAAGATCAAGTGTAGTATCTGTTCTTATCAGTTTAATATCTGATATGTCCTCTATTCGGGGACAACATATTAAATGGATTTTTAGCAACGGGAGTTGAAAAAGGGGCTTGCTCCGTTCACTCCACGCATCGACCGGTATTGCAGCGCTGCGGGAGCGGTGCACCCTTCTTCTGTCTTGTGGAAAAACAAATAACGATGCTCAATATGTCAAAGGACCTCAAGAGGCGTGCGTCGCAAAACGTTGTTATAATACATGACAAGCCATACAAAAGTGCAGCGAGATTTGCACTATTGATTGGCAGAAAAAACAGCAGGGACAAAATATTGGCCCTGTGACAATGTGGGAATAGGTGTGGCCCTGGATTTGGAAAGCGGCACACCAAGTGAGGCTTACCGCGAGGGTTGGGACTGGGACGACTAGGGTTTTGGGCTGCTGTGGAGCGTGGGCTGTACTTACTCTGGTTTCTCTTCATAACGCACAAGTCTTTCGCCTTTTACTAAAGACTTCCGTGGAGAGGAACGCCGATGAGTTGAAATTATTTTTGGTGGGCTTTGCTGTTTGGCTGAGCCTTTTGTACTTGTGAAAAATCAAACGTGCTGTCCTAAAGGAGACTCAGATTCTTCACGGCAGCTAAAATGTGACAGCATGGGAATATTGCAGGTTGGTAGAAGCAAAATTGCCGTCTTTAACTAGACTTTTGTGCTTCTCAAGGAGCGCTTGGGTGGGGGTGCTAAGTAGCAGCTGTTATGCCCAATTAAAAGTACTGGACCGTGACACGTGAGAACCGTCCGGGGGTTGCATCGGACAGCAAACAGGTGGTGCTCATCGCTTCTCGGCCTTTTGGCTAAGATCAAGTGTAGTATCTGTTCTTATCAGTTTAATATCTGATATGTCCTCTATTCGGGGACAACATATTAAATGGATTTTTAGCAACGGGAGTTGAAAAAGGGGCTTGCTCCGTTCACTCCACGCATCGACCGGTATTGCAGCGCTGCGGGAGCGGTGCACCCTTCTTCTGTCTTGTGGAAAAACAAATAACGATGCTCAATATGTCAAAGGACCTCAAGAGGCGTGCGTCGCAAAACGTTGTTATAATACATGACAAGCCATACAAAAGTGCAGCGAGATTTGCACTATTGATTGGCAGAAAAAACAGCAGGGACAAAATATTGGCCCTGTGACAATGTGGGAATAGGTGTGGCCCTGGATTTGGAAAGCGGCACACCAAGTGAGGCTTACCGCGAGGTTGGGACTGGGACGACTAGGGTTTTGGGCTGCTGTGGAGCGTGGGCTGTACTTACTCTGGTTTCTCTTCATAACGCACAAGTCTTTCGCCTTTTACTAAAGACTTCCGTGGAGAGGAACGCCGATGAGTTGAAATTATTTTTGGTGGGCTTTGCTGTTTGGCTGAGCCTTTTGTACTTGTGAAAAATCAAACGTGCTGTCCTAAAGGAGACTCAGATTCTTCACGGCAGCTAAAATGTGACAGCATGGGAATATTGCAGGTTGGTAGAAGCAAAATTGCCGTCTTTAACTAGACTTTTGTGCTTCTCAAGGGTGGGGGTGCTAAGTAGCAGCTGTTATGCCCAATTAAAAGTACTGGACCGTGACACGTGAGAACCGTCCGGGGGGGTTGCATCGGACAGCAAACAGGTGGTGCTCATCGCTTCTCGGCCTTTTGGCTAAGATCAAGTGTAGTATCTGTTCTTATCAGTTTAATATCTGATATGTCCTCTATTCGGGGACAACATATTAAATGGATTTTTAGCAGGGAGTTGAAAAAGGGGCTTGCTCCGTTCACTCCACGCATCGACCGGTATTGCAGCGCTGCCGGGAGCGGTGCACCCTTCTTCTGTCTTGTGGAAAAACAAATAACGATGCTCAATATGTCAAAGGACCTCAAGAGGCGTGCGTCGCAAAGCGTTGTTATAATACATGACAAGCCATACAAAAGTGCAGCGAGATTTGCACTATTGATTGGCAGAAAAAACAGCAGGGACAAAATATTGGCCCTGTGACAATGTGGGAATAGGTGTGGCCCTGGATTTGGAAAGCGGCACACCAAGTGAGGCTTACCGCGAGGGTTGGGACTGGGACGACTAGGGTTTTGGGCTGCTGTGGAGCGTGGGCTGTACTTACTCTGGTTTCTCTTCATAACGCACAAGTCTTTCGCCTTTTACTAAAGACTTCCGTGGAGAGGAACGCCGATGAGTTGAAATTATTTTTGGTGGGCTTTGCTGTTTGGCTGAGCCTTTTGTACTTGTGAAAAATCAAACGTGCTGTCCTAAAGGAGACTCAGATTCTTCACGGCAGCTAAAATGTGACAGCATGGGAATATTGCAGGTTGGTAGAAGCAAAATTGCCGTCTTTAACTAGACTTTTGTGCTTCTCAAGGAGCGCTTGGGTGGGGGTGCTAAGTAGCAGCTGTTATGCCCAATTAAAAGTACTGGACCGTGACACGTGAGAACCGTCCGGGGGTTGCATCGGACAGCAAACAGGTGGTGCTCATCGCTTCTCGGCCTTTTGGCTAAGATCAAGTGTAGTATCTGTTCTTATCAGTTTAATATCTGATATGTCCTCTATTCGGGGACAACATATTAAATGGATTTTTAGCAGGGGAGTTGAAAAAGGGGCTTGCTCCGTTCACTCCACGCATCGACCGGTATTGCAGCGCTGCCGAGCGGTGCACCCTTCTTCTGTCTTGTGGAAAAACAAATAACGATGCTCAATATGTCAAAGGACCTCAAGAGGCGTGCGTCGCAAAACGTTGTTATAATACATGACAAGCCATACAAAAGTGCAGCGAGATTTGCACTATTGATTGGCAGAAAAAACAGCAGGGACAAAATATTGGCCCTGTGACAATGTGGGAATAGGTGTGGCCCTGGATTTGGAAAGCGGCACACCAAGTGAGGCTTACCGCGAGGGTTGGGACTGGGACGACTAGGGTTTTGGGCTGCTGTGGAGCGTGGGCTGTACTTACTCTGGTTTCTCTTCATAACGCACAAGTCTTTCGCCTTTTACTAAAGACTTCCGTGGAGAGGAACGCCGATGAGTTGAAATTATTTTTGGTGGGCTTTGCTGTTTGGCTGAGCCTTTTGTACTTGTGAAAAATCAAACGTGCTGTCCTAAAGGAGACTCAGATTCTTCACGGCAGCTAAAATGTGACAGCATGGGAATATTGCAGGTTGGTAGAAGCAAAATTGCCGTCTTTAACTAGACTTTTGTGCTTCTCAAGGAGCGCTTGGGTGGGGGTGCTAAGTAGCAGCTGTTATGCCCAATTAAAAGTACTGGACCGTGACACGTGAGAACCGTCCGGGGGTTGCATCGGACAGCAAACAGGTGGTGCTCATCGCTTCTCGGCCTTTTGGCTAAGATCAAGTGTAGTATCTGTTCTTATCAGTTTAATATCTGATATGTCCTCTATTCGGGGACAACATATTAAATGGATTTTTAGCAGGGAGTTGAAAAAGGGGCTTGCTCCGTTCACTCCACGCATCGACCGGTATTGCAGCGCTGCGGGAGCGGTGCACCCTTCTTCTGTCTTGTGGAAAAACAAATAACGATGCTCAATATGTCAAAGGACCTCAAGAGGCGTGCGTCGCAAAACGTTGTTATAATACATGACAAGCCATACAAAAGTGCAGCGAGATTTGCACTATTGATTGGCAGAAAAAACAGCAGGGACAAAATATTGGCCCTGTGACAATGTGGGAATAGGTGTGGCCCTGGATTTGGAAAGCGGCACACCAAGTGAGGCTTACCGCGAGGGTTGGGACTGGGGCGACTAGGGTTTTGGGCTGCTGTGGAGCGTGGGCTGTACTTACTCTGGTTTCTCTTCATAACGCACAAGTCTTTCGCCTTTTACTAAAGACTTCCGTGGAGAGGAACGCCGATGAGTTGAAATTATTTTTGGTGGGCTTTGCTGTTTGGCTGAGCCTTTTGTACTTGTGAAAAATCAAACGTGCTGTCCTAAAGGAGACTCAGATTCTTCACGGCAGCTAAAATGTGACAGCATGGGAATATTGCAGGTTGGTAGAAGCAAAATTGCCGTCTTTAACTAGACTTTTGTGCTTCTCAAGGAGCGCTTGGGTGGGGGTGCTAAGTAGCAGCTGTTATGCCCAATTAAAAGTACTGGACCGTGACACGTGAGAACCGTCCGGGGTTGCATCGGACAGCAAACAGGTGGTGCTCATCGCTTCTCGGCCTTTTGGCTAAGATCAAGTGTAGTATCTGTTCTTATCAGTTTAATATCTGATATGTCCTCTATTCGGGGACAACATATTAAATGGATTTTTAGCAACGGGAGTTGAAAAAGGGGCTTGCTCCGTTCACTCCACGCATCGACCGGTATTGCAGCGCTGCGAGAGCGGTGCACCCTTCTTCTGTCTTGTGGAAAAACAAATAACGATGCTCAATATGTCAAAGGACCTCAAGAGGCGTGCGTCGCAAAAGCGTTGTTATAATACATGACAAGCCATACAAAAGTGCAGCGAGATTTGCACTATTGATTGGCAGAAAAAACAGCAGGGACAAAATATTGGCCCTGTGACAATGTGGGAATAGGTGTGGCCCTGGATTTGGAAAGCGGCACACCAAGTGAGGCTTACCGCGAGGGTTGGGACTGGGGCGACTAGGGTTTTGGGCTGCTGTGGAGCGTGGGCTGTACTTACTCTGGTTTCTCTTCATAACGCACAAGTCTTTCGCCTTTTACTAAAGACTTCCGTGGAGAGGAACGCCGATGAGTTGAAATTATTTTTGGTGGGCTTTGCTGTTTGGCTGAGCCTTTTGTACTTGTGAAAAATCAAACGTGCTGTCCTAAAGGAGACTCAGATTCTTCACGGCAGCTAAAATGTGACAGCATGGGAATATTGCAGGTTGGTAGAAGCAAAATTGCCGTCTTTAACTAGACTTTTGTGCTTCTCAAGGAGCGCTTGGGTGGGGGTGCTAAGTAGCAGCTGTTATGCCCAATTAAAAGTACTGGACCGTGACACGTGAGAACCGTCCGGGGGTTGCATCGGACAGCAAACAGGTGGTGCTCATCGCTTCTCGGCCTTTTGGCTAAGATCAAGTGTAGTATCTGTTCTTATCAGTTTAATATCTGATATGTCCTCTATTCGGGGACAACATATTAAATGGATTTTTAGCAGCGGGAGTTGAAAAAGGGGCTTGCTCCGTTCACTCCACGCATCGACCGGTATTGCAGCGCTGCGGAGCGGTGCACCCTTCTTCTGTCTTGTGGAAAAACAAATAACGATGCTCAATATGTCAAAGGACCTCAAGAGGCGTGCGTCGCAAAACGTTGTTATAATACATGACAAGCCATACAAAAGTGCAGCGAGATTTGCACTATTGATTGGCAGAAAAAACAGCAGGGACAAAATATTGGCCCTGTGACAATGTGGGAATAGGTGTGGCCCTGGATTTGGAAAGCGGCACACCAAGTGAGGCTTACCGCGAGGGTTGGGACTGGGACGACTAGGGTTTTGGGCTGCTGTGGAGCGTGGGCTGTACTTACTCTGGTTTCTCTTCATAACGCACAAGTCTTTCGCCTTTTACTAAAGACTTCCGTGGAGAGGAACGCCGATGAGTTGAAATTATTTTTGGTGGGCTTTGCTGTTTGGCTGAGCCTTTTGTACTTGTGAAAAATCAAACGTGCTGTCCTAAAGGAGACTCAGATTCTTCACGGCAGCTAAAATGTGACAGCATGGGAATATTGCAGGTTGGTAGAAGCAAAATTGCCGTCTTTAACTAGACTTTTGTGCTTCTCAAGGAGCGCTTGGGTGGGGGTGCTAAGTAGCAGCTGTTATGCCCAATTAAAAGTACTGGACCGTGACACGTGAGAACCGTCCGGGGGTTGCATCGGACAGCAAACAGGTGGTGCTCATCGCTTCTCGGCCTTTTGGCTAAGATCAAGTGTAGTATCTGTTCTTATCAGTTTAATATCTGATATGTCCTCTATTCGGGGACAACATATTAAATGGATTTTTAGCAACGGAGTTGAAAAAGGGGCTTGCTCCGTTCACTCCACGCATCGACCGGTATTGCAGCGCTGCGGGAGCGGTGCACCCTTCTTCTGTCTTGTGGAAAAACAAATAACGATGCTCAATATGTCAAAGGACCTCAAGAGGCGTGCGTCGCAAAAGCGTTGTTATAATACATGACAAGCCATACAAAAGTGCAGCGAGATTTGCACTATTGATTGGCAGAAAAAACAGCAGGGACAAAATATTGGCCCTGTGACAATGTGGGAATAGGTGTGGCCCTGGATTTGGAAAGCGGCACACCAAGTGAGGCTTACCGCGAGGGTTGGGACTGGGGCGACTAGGGTTTTGGGCTGCTGTGGAGCGTGGGCTGTACTTACTCTGGTTTCTCTTCATAACGCACAAGTCTTTCGCCTTTTACTAAAGACTTCCGTGGAGAGGAACGCCGATGAGTTGAAATTATTTTTGGTGGGCTTTGCTGTTTGGCTGAGCCTTTTGTACTTGTGAAAAATCAAACGTGCTGTCCTAAAGGAGACTCAGATTCTTCACGGCAGCTAAAATGTGACAGCATGGGAATATTGCAGGTTGGTAGAAGCAAAATTGCCGTCTTTAACTAGACTTTTGTGCTTCTCAAGGAGCGCTTGGGTGGGGGTGCTAAGTAGCAGCTGTTATGCCCAATTAAAAGTACTGGACCGTGACACGTGAGAACCGTCCGGGGGTTGCATCGGACAGCAAACAGGTGGTGCTCATCGCTTCTCGGCCTTTTGGCTAAGATCAAGTGTAGTATCTGTTCTTATCAGTTTAATATCTGATATGTCCTCTATTCGGGGACAACATATTAAATGGATTTTTAGCAACGGGAGTTGAAAAAGGGGCTTGCTCCGTTCACTCCACGCATCGACCGGTATTGCAGCGCTGCGGGAGCGGTGCACCCTTCTTCTGTCTTGTGGAAAAACAAATAACGATGCTCAATATGTCAAAGGACCTCAAGAGGCGTGCGTCGCAAAACGTTGTTATAATACATGACAAGCCATACAAAAGTGCAGCGAGATTTGCACTATTGATTGGCAGAAAAAACAGCAGGGACAAAATATTGGCCCTGTGACAATGTGGGAATAGGTGTGGCCCTGGATTTGGAAAGCGGCACACCAAGTGAGGCTTACCGCGAGGGTTGGGACTGGGACGACTAGGGTTTTGGGCTGCTGTGGAGCGTGGGCTGTACTTACTCTGGTTTCTCTTCATAACGCACAAGTCTTTCGCCTTTTACTAAAGACTTCCGTGGAGAGGAACGCCGATGAGTTGAAATTATTTTTGGTGGGCTTTGCTGTTTGGCTGAGCCTTTTGTACTTGTGAAAAATCAAACGTGCTGTCCTAAAGGAGACTCAGATTCTTCACGGCAGCTAAAATGTGACAGCATGGGAATATTGCAGGTTGGTAGAAGCAAAATTGCCGTCTTTAACTAGACTTTTGTGCTTCTCAAGGAGCGCTTGGGTGGGGGTGCTAAGTAGCAGCTGTTATGCCCAATTAAAAGTACTGGACCGTGACACGTGAGAACCGTCCGGGGGTTGCATCGGACAGCAAACAGGTGGTGCTCATCGCTTCTCGGCCTTTTGGCTAAGATCAAGTGTAGTATCTGTTCTTATCAGTTTAATATCTGATATGTCCTCTATTCGGGGACAACATATTAAATGGATTTTTAGCAGGGAGTTGAAAAAGGGGCTTGCTCCGTTCACTCCACGCATCGACCGGTATTGCAGCGCTGCGGGAGCGGTGCACCCTTCTTCTGTCTTGTGGAAAAACAAATAACGATGCTCAATATGTCAAAGGACCTCAAGAGGCGTGCGTCGCAAAGCGTTGTTATAATACATGACAAGCCATACAAAAGTGCAGCGAGATTTGCACTATTGATTGGCAGAAAAAACAGCAGGGACAAAATATTGGCCCTGTGACAATGTGGGAATAGGTGTGGCCCTGGATTTGGAAAGCGGCACACCAAGTGAGGCTTACCGCGAGGGTTGGGACTGGGACGACTAGGGTTTTGGGCTGCTGTGGAGCGTGGGCTGTACTTACTCTGGTTTCTCTTCATAACGCACAAGTCTTTCGCCTTTTACTAAAGACTTCCGTGGAGAGGAACGCCGATGAGTTGAAATTATTTTTGGTGGGCTTTGCTGTTTGGCTGAGCCTTTTGTACTTGTGAAAAATCAAACGTGCTGTCCTAAAGGAGACTCAGATTCTTCACGGCAGCTAAAATGTGACAGCATGGGAATATTGCAGGTTGGTAGAAGCAAAATTGCCGTCTTTAACTAGACTTTTGTGCTTCTCAAGGAGCGCTTGGGTGGGGGTGCTAAGTAGCAGCTGTTATGCCCAATTAAAAGTACTGGACCGTGACACGTGAGAACCGTCCGGGGGTTGCATCGGACAGCAAACAGGTGGTGCTCATCGCTTCTCGGCCTTTTGGCTAAGATCAAGTGTAGTATCTGTTCTTATCAGTTTAATATCTGATATGTCCTCTATTCGGGGACAACATATTAAATGGATTTTTAGCAGGGAGTTGAAAAAGGGGCTTGCTCCGTTCACTCCACGCATCGACCGGTATTGCAGCGCTGCGGGAGCGGTGCACCCTTCTTCTGTCTTGTGGAAAAACAAATAACGATGCTCAATATGTCAAAGGACCTCAAGAGGCGTGCGTCGCAAAAGCGTTGTTATAATACATGACAAGCCATACAAAAGTGCAGCGAGATTTGCACTATTGATTGGCAGAAAAAACAGCAGGGACAAAATATTGGCCCTGTGACAATGTGGGAATAGGTGTGGCCCTGGATTTGGAAAGCGGCACACCAAGTGAGGCTTACCGCGAGGGTTGGGACTGGGGCGACTAGGGTTTTGGGCTGCTGTGGAGCGTGGGCTGTACTTACTCTGGTTTCTCTTCATAACGCACAAGTCTTTCGCCTTTTACTAAAGACTTCCGTGGAGAGGAACGCCGATGAGTTGAAATTATTTTTGGTGGGCTTTGCTGTTTGGCTGAGCCTTTTGTACTTGTGAAAAATCAAACGTGCTGTCCTAAAGGAGACTCAGATTCTTCACGGCAGCTAAAATGTGACAGCATGGGAATATTGCAGGTTGGTAGAAGCAAAATTGCCGTCTTTAACTAGACTTTTGTGCTTCTCAAGGAGCGCTTGGGTGGGGGTGCTAAGTAGCAGCTGTTATGCCCAATTAAAAGTACTGGACCGTGACACGTGAGAACCGTCCGGGGGTTGCATCGGACAGCAAACAGGTGGTGCTCATCGCTTCTCGGCCTTTTGGCTAAGATCAAGTGTAGTATCTGTTCTTATCAGTTTAATATCTGATATGTCCTCTATTCGGGGACAACATATTAAATGGATTTTTAGCAACGGGAGTTGAAAAAGGGGCTTGCTCCGTTCACTCCACGCATCGACCGGTATTGCAGCGCTGCGGGAGCGGTGCACCCTTCTTCTGTCTTGTGGAAAAACAAATAACGATGCTCAATATGTCAAAGGACCTCAAGAGGCGTGCGTCGCAAAACGTTGTTATAATACATGACAAGCCATACAAAAGTGCAGCGAGATTTGCACTATTGATTGGCAGAAAAAACAGCAGGGACAAAATATTGGCCCTGTGACAATGTGGGAATAGGTGTGGCCCTGGATTTGGAAAGCGGCACACCAAGTGAGGCTTACCGCGAGGGTTGGGACTGGGGCGACTAGGGTTTTGGGCTGCTGTGGAGCGTGGGCTGTACTTACTCTGGTTTCTCTTCATAACGCACAAGTCTTTCGCCTTTTACTAAAGACTTCCGTGGAGAGGAACGCCGATGAGTTGAAATTATTTTTGGTGGGCTTTGCTGTTTGGCTGAGCCTTTTGTACTTGTGAAAAATCAAACGTGCTGTCCTAAAGGAGACTCAGATTCTTCACGGCAGCTAAAATGTGACAGCATGGGAATATTGCAGGTTGGTAGAAGCAAAATTGCCGTCTTTAACTAGACTTTTGTGCTTCTCAAGGAGCGCTTGGGTGGGGGTGCTAAGTAGCAGCTGTTATGCCCAATTAAAAGTACTGGACCGTGACACGTGAGAACCGTCCGGGGGTTGCATCGGACAGCAAACAGGTGGTGCTCATCGCTTCTCGGCCTTTTGGCTAAGATCAAGTGTAGTATCTGTTCTTATCAGTTTAATATCTGATATGTCCTCTATTCGGGGACAACATATTAAATGGATTTTTAGCAACGGGAGTTGAAAAAGGGGCTTGCTCCGTTCACTCCACGCATCGACCGGTATTGCAGCGCTGCCGGAAGGTGCACCCTTCTTCTGTCTTGTGGAAAAACAAATAACGATGCTCAATATGTCAAAGGACCTCAAGAGGCGTGCGTCGCAAAACGTTGTTATAATACATGACAAGCCATACAAAAGTGCAGCGAGATTTGCACTATTGATTGGCAGAAAAAACAGCAGGGACAAAATATTGGCCCTGTGACAATGTGGGAATAGGTGTGGCCCTGGATTTGGAAAGCGGCACACCAAGTGAGGCTTACCGCGAGGGTTGGGACTGGGACGACTAGGGTTTTGGGCTGCTGTGGAGCGTGGGCTGTACTTACTCTGGTTTCTCTTCATAACGCACAAGTCTTTCGCCTTTTACTAAAGACTTCCGTGGAGAGGAACGCCGATGAGTTGAAATTATTTTGGTGGGCTTTGCTGTTTGGCTGAGCCTTTTGTACTTGTGAAAAATCAAACGTGCTGTCCTAAAGGAGACTCAGATTCTTCACGGCAGCTAAAATGTGACAGCATGGGAATATTGCAGGTTGGTAGAAGCAAAATTGCCGTCTTTAACTAGACTTTTGTGCTTCTCAAGGAGCGCTTGGGTGGGGGTGCTAAGTAGCAGCTGTTATGCCCAATTAAAAGTACTGGACCGTGACACGTGAGAACCGTCCGGGGTTGCATCGGACAGCAAACAGGTGGTGCTCATCGCTTCTCGGCCTTTTGGCTAAGATCAAGTGTAGTATCTGTTCTTATCAGTTTAATATCTGATATGTCCTCTATTCGGGGACAACATATTAAATGGATTTTTAGCAACGGAGTTGAAAAAGGGGCTTGCTCCGTTCACTCCACGCATCGACCGGTATTGCAGCGCTGCGGGAGCGGTGCACCCTTCTTCTGTCTTGTGGAAAAACAAATAACGATGCTCAATATGTCAAAGGACCTCAAGAGGCGTGCGTCGCAAAACGTTGTTATAATACATGACAAGCCATACAAAAGTGCAGCGAGATTTGCACTATTGATTGGCAGAAAAAACAGCAGGGACAAAATATTGGCCCTGTGACAATGTGGGAATAGGTGTGGCCCTGGATTTGGAAAGCGGCACACCAAGTGAGGCTTACCGCGAGGGTTGGGACTGGGACGACTAGGGTTTTGGGCTGCTGTGGAGCGTGGGCTGTACTTACTCTGGTTTCTCTTCATAACGCACAAGTCTTTCGCCTTTTACTAAAGACTTCCGTGGAGAGGAGCGCCGATGAGTTGAAATTATTTTTGGTGGGCTTTGCTGTTTGGCTGAGCCTTTTGTACTTGTGAAAAATCAAACGTGCTGTCCTAAAGGAGACTCAGATTCTTCACGGCAGCTAAAATGTGACAGCATGGGAATATTGCAGGTTGGTAGAAGCAAAATTGCCGTCTTTAACTAGACTTTTGTGCTTCTCCAAGGAGCGCTTGGGTGGGGGTGCTAAGTAGCAGCTGTTATGCCCAATTAAAAGTACTGGACCGTGACACGTGAGAACCGTCCGGGGTTGCATCGGACAGCAAACAGGTGGTGCTCATCGCTTCTCGGCCTTTTGGCTAAGATCAAGTGTAGTATCTGTTCTTATCAGTTTAATATCTGATATGTCCTCTATTCGGGGACAACATATTAAATGGATTTTTAGCAACGGGAGTTGAAAAAGGGGCTTGCTCCGTTCACTCCACGCATCGACCGGCATTGCAGCGCTGCGGGAGCGATGCACCCTTCTTCTGTCTTGTGGAAAAACAAATAACGATGCTCAATATGTCAAAGGACCTCAAGAGACGTGCGTCGCAAAACGTTGTTATAATACATGACAAGCCATACAAAAGTGCAGCGAGATTTGCACTATTGATTGGCAGAAAAAACAGCAGGGACAAAATATTGGCCCTGTGACAATGTGGGAATAGGTGTGGCCCTGGATTTGGAAAGCGGCACACCAAGTGAGGCTTACCGCGAGGGTTGGGACTGGGACGACTAGGGTTTTGGGCTGCTGTGGAGCGTGGGCTGTACTTAGTCTGGTTTCTCTTCATAACGCACAAGTCTTTCGCCTTTTACTAAAGACTTCCGTGGAGAGGAACGCCGATGACTTGAAATTATTTTTGGTGGGCTTTGCTGTTTGGCTGAGCCTTTTGTACTTGTGAAAAAACAAACGTGTTGTCCTAAAGGAGACCCAGATTCTTCACGGCGTTGTGCGTTCAAAAGTTAACATCAACTGACAGGAAGTTAACAAGGGTCCAAACAATAAATAAATAATAAACATAAAACCACAAGCATCTACATATTATTCCTTACTTGGGTTCATGGTTTTAGATAGATTTTCTATCATCTGTGCTACCAGCTCTGTGGGTAGGGAGTAGGAACCAGGGTTAGTGGTTTAGAAAGGGATTAGGGACCAAGGTTAGTGGTTTAGAAAGGTGTGTGGGTCAAACCACCAAACCAAATAACCAAGAACAGACAAATGCCCAAACAGACCCTAACCGGTCGTAACTGGAGCTGAGCTTGTTGGAGCTTCTGCTCTGGTTTCTAGAGGCCAGCAGCCTCGGCAGAGACTGGGCGCTGCAGGAGCAGTTGGTCTGGGAGGCCTCCTTTCCCGAAGCCCTGGTGACCACGGGTAGCGGGAATCAGGGTTCGATTCCGGAGAGGAGCCTGAGGAAGGATAGGTAATTATCTAGTCTGGTGATAACAGACTGGTAAAACATGATGGATTGGTGGCAAAGTTTATCTTTTGGTAAATATTATCTAAGTTTCTGCTCTGTGGGCCTGGGAAGGTTCTCGCCACAGAAGCCAACGGTGAACAGGTTGTTGGTTCGACAAAACTTGTGATAAGCCCATTTTCACCGCGAGATCGTACGGACTGCAGTCTAGTAGGTTCTAGTGGGAGTGTCAGACAGCTATGAGTGGGAGTGGATCTCCCGGTGACGGGCTGGGCAGGAATTCCCCTGCCCGGGCCTGGCGCCGGTGGAGGTTTGCTGTAGCGATGGCTGTCTGGCGCAGGGGGTCTGGGCACGATAGTTCTGCCACCCTATTGCCTTTGCCCGGACCCGCACCCTCCGTGCTAGGAAGTTGTCAGATCAGTCTCTGCCTGACACTCCTAGACGCCACCGCTTGTCCATTTCGTGGAGGAGAAGGCTCTCTAAGGCAGGAGGTTTGAGCACCCGTCAGCCGGATGGTGACGGGGAGAGGGGAGTTCCTCTGACGCCGGGTTACCAGGCTTCAGAGCCTCCCAAGGCAGATGGAGCAGGGAGCGATGCTCTTTGTGGAGCGGGCATGGCTGACTGTTTTAAAATCAGGTTCACTCCTGAGGCCAGCGCGCCAAGAGTCAATCGTTTGTCCCTATCCCGAAGACGCAAGCTCGGACCCATTGGAGGCAATGGGTCCAAGGGAAGTTGGTGGAAGCCACGGCGGCGTCTCTTCCACTGACGAGGGCCATTCCCTGAATAGCACTCTAGGGTTGTTCCCGGGTTCGGGGTCTCCTAGAAGTGCCGAAAAGTCCGTCAACCGAGCACCCATCAGTCGGCTGATGATGGGGAGAGAGGAGTTCCTCTGTGTACCGATCTGGTATTCGAGCCTCCTATGTTGCATGGAGAAGGGAGCCGTAGCCTTCATGTGGAGAGCGCGTTTGACAGTGATGTGTGTCCTTTGACCTCCCACCTCCACACTCTTGGGCCCACCGCGCCGGTGGGCCCAAAGTGTGGAGGTGGGAGACTCAGCGCTGTCTCCCCCAATAAAAAGGGCGGTTCCTGTGAAAGGTGGGAAAGGGGCCATTCCTAGGCTTAGGAGGTCCTCAGTACCACAAGGGAGTATTCCAAAGCCTTGGACCGGAAACTGGAGAGTCCGTCCGGTACACACGTCCCTGGGACGCCACAGACTGCCAGGTCTGATGGCCAGGGCCCAGTGGTTGAACCGGTGAGGAGGGATGAATTAATGGTTGACATCAGCGGCGCCGGACAGTCAACCGTGTACTATACCCCTCACAGCCCTGCGATTGAACACAGCGCCCTGGGCGGCAGGGGGGCCTGGACCGTTGATGATTAGTTTACCCGTACCCGACCCGTGCGGAGTGTGTGGCAAGCAGGCCTCTTCTGTCAATGGCCTTCTCATTCATTTGAAGAGGGTCCACAGCATAAGAGATGTCCTGTGGGCGTGTCGTAAGTGCCAGTTGGTGAGACCCAATAAACACCAGATTGCTTGCCACTTACCGAAGTGCAAGGGGGGATGTAGCCCCCAGCTGGTGTTAGGGCCCAGGTTCTGGTGCACAGTGTGTGCCAGAGTCTTTTCCTCGACTAGGGGTCTGTCACTGCACAAGCGGCACGCACACCTCTCACTCTGCCTGGACGAGGTTGACGGGAGAAATGAAAATCGGTGTACCGGCTCTTTGTCCGTTCCTGGTGCGTCTGTGGGATTGAATCGGACGGCTCCCCAGTCTGGGGTCGGACTGTTGGCCAACCCAGTTTCGGCAACTTGTCTGTCGCCTCCTTCTGGGAAGAAAAGAAGTAGGGTAAGGTTAAAGTGCAAGTCGGTGTGTAAGACTCTTCAGAGACAGGAGGAGCTCAGACGTCATATAAATGAACAAATTGCTCTACTCTCTAGGACGTTGGTTGCTCCTAGAGAGGTGCCAGAGCCGCCAAATTTAGTGAAGGCATAGTTGTGGGAGGCGGCTAAGACGGCTGCATCTGACGTCGACTCCACAGTGCATCCTGTAACAGAGTGACGATTGCCGTCAGGGGGCAATTGCACTTGCAGCCTCTGCGCTGATTCGGAGTTTGGGGAGGAAGAGGTCCGGAGGTTCTGCCTGGTCGGTGCTTGTTAGACCCCCGTTCCTAGGTGGCAGCAAGAGGTGCATTAGAAGGAGGAAGGCTAGACGTTTTCTGTACCGATTGCTCACTGCCGACATGGCGAAACTTGCCTTGTATGTCTTGGACGGACAGCTGGGTACAGCGTGCCCAGTCCCGATGCCTGAGATCACAGCTGTGTTCCGTGGTAGATGGTGCAAGGTAAGCGAGTTTAAGGGAATGGGTCAGTTTGACGGCTATGGCAGGGTGGATAATTCAGTCTTCCGATTCCTCATTTCTCCTAATGAAGTCAGCACCAATCTCCGGTCCATGAAGGCAAAGACCTCTCCTGGTCCTGATGGCATTTCAAGGAAAGATTTGCTGGACTGGGATCCACAAGGTCATAAATTGGCTAGGATATTCTCTACTTGGTTGATCTCTGGAACCCTGCCGAGGGTCTTCAAGAAGTGTAGGACAGTACTAATTCCTAAGACCACAGACTTGGGTATACATGGGGATGTAAACCAATGGCGACCCATTACTATTGCGTCTGTGGTCTTGAGGCTTTTCTCTCGCATCATTACGGGTAGGATGACGGCAGCCAGAGAGGTTTTATCGCCTCAGCTGGCTGCTCCGAGAACCTTTCTTTGCTGACAGGGTGCATGAGGTTGAGCAAGAGAGAAAAGCGCTCCCTCGCGGTGGTATTTGTCGACTTTGCGAAGGCCTTTCACACCGTCTCCCATGAACACCTTCTGAGCGCTCTGAGATGGAAAGGGTTGGACCAACATATGCTGGGGTTGGTCAGGGATTCCTATGAGAACATCCGAACACAGATTAAGTGTGCAGAAGGGAACACTGCATACCTGGCCATGAAGGTGGGTGTGAAGCAGGGGGATTCCATGTCTCTCCTGCTTTTTAATCTCGCCCTGGATCCGCTGATCCAGACACGTTCAAGACACCTTGAACGGGAGGGTCAAGGTTTTGTCGTTGCTCATGACTTTACCATTACCGCGATGGCATTCGCAGATGATCTGGTGCTTTTGAGCGATTCTTGGGAAGGTATGGCTGTCAACATCACTGCCCTGGAGGCCTACTGTCAGCTGACTGGGCTGAACGTTCAGCCCGGTAAGTGTTGCGGGTTCCTTACCAAGATGACAGCGGAGAGGGTCTTTTCAATCAACTCTCGGGATCCTTGGGAGTTGTGCGGGGAGGCACTCCGCTGGATCGGACCTGAC
Organism: Percina caprodes; assembly: GCA_013375575.1. Classification (NCBI taxonomy): domain Eukaryota; kingdom Metazoa; phylum Chordata; class Actinopteri; order Perciformes; family Percidae; genus Percina; species Percina caprodes. Next base: position 110,142 of record JABXJD010000987.1, read on the forward strand.
AACCAGGTCAAGTACTTGGGGGTCCAGGTGAACCCGTTGACGGGGATTGTCTCTGGGGATCTGTCTGCTAGGATTCTTTCGTGGATCCAGGCGATCGGTGAAGCACCCTTGATTCAACCCACTCATTGTTGAATAGTTACGCTCTACCGAGGGTCCTCTTTGCGGCGGATCACTGCATGACATCTGTGAAGACCCTGACGGAAATGGACGGGTACATTAAATTGGCAGTAAAGAACTGGCTGCACCTGCCATTATGCACAACTGATGGTTTGCTCTATTCCAGGCGAATGGATGGTGGGTTAGGCATCTGTCGGTTGGCTCGGGTTGTTCCCGCCATACAGGCCCGGCGGTTGTACAAACTGTTTCGTTCTTCGGAAGAGGCAATAGCACAAATCGCCCACAAAACTATCAACAAGACATGTTTCGTGAGAGCATGGCTGAGCGCCGGTGGTTCCAAGACAGAGATGCCGGGTCTAGACCCCCCTGAGCGGGGGGGTGAACGTGCATCACTGTCGGGTTTGGATCCCCCTGGGGAGGGGGGAGTTGCGAGCGGTAAGAACCAGGCTGCTGTGACGCCGAAAAGCAAGCGCTTAATCCCGTGTGATTGGCGTCAGGTCGAGTTCGACAGGTGGGCTGACCTTGGGACTCAAGGGAAGGGTGTGCATTTGTTTGAGGCGGACAGGATCTGTAATTGCTGGCTACTGGATAGTAAGTGCAGCTTAGGGAAAAGTTGCCAGTTCGTTGCTGCCCTTCGGCTAAGGGTGAATGTGTATCCGACTCGGGAGTTTCAGGCGAGAGGAGACCGTCCCCCTCGCAGTCGCCTGTCGTCACTGTCAGGGTTCTCCTGAGACCTGTTCGCATATTCTTGGGTCTTGCCCAACTTTCCGTCTCAGCAGGATCAGAAGGCACCACAAGATATGTGATTTGCTGGTTACGGAAGCTGAGCGTCTGGGATGGTTGAGCGTTAGGGAAAAGAGATGGGAGGCTCCTGGCGGCAGGATCCTGGCCCCTGACTTGGTTTTATCAAGTCAGGAGAGGCTCTCATTGTTGACGTAACCATTCGATACGAGCTCGGAGAGGAGTCCCTCGAGTTGGCGCGAACCGAGAACGTAAATAAGTATCGAGCTCTCTGTCCTGTCTTGGTAAGGAACGTACCAGGAGTAAGCAGGGCCAGGGTATTCGGCTTTCCTGTTGGTGCCCGAGGGAAATGGCCAGCCGAAAATGCTAAGTTCTTGATGGCCTTGGGCCTGTCGCGCAAACGATATCTCAGTTTCGCGAAACTTGTGAGTTGTAGAGCCCTTCTGTATTCCCTCGATATCTTGAGGGACTTTATGATGAGCAAGGAACAGCAGTCGGCCCCACTGCAAATGTGTAATTAACCCCACATGTCTCTGATATGTCAGCAAGAGGGACGGCCCGTGTAGGCTGAGGGATCTGCACACCAGGGCTGGCCTTCTCGAGTACCCCTAATCCCTCTCTGGTTTGGGAGCCCAGTCTTCTGGGCCTGCCCGTCACAGAGTTTCGCGCGGTCCACTCAAATCGGGTTGAGTGGATCCCTGGATGCGGCGTTGCCGGGGGTATTGCTGATAAACGCGTAGGTTATGGCGGCGATGTACTAAGACCATCATCGCAGTTCCAGGTAGAAGGAGTGATACCTACAGCGTGTACGGGGGTATGACACCCGTTGACGTTGTTGCCTTTGTCATACAACCCTAATAGCCTACGTGGAAGCCTCGGTCAAAATGGTTTTACTAGAGGTTTGATAACCTCTGAAGGCCGATGGGACTCGCGGCGTCTTGGGCTCCTCCGGGCTCTCCTGTGCACGTCTCGGTGCTCCCTTTGGGGGCGGCGGGCGGCTATGGGGGCCTGGGTTGCCTTGGTTTCCTGTCTTCCCTGGGGAAAGCAGGGGCCGGCGAGGACGCGTTAAAATCCAGGACTGGGTTGTAAATTATAAACCCTATTGGGTTTCCCACCTTCTCTCGAGAAGGTGGGGGCCAGCGGTGACGCGTCAGAATCCGGGACTGGGTTATAGTCATATAACCCCTGTTGCGATATGCCCTTCTGGGTTGGCGGTGGCGTACTAGTCTCAGGGAGCCTGCTGGTGACCGGCCGGGACTCATTACTCTGTGGTGTACTGCTTAGGCACATTAGCCACTGAGGAACGGTCCTGACACATTAGCCAGCAGACCTCTCTCCCTGTTACGAAAAGCCCCGCTGGTCCTGGATGGAAACAGTCTGTGAAAGTCCCCTTTGGTCCCTGTGGGGAGGTTGATGAGCCTCCCTTCTCCATGCAGGGCAACGCGGTGTCTGAGGCTCTGTTAGTCCTCCTCTGTATGGCCGGCGTCTCTTGAGATGCGGGGCGTATATGGGGACTGGGAGAGTTTGGGTTCTCACCTTCTCTCGAGAAGGTAGGGGACAGCGGGTGACGTGTGAGAATCCGGGACAGGATTGTGGGAAACGCGATCCCTAATACGATATGCCTACATGGGACTGGCGGCAGTGGCATAATAGTCTCAGGGAGCCTGCTGGTGACCGGCCTTGGCTTACGATTCAGTGGGGAACGGCTGAGGCCTAATACCCATTGGTGAACAGCTTTGGCACATTAGCCAACGGACTATTCTCCCTGTTACGAAAAGCCCGGCTGGACCTATGTAGATACAGTCTGTGAATGTCCCACCTACGTATGTAGTCGTAACGAGGTCATAGGCCAACCTCGTGGCTTGGAAGAGGGGCGGTGGGTCTTCCAGCCACAGCATATACAGGGGCATGTCACCTGTTGATGCTGTTACTTTGACATGCACTCCCTTGACCACAGAGCCTTGGTGCCGAGACCGGGACCCAACTCACCCCCGAGATCAATTATAATTAATTTCCAGCAATACACTACTAAGGAGATGATTATACAGAAGGCATGGCGTCAGAAAATCACGATAGGAGAGAAACCACTGTTTTTCACCACGACTACACAGCCACCGTTCTCCAACAGCGTAAGGCATACGCCGGCATCAAAAAGACATTGAAAGATAAAGGCATTCGATTCCAGACGCCCTTTAACAGGATGCGTATCCACTGGGAAAGCGGCGTGCAGGTATACAACAGTGCATGGGAGGCCGCGCAGGAGCTGCGACAGCGGGGATACAGTGTGGAGGTGCCAGAGAAGCCGAACGGTAGGAAACATCTGATGGAGCGTCTCCAACGGTCTTTGCCCTGGCAAAGAGTGGGATCACGCACAGGTGCAGACCTTGATAATAGTGCCAGGCGAGCTAGAGTGCGCCTTCAGGAATTTCAACGCAGGCGCCCGGACGAGCAGTAAGCCCCGCTTAACGTCCATAAACAGACGGTACATAATTGTCCCATAATATATGGTATTCACGTGCTGACTCGCAGGGGCGATGAGAGTTCAGCTCTGCTGATGGGCTCGCACTTAAGTTCAGAGACAGCCTGTAGCGGACCAACTGGAAGGGGGCCCTGTTTCTGTAAAAGGTTTCACCCCCCTTCACTCAAAACTGAAGAATGTTCTTCAGACTTTGGAAGTCTTGTTCTGTGTTTGTTACAATGCTTGTTCTAATATCTTCTAAGCACGTTTCTGTGCTCCAGTTACCTTTATTTTTGGTTATAACGTTTGACCTGTGGGAACATAATGGTGTAAGATATTTTCAGCCTACCTCAGATGCAGTCTATTGAAGTAAAACTAATGTCCTTAAATGTGAATGGGTTAGGAAACCCGATTAAAAGGTCTAAGGTAATGACCAAATTAAAAAAGGAGAACGCACATATATTTTTCTACAAGAAACGCATCTCTCTCAACATGAGCATGAAAAGTTAAAACGGTAAAAATACCTACTATAATTCATTTGTACAGAGTCACAGGAGAGGGCTAGCTATCCTTATCGCAAACACGCTTAAGTTTGAAGTCATTAAGGAAATAAAAGAGAACGAGGGTAGATATCTCATTGTAAAGGGACGGATTGAAGAGGATATAGTAACCTTAATTAATGTTTATGCACCTTCTAATAGTAACAAAAAAAATTTCAGATCACTAATGGATGTAATCGCACTGGAGGCAGAGGGGATCTGTTTATGTGGAGGTGATTTTAATATAGTACTGAATCACCATCTGGATACGACTAGTTTAAACAAAAATAAAGACAAATTGTCAAAATTTGTCAAAACAGCCTGGGAAGAAATTGGATTTTGTGATGTCTGGAGGTATGGTATAGTTTTTTATACCAAAAAGTGATTACTATAGGGTGCAGGAATGTAGAATTGGGGTAGCTGATGTCTCTGACCATAGTGCACTATATCTAACAGTTCACTTAGAAGGAAGGAAGCGGAATACAGGGTGGAGGTTAAATGTAGGGTTATTAAATAACAAAGCAGCTGTACAGCAAATTAAATCAGACATAAGAGAAGATGTTAAAATGAATGACAATGGAGAGGTTGATCCATCTATAATATCCCATAGCAAAGCAAAATTGAAGATGAGATCTCCTTTATGTCACATTTACCTCTCCTAGATATAAATGAGCACTAATCGAGACAAAAGTGGTTTTCTCATACTTCTCAAATGTCTCTCCTGAGAAATAAGTCTCACATTGAGCACTGTGCAAGTTCTCTAAATTCTCTCACAGCTGTCTCTTTTCCTGATCTGAACTAAGAGAAAAATGAGACTGTGAGATACTGTGCCACTTTCAAATAGGTCTCAATTTGATCTCAGTGAGAAATGTCTCTCACTGCTCACTATTTGAGTTCTCAGATTCTCTTACAGTTGTCTCTTTTCTAGTGTTTCAGCAAAAAGAAAAATTAGAGTAGTGCAAGCTCTCAAATTAGTCTCAATATGAGACATTATTTAATATTATACCTCAATCATATCTCAGTTTATCTCATCGCAAAATTTGAGAAAATAATTCAATTCAGGCAAATAATTTGAGATATATGGTTTATTTACATAATGTTCAACTTACAAAATGTGTTGATTTCTGACACAGGCCATACAATTCATTAATTCACTGATTCTTGAGATTAGGGACAAAAGTACTTTTGAAAAGTGACAAACAAAAAACCTATACTACATAACTTTGAATTGGATATCTTCATTAACACGGGTCTCATCTATCATACCATGAAAAGGAACAGGTTTTTTATTCAGCCAATTTTCATAAAAATTGACATTTACTCACTTAGTAACTTGACATTTGTCAACTCCGTCTGACACATGACAAAATGTTTTTTTTGTGTTTGATCAACTAAATAACACTGTAAAGTATTTAAGTGTGTAGAAATGGTGTGCCTTAGCAAGGTTAATTGATACATTGCATTGTATACACTTTTAATATTATTTTACATTGTTTTGGAATTAGCCATTTTAAATTACTTTCATTTAGTTAACTCATTTTTTCATTTTTAATATATACAATCAGTAGTTTTGTGCACACAAGACACTATGCATGTAGATAAGTTGATGTTTTAATGTATGAACACACTCAATTGAACAAAAGAAACATACATTTTTATAAAAATGAAAAACCTCCATCTTACGGTGTTGACACACAACTAACGGTGTTGACACACAATTGACGGTGTTGACAACCTAATCGAGAATCAATCTGATTAAAGATTTTTACTTAGTTTTGACACGGCAAAGGGAAAGAGTATCAAGGGAAAGGAAAATCAAACACCAGTACCTGGTGACAGGATACTTAAGGCACACATGAAAATGTTCCTAGTATCAAAAGACTAAAGCAAATATATCTGGAGGTCCGCTTTTGGACATCTAATCATGAACTTAACTGTAAATCTAACAAATGATTTTCAAGAGACACAATAAGCTGAGAACTAACTAAGAAAGTTATGTAATAGTGTTAATAGTGTACAAATATTGAAGTATAACAGGATCCAGAACTCTCCCCATGTATTTCCTGACTTCTTCCAAAGGCTCACTGGAAAAATGAAAAGTGAAGAATTAGACTCATAACGTCAGTGTTTCTGTAAATGTAAACTGGTTGAAATGTCTGTTGAAATTCCAGCTATAGTTTAATACAGGGGTATAGACAAGTAATTAATCTTAGTTCTACAGGGTCTCAGGCAGGTACTGTAAGTTCTATGAGTTGCTTAAATTTTTCTCAACAAGAAAGTAAATTTATAGAGAGAATTTTATCTTTCATTACTGCCTTCAGTTTAGAGCCAAGCATTAGATATTTATATAATACTTTATCTAACCTGTGGGACATGGGCATTGGACAAGAGGTGTTGAACATGCCTACGCTCTATGGAGTCCATAACATCAGGGGCTATGGCATAGAGCTCCCTGGTCCGGCTTGCTTGGACGGGACAAGCTGTCCCTGTCAGTTTCAAAGGACATCTTTCACTTGACAAAAACAGACATCCCTCCTCCCATGTTTTGGGTGAAAATTGGCAGTAGGACCACGAGGATGCATAAACTCAACTTTCACATCATGGTGTTCTATATCTACATCAATGGACTTTCCCAACCACCAGTGATCATCATACACCACTGCCAGCCAATCCCCTGTCTTAATACTGTTTATAGTCATATCAACAATAGCACCCTCAGGACCTTTCAATGGCTCCTCTTCCATTTCATCCACCAAATCTCCCATTTCTTCGACCAATTCTCCTGCTTCTCCCAACTCGTCTTCCATCTCCTCCATCAACATGGCCAATGGACGGCTCTTCCTGGCCCTTGAAGCAGTCTGCTGCTCCTCTGAACAGTCTTTTATAAAAAGAGTTGCTGGGGAAAAGCACTGGCAATCCAATGGCTCACTGCAAAAGCATGAAAACTGTCTGTGGCAGATGCAGTTTTGATGTGGGATTATCTGGTGTATTTGTCTTGTTGATGGAACCTGTTTGAGGTGTTGTGTAACAAGTGTGTCATATGTCTCCAAGTTCTCTTCCAAAATATGATACAGTTGAACACCATTCAAACTGTTTGAGATCTTCTCAAAGAAATCTTCACCATCCACAACATCACTACCCTGCAGAAGCAAAGAGTCTGCAGTTCTTTTTACTGTTCCTCCAATGCCGTCGGGGGCACCTTTTCCGTGGGATGTTGGGAAATAATTCCATGTGGTCCTGCTGAAGCCCAGAGTGGGTGGTACTTCAGAAATTAGGTAGAAGTTCTTCTTATTCTTATACTGCTTACTGGGGCCATCTGACCAGAAGTGCACAGTAGTAACTGATGGATATTTAGTCCGTATATCTCTAAGGACAGGATCCATGTGAGTCCAGATTGCTGCTGCATCTTGTCTTTTAGACTCTGACACTGTGCAAAATGCCCCCTTTTCACCCTTGGTGTAATACATTCCAGTATGAAGAGTTAACTGAGGTAAGTTCTGGCCAAAATGGCAAGCCTGAATTTCAGAAGCATATTTACACTTCCAGGATTCTGAAAAATCAACATGTACGTTGTTTTAATCAATTCTCTGTATGCTTTTGCCTGATTGTTAACCAGGCACACATGTGTTGTTGTTTCACTTCTAAGTTTCTCCTCATAGAGATGAAGCAACTCTGAAAGACTCCCACTATGCAAGTTGAGTTTCATTTTGAAGTGGATTCCACTGGGTGTTTGGTCTTGAACTCGCTCCCACTGCCTCCACTGAACACTGATTCCACTTACCCCTGGAACCAGAACTGAATGCTTGGCTTTGCACCGTAAACAGGTGCGAAGAAGGCAGGCCTCAGTTGTTGGAGTGCAACAAACTAATTGAAAACTATCCTCCAGTTTGGTTGACTTTAGAGCACCCGATGACTTTAGAACCTGAAGCATCAAGTCTGCATTTCATGATGACGACACAGACATGTACTTCTGTCGGAGGCCTTAGGTGCTGTAACATAGAAGGGCCTCAGAATACAGAAGGATGAGTAACTCAGCTTCATACTTGGGTTCTTCTTGAGAAAGTCACTATGGAGGTTTAGCATTGAGTCTGATAAAATCATCCTTTGATGTTTCATCTTGTTCCTGGTGATGGTGTCTGTTTTATCAGTTGTCATGCGAGATGAGTTTACAATGAACTCCTTAACAGTCTGGCTGACACGTTGGAGATATGTTGCCTTCTTATGTGTTGTCTGTTTTTCTTGTCTCATTAACTTGTAGCTAATACCAAACTGGCGAAGCCTATGAAGAAGCCGATACTTCTTTAGAACTTTGCCTGATAATGCCAGTTGTCTGTGACCTGATTTTCCAACGGCTCGTCTCTGTGCCACAGGAGATGTATTATCTCTTCTCAGCTCTCGGCAGAGAACATTATGGAAAAGAAGAGACCTCCTAATGTTGGGGTTCCGAAGTTGGCTTCCCGTTATCATCCTCTCTGTTTCTGTTCGTGGAGAATCTACAATCGTTTTATCTTTAAGTTTGACATTTGACTTTTCTATTTGAGCCTTTTTTTTTCGCCATTCCTGCTTTCTTAGTTTGTGTTGCTCTTTTGTTAATTTCTTAACCTTTTCTTTCAATGCTTTTATCTCCCTTGAATGTCTTTTCCTGGTTTTTCTCCTCTCCCTCTCAGCTGCAAGGGCACGCCTGCTTGAAGTAGGCTCTTCAACAGTCTGGTCCAGAGGACTTTCTGTTGGGGTGTCTATTTCATTTAGCCGTCTATTCTGCATAGCTCTGGACCTTTTCTTTGCTTTCCTCCAATACTTTCTGCGGTGCCTCTTTGCTCTTCGTCCTAATTCTCCTACTTGTAATACTTTTTTGTTTTGGACCCTGTCCTTCCATCTCTGTCTCTCCTTTTCTAACTGTTCTCTTCTGCTTTCTGAGTCACTGTTAATTCTTTCTCTCCTTTTTCTCTGGTACTCTCTGTTTCTTTTTCTTTGCTCCTCCATTGACAGTTTCTGTCTAGCCATGTCTGCCTACAGTACAGATAAAAACAATAATTTTAAAAGTTATTTGGCATTTAGGTATATTAAGATATGTTAAGTCAATCAACATATATACTTAGATAATATTATCATGTTATGTAGTTGTTATACATTACTTAATAAGTATTTGGGAGCAGTTTTCCACTCCGTCAGCTTACATGTCAACACCATCAGACAAAATATCTGACAGAGTTGACGTCTGACGGAGTTGACAAAACAACATGTTTTTTCAACTTAATCATGTCTAGTAAAGGGTAGCCATTTTAATTTTCCTCAGTTTCCAGCTGCCACTAAACTAAACCAAAATACCAACTTAGATTCCAAAATTCTTGATTGAAATCATCCCGACTTTGAAGACAGTGTTGACACATAAAAGCTGTGACCTCAGGGATTTCAACTTATTTGCTGAATATTTTAAAAAAATGTAAAACTTACAAGACCATGTTTTGGACTGCTGCATCCATTAACAGGAAGATGTCAAAGGGGTCCTCAGGGTTAAAGCTGACCAAAATATGCCTGATTTATTTTTAATTTGAAAAATATCTGACGGAGTTGACATGAATTGATGACAGATTTTGAAAGGCTGTGTTAATGTACAAAATAATGCAATGTTCACTTTAAGTATATTGTGATATTTTATTAAGCCATGCAATTAACCACATATTCATATTTATGCATTTTGTGCATTTTAAAACCCTTTTTTTTGCAGTTTGGTACAATGACCTCTACGGAGGACGAGTTCATTTGCATGGGCTTTCATAGAACAGTGCTGGTATTTTGTAAAATTACTATGAAATAATATAAATACATAAAAAACTAAGGGTCTACACATACAGAAATCTTTCATATCCAACTTTTAAAGCCTTTTTAAACCAAATGATTTAATGTTTTTTAAGGCAAATTGCAACATTTTGATGGGGGACATGTTTTGTCCCTTATTTCAAGAATCAGTGAATTACAATTTTGAGTTCCAAAACTTAACCCATTAAAACATAAGCCATAATATGCTCAAAAGACACCTTTATGAACTTTCTAAATGTTGACATTGTGCTGTGTTGACAGGATTCACAGCAAAGCTCTATTGTATAGGGCATTAAAATATTGTGTAACACATAATAGAGCACATACTGTTTTAATTCAATTCATTCAAGCACCTTGATAATACAATAGAGGCAATTCATCTTGCCACCATACACCCTGACCATGACCCTTTGTTGCATCCAGTATATACCCAATATTAATGGGTTAAAACTTTTCAAGTGTGTTTGGGAAATTAGCTGCAAAAACAATGCCAGGCATAGATGTCAAGTCAAAGAAAACAACTTTACCCAGTATATGATCCAAGGAAACTACTGTATTAACAGAGGTTTGCAATAGGGAACAACATGACTGCATGTACCATTTGTTACACTATCATGCAGCAATGTAAAACCTGCAACTTTGAATTCATTAACAAGGGCCCATTTGGCATGTGAATGTTCTGAGGTAAAGAAGAACTCAATCTGTCCATACTTTCTTTGTCCATCACTAGAAAAACGACTGTACAATTGTTTCTTCTATTGCCTTTCCCATAGTGTTTTGATGTGAGATAATTTCTCTTAACTTGTGCCCTGTGAAAGATTCTTACTGTTTTAGAACTGATGCAATGACCATGTCTTTCCAATGTAGAGAGGTGAACTGTGTCCAGTTGAAGTTCACTAGATGCTCCATATAGTTTGGTCCTAGACAAATCATTGTTTTCCTGACAGAAACTATCATCTTTAGTCAGCCGTGTGTAAAATTCAGCTACGGCATTCCCTGGTTTTATGGTTTGTGAAATAACAGGAATAGACTGCACAAGTTTGACTGCATGGACCATCTGCATAGGTATATTTTGAGTGCCATGTATGAGCCTTAACAAATAGCCGTTCTTGTCCTCAAAATGGAAACACGAATGAGTCCATAATGGACCAAGGGCCTTCACACTGTCTGCTAGGTGCACAAGAAGGTGTACATTTGCAGTTTCGTACCGCTCACCATATAGAATAGCCATTTGGGAACAAAAGTTCCACAGTAGTTTCTCTGCATGATCAATCTGTTCAACTGATATGGATTCCATCAACAAAATGAAAATGGCTTCACTTAGTAGAAGGAAGTGCTTGTAGTACAGTGTTGCAAGAATTCCACGGAAAACAACAGGTCCATAGAAGATCAAAATATCCCGATATTCTGATGCTTTAAAAAACATTCTGTGAGATGCTACTGATCGAGGATATCGAGTGGAGGATGGAGGAGAGATATCTTGAAATCGCCTGTCAATTTCCTTTGCATTTTTTGCCATGCTGAAGGGCTGACGAGAAAATTCTGGAGAAAACCACAGAACCATCAAAAGGCGCATTACCCCAAGAAGGACTGAGTGCATGTAATCTATGGCAGTGCCTTTGATAAGGTTATAACTTTTAAGTTTGCTAAAACAACAGGGACCCTTCACCCCTTTAACGGTGGTTTTGGTCTCATCTGAGATTTTCATATCAAGAGCAAACTTTTCATTTGTGCGCAGTGGGCCTTTTGGATCTCTATGTTGGTATGGAAATGCATGAACATGTCCCCTTTCCCCTGTCTTTACAGTCTTTCCTGGCTGCTCACATTTATGACATCCAAATTTCCCATTGTATTGCACTGAATTAAGGACTAATGCTTTAGCAGGTAAGTCGCATGTTCCAGCAATGGTGAGCACTTTACACACAAAAGGTTCAGATGTCAACTCTGCAGGTTGCACAAGAATTCCATCATCTGCAAGTTTACTGAGTGTGTCACCTAGTGGTCTAAGGAATGTAACCATGGATGGTTTTGAGTCCCCATACCAAAGTCCAGCAAATATCATATTCTCTCTTTTTGTGCGTTCCATGAAACTCAGTTCATTGATGATACAATAAAAAGGCCACACTGAAAACTTGGATGATTTGAAAATAGGTACCCCATCTGTGTTCCAAGTAAGTGAGATGTTTTTAGGGTCACTAAGAGGACCACCCCCATCTACAAGCTGTTTATAAATTTCTGCATCATATATATCTTCAATGTTGTTAGGATCTGTCTTCTTCCTGCTTAATCTAAAGTTAAGTTTCTCCTGAAAACCTGGCTTGAGAAACAATGACCTTATTTGTGCCTCAATTGGAACCTCTATGAAGGATGAGGATCTTTCTTCTGACACACTGGTCCCACAAGACAGACATTGTAATTCACCTTCTAATGACCCAAAACAATTATTGCAATATTTATGCAATACAATAGGAGATGATGCAGCATGTGAGAAAAAAAACTCTTTTCACTTTTGTACACTGTTTAAGCAGTCTGTATTCAGACTATCAGGACAAAGCAACTTGAACATTTTAAGCAAATCACTAAGGGCCTTATCAGTTACTTTATGACAGTTAACGTAAGCCATGATGATCAGAAGGCTCTCTGCAACAGTTATTGATGCATTGTCATATAATGGTTTGTGTGTTGTGTCCTTGAAATTTGACTCTTCTGCACAGTCCTCACTCAAACCCTCTTCAAATCCCTCATTGAACAAATGTCCATCATCATATGTCCAATCCCCCATATCGGGGAGCGCTTCCTCAAATAATTGAGATGGATCATACTCATCATTGCCATGTAGTCAGTTGTTAGGTCATCAGGAGGATCTCTAAAGGCTGATCTGGAAGATGGTTCTTCATTGTCTTTGATAGAGTTAACAGTTGAAATACTCTCTTGTGCCACGCTACCTTGTGCTGGTAATAAAATAGAATAAAAATCATTAAGGGTAAAAAACATCTTGTCACAACACAAAACCTATATCGTCTCAACCTGTATATTACTTTCTTACACTCAGATTATTTTGTCATATTTTAGCAGGATCTGTTCAGTGACTAAATATACTGTACATCAGTACAGACAGACAGAGAGGGTGTGTGTACCTGGCAGGTGGTGAGAGGCTTGATGTCCGAGTGAGTGTGGTACATCCTGCATGGACACCTGGAGGTTGGGCGTGTTCCCTTGGAGTGCAGCGTTTTGGGTTCCTCCAGGAGGCACCCCTCCCTGCTGTGGTCCGCTGCTGCTACCTCCTGACACAGACAAGAGGACACATCAGTGTTTCACACCTTTTTCTAGATCAATATTAGTCTCATTTTGCTTAAATTACATTTTTAATAAATTAGCAAAGAACAGATTTCGGGTGAGTGAACTTTCTTGCAAGAAACTTAAAAGATAAAAAAAGAAAAAGTGAAGGATAGGAGAAAGCTATTTTGCCATGCTTGGTTTGACCAACTGAAGACTGCATTCTATCTACCAATCTATACTTACAGGGCCTGTGATTCTTAATCAGAACTAATTGTGTTCAGGATCTCTCTCTCCTCTGCACATGGGACTGGTTGTGGCTTTTGAACATTAAACACACACCAACACATTTCATAAATTACCTAAATATTGCTGATCAGTCTCCACATGAACACTTGTGGCTGCAGGGAGGGATGACTGCAGGGAGGAAAATAAGGCATTAAATATCATATCTGCTGCAAGTTTACTGCAACACGGCTATGCCAGGCTACTCACCAATTGTGCAGCCCGTCTTGGTCGTTTATTTGGGTCTTCTTCATTACCAGTCCTTCTCCATCGTTTTCCAGGTTTTCGTCTGGTCATTTTGACACTCCAATACTATATAAATACAGACCCAAGTTGATGAAATATACAGTGGAACTTTTGCAAAAGTAAAACTCTATATTATGATGAAGCGTTTATTCAGTAACAGAGGTTTCCATCTAATCAGCTCTTCAGCAAACAGAAATACATTTCCTAGAAAGTGTAAATTTTCCACTTCCAATTTTCTCTGTTAATTTCTTTGTACCATTTTGATTTCCCCCTATGATAGATAAAGTTTATCTTATTTTATCACTTCCACTTGTTTATTCTTCATCCTGCATGAATTCTCTCTCCTAATTGGATACAATCAATATCCCAAAAATGCATTTTCTGTTTACTGAACAGCAGGGGAAAACAGGGAGACTACGGTCATTTTAACAATAATAGCAAGGACTGGTATCAGAAATAATATAGAGCTGTTTTTATTAATACTTGGCTACTGCATGTAGCCATGTACCACAATTTCAAAATCTTAAGTCAAACTACAAAATAATTATTAACATCATATTCTTTAAGTAACAAAAGTATTGATCATTGATCACCAAAATGTAAATTAACGTTAGCTAGCGTTAAAATTAGCCGTTAGCTAACGGCTAAATGTTAGCTAACGGCTAATGTTAACGTTAACTAACGGCTAATGTTAACGTTAGCTAACGGCTAATTTTAACGTTAGCTAACGGCTAACGTTAATGTTAGCTAACGGCTAATGTTAGGTTCTACGTTGCATATCAAACTGGGGGTCCTTGATATGAAAACAGTTTGAGAACCAGTGGTGTACAGTAACGTTAAGTTACACTTGTGAAATATCTAATTATAATATTGATTAGCCTACATGTTACCAGCTGTTCATTTATTTATTCAGTTTCTTTGACTGACATTCTAGGGTGTGGCAATTCTTGAAAACCATGATTTGATATGACTTTTGATTTTAAAAAAGATGGTCACAATTTGATTAAATTTAAATTTGACTTAGTTACTTACTTGCTCTACATTAAATAGCTGATGAAATTTCAGATCTGCAAGTTCATAACATATTCTGTCAGGAGTCCATATGTTGTGAGCAGATTGTCTGCAAAAGATCACCCAAGAATAGGGATGCTATCATGGTTCACGATCTTTAAATTATTTTAATAGAAATTAAACATTCTCTCTCTCTCTCTCTCTCAGGGTGTGTTGCATTCGTCAGATGGGAGGATGGTTATACCGGCAAAATCTTTAAAGGATCTGACATTTTGGCAAGGGATGAGGCTCCTGTGCAGCTGCAAGATCTTAGATCAGGAGATCCTGTTTTAGCAAAGTGGTCAGATGGTAAATTTTATAGGGCCACTGTTGAATATATTTCAGGGGAAGATCAGGCTAAACTGCCAAAAAGCCACCCAACTCCACAGGAGTCCCTTTTAAATATGTTAAAAGGCGATGAGCCATCAGACTCAACGTCAGGGTCTGACACCATTATAATAGATAGGAGCCCACTGTCTGAGCATGGCGAGAAAATTTCATCGCTGAATCCGTCAACTGACGGGGGACATGCTGCTGGACCACCACCCTATGGGTAGGTTTGTCATACTTATTACATAATCGCCTGGGCCCATGAGTTCAAAACATTTAATCATTATCCGATCACATTTGGCAAAGTTCAAAACCAAATAAACAGCATTAGGATAACTTTGTTATCAATCTATGATAATAGAATAGGCTCTACGCACAGCTTCACTATTTCCTGAACTTAAGGCTGCTCTTTTATTTCCTGCCTTACATTATTGGACAAACTGATTAATCCACGTGTGTCTGAGTCACAATGGTCAAACACAGGTGGATTAAGTTTGTCAATAATGTAAGACAGAACCAAAGGAGCTGCCTTAAGTTCAGGAAGTAGTGGAGCCATTACTGTATTTCAGTAAATAGTATGTGAATGACTCGTGGGCCTTGATGAAAATTATTTGCTATTATTTTTGCTTAATGATCAGAATTGTTTACGTTCATCTGTTAAAATTAATCTGTTGAAAAATGTTTATATATTTCAAATCTTTTAACAAAGAATGGAAATAGCCACTTTACAAGCTCATGTCACAACATATTGTGAGTTTGTTGATCAATATTTCCACTATTGAAATGTTTTATGTTTTTAAAGTATAAAATGATTATAAATATGGCAGATTTTGGTCATAGTACATTTATTTTCATTATTGGTACTGGCCATCATATACATAAAAACACTAGACAGCACCAGTTGTCAAGGCAGCATCTACCATTCTTTTATGTCTATGACAGTCAGTTCTTTGTAGTTATCTCTTCTGGGAAATTTGTGTTTACAAAATGTCATTTCTGGTTCCATGTAATTTTATTATAGCTCTGCCAAAGGGGGACCATTGGTCCATCACCCTACAGAGGCCATAAACCCAGCCCATCATCGTATGACCTCAACACCTCCGGTCCATCACCCTACAGAGGACATACATCCAGCCCATCACCATATGGCCTCGACACCCCATGTACATCATTCTATGGAGGCCACACCCAGCCCATTACTGTACAGCCTCAACACCTTTGGTCCATCACCTGGTGGAGGCCATACACCCAGCCCATTACTGTACAGCCTCAACACCTTTGGTCCATCACCTGGTGGAGGCCATACACCTGATCCATCACCATACAGCCCTCAACACCTCCGGTCCATCACCTGGTGGAGAATGCAGCCAGCCCATCACCGTACAGCCTCAACACCTCTGGTCCATCACGTGGTGGAGGCCATACACCCAGCCCATCACCATACAGCCTCAACACCTCTGGTCCATCACCTGGTGGAGGCCATACACCCACCCCATCACCATACAGCCTCAACACCTCTGGTCCTTCACCTGGTGGAGGCCATGCAGCCAGCCCGCAAAAAGGCCTGGACACCATGTGAGGATTGTAGGGGAGTTTGAAAGAATCCTACAGGAAAAGAGAAGGATCGATGAGGTCATCTCGAGAATAGGCAAGTAATTTCTGCTAATTCATTCATGATGTAATTGTTCTTTACCTATTAGTGATTGGGCTTTGAACACATAAAACACTGTTTGAACTCTCCTAGAAAAAAGGTAGAAAAGTGGGTTGTATGGCGTTAGACAATATAAATGGTATGGGAAGGTTTATAAACTAAGCGTATTTATTGCACATAATCCTTGATATTGTTGGCAAAT
>JABXJD010001399.1:0-87500 GCA_013375575.1 Percina caprodes
ACACACACTCACTCTCTCTCTCTCACACACATCTCTCTCTCTCTCACATCACACACACTCTCTCTCTCTCTCACACTCTCTCACACACACACTCTCTCTCTCTCTCTCACATCACACACACACTCACTCTCTCTCTCTCTCTCTCTCACACACACACTCTCTCTCTCTCTCTCTCTCTCTCTCTCACACACACACACACACACTCTCTCTCTCTCTCTCTCTCTCTCACATACACACACACTCACTCTCTCTGTCTCTCTCACACACACACACACACACACACACTCTCTCTCTCTCTCTCTCTTCACTCTCACTCTCTCACACACACACACAGCTGAGTTTTTAAATGTAAAATCAAAGTGAACAAGTTCATCCTTTCTGTGTCCGTCTCTCCAGCGTCTGTCACTGTCAGGCGATTCTGCATTCTCATTGGTCCTCAGCCTCTGAAGCTCCTCCTCCAGCGTGCCTATTTGCTGCAGTAGCTCGTTCCTGTCCCGTTGGGCTCTGAGCGCCGTCTGCTGCTCCAACTCGGCTATCTTCCTCTCGTACCAACGCTCCAGCTGAGTCGACACCGTCTCGAAGAAACGCTGAGTCACCTGCCAAGAAGGCAACAACACACTTGAAGTGGTTTGAATGATCAGCTTGAATTCAGATTCATTCATGTTTTCCTCTAGAAACTAAGTTCCTAAAGGAATAGTTCCAAGATTTGCTGTTTTTTTTTTTCCTGAGAATGAGATGAGAAGATTAATATCAATCTCATGTCCAATGTGCGTTGGAGCTGGGAAGCAATTAGCTTAGCTTAGCATAGGTCCGGCAATATTGAGAAAATCAAATATTCAATATCAATATTCTTGACCAAATACCTTGATGTCGATATTGCAACGATATTGGTTTCTATATGGTTGACTGTTGGTGCTTTAACAAAATGTTATGAGATTTTTGATAAATATTCTCCAGAAAGGATTTAATGACTTAGTGGGTAAATGTGAACAATAGAACAGCTATATTTAGATATATTGCCCAGCCCTAGCTTAGCATGAAGAGAGCGGGTGGGGGTACACACCAACGCTCACTTACGACTTAATGTCTCATATGTTTAATATGTACACAAACAGAAATCTAAGGACTATGAGTTGTGGCGTTAGGTGGTGTAAATGTCACTGTATACAGTACAGTTGTCATATATATATATATATATATATATATATATATATATATATATATTTATTTATTTATATATATATATATTTATATATATATATATATATTTATTTATATATATATTTATATATTTATATATATATTTATATATCACAATATCAATTTGTTCAATAAATGTTGAAAAGAGATTTTGATGTTAGTTAAAAAAAAAAGAATCAGTTGAAAACTTCTTGTTTTAGTGCTGCCGTTTATGTTCAATTCAAAGTACGATTTGTTCAATAAATGTTGAAAATGATTGCATTTGGGGGGGTCTCTGTAAATTATAGAGTGTGGTCTAGACTTTCTATCTGGAAAGTGTCCTTAGATAACTTCTGTTATTATTTGACACTGTAAATTAAATTCAACAAGCATTTTTTTATTGTACATATTATTATTATTATTATTATTATAATGGCATTTGCTGAAATCCAGGCTGTGCACTCGGCTCCATTGAAATTGAGGGTCTCCCTCAATGGGCCCCGAGTTTTAAATAAAGGTTTGAAACGAAATGAAACTTTATTATCTGTTTATTTATCCCTAGTAATATCATCATTGAGATAGTCAACAACGTTGTATATTGCATATTTTTTGAAGGATTACGGCTCGATGCAGAACAGTACTGACCCAGACTCACCTCCACAGCGTGCTGATTGTTCCTCTCCTGGCTGAACGTGGGCTCAGCGGGGCGGTTGATGAAGAACTCCAGCGTTCTGGCGCCCTCGCCGTGGATCCCTACACGCCTGCGCGCACTCATCAGCTCTCCCAAGTGTTTCTTGTCTTGTTTCTGATGTTGGATCAGTCTGGGTCCCTGGGCGCTGATGGTGGACTGGCTGCTGCTGCTGGTGGTGGAGGAGAGGCCCTCCCCACACAGAGGCATCACTGCTGCTGAGGGACTGTCCTGCACCCCACAGGCTGCCAGAGGGGTCGACAGAGCCCAGCAGGAGGCCTGAGGGGGTTGGCAGCAAACACGGACGTGTTCTCATAGTCTTCATAAGACAGGTGTGGGGTTGGAGAAAAATCAAAGCATCCATTTAACACACAATGAATAGAGAGTATGTTAAAAGGGAATATTGCTGTTCATTACTACAAATAAACACAATATACAAATGGAAAGCATTCACTAACCCTCGTGTTGGGTCAAAAATGGACAAAAATAAGTGACATTTTTGTCCCTTTTTCAGCCTTTTTTTAGATTTCACTAACACCACCTTACTACCACTACTTTTACACTACTTTTTGGAACTCATGGTCAATAACCCTGCGTCTGTTTGGATTGGCTGCAGAAATGCTGCCACGTTTCAGAAATGTTGCTCGATTGGTCTGTTTTCCGCCAAGAAATTTGGGCAGTTTTGTGTGTGTTTGGCTTGGAAACGAAATCTTTATCTGACAGCACTGCTCGTGGGAATGATCCTACATTTCCCATGAACACCACGTTGTGACGTGTCTTACAACTGTTGTCTAAGTGTCTAGCGTGCAACATTGAGGAAATTAAGTAATTACAATTTGTTGGCTGGTGATTAAAGAAGTTAATTTAAAAGCACTGATCGTATCGCTATGGAAATGGCCTCTGTTGACAGCGTTGTAGAAGCTGTTCTTGGACATACCTGGGGACCTGTCCACTTTCATCTCAAAGTATGTCCTTCTCCCCATCTGCTCCGTCTCTGGGCCTCCCAGACTGTAGGTGGATTTAGACGGCAGGATTTTGACGCAGGTAGCCAGTGAAGTGCTGCTGTCTCCGGACACCCCCGACAGCAGGGGGAGCGACTCCAGGTCAGCGTCTGCTACCGACTGCTCCACAGACTGGGAGGGGAGGAGTTTGTAATACTGAGCTTTGGCTGGGATGTGGACGTCCATGTCCTTCAACTGGGACAGACACCACCTCTTCAGTTCATGACTGACTGCCGCCTGCTTGAGATAAGAAACAAGCTGCTGTATGAACAAACCTTCCCTCCTATGTCTCACTATGGTGTGTCTCACTTTCATTGGTCTCCTAAATGGGGTGCAAAACATGGCGAGAATACAATTCTTTCTTAAAATACTTTCTTCACAGAATGTCTGACTTCATTCCTGGAACTGTGCAATCAACATCAAATTAATGTTTATTTGTCATTTGCAGATCGGTCTTCTACGGGGTGTAAAACATGACATGACATCTTTTGACTTAAAGGTGGAAACGACATCAAACTTCGAGCTAGCGAGCTACACGCTAAAAATGGCAAGTTTCAAAGACAATTTGTATCGTGCAACAAGGCAGGCCTGCTCGGTTCTTTCGGGGAATGATTGTAAAATTTACAAAGAATATTTTTAGGGCATTTCCTCTCCAACTGGGAACATTTTGGTACAGATTGGTGGGATGTTGTGGACGAAGTAAACACAGCAATATACCGGTAAGAGCTAATGAGGTGTAACTATGTCTCCAGCTAATTTAAATAGCTCACGTTACTGTATTGTCAACAGTTAACTTTATTTAATATTATGGTGTTTTCTTTTATGGGGTGCAAATGTGCCACCAAAACAAGTTCCTTCCAGAGACTATTTAGCAGAGCCACCGTCTCTGACCTATCCCAGAATGCAACTGTGGTGTAGCCAGACCTTACTCCACAGCGCTGTGGTGATGGCAATGTAAGACTTGATGGTAGCCGATACCTGTGTCACCAGGGCTTCCTCTCTTCCCTGGGCAGCTCTCTGCTCGACCTCGTAAACCATGTTCTTCCTCTCTGCTGCTGCTCTTTTCTGATTCAGCATGTCCAACACTTTAATCTGCCAGGCAAAAGGGGAGAAAAAGCTAACAATCAAGTAAGTATGGAAGGATTTTTGGAACTTTGTGGAATGCAAATTGTCTGTTTTACCAAGAAATGTGCCCATAGTCTGTGTATGTTGGTGTTTGATGAGTCATAATTTGAAACAAAAGTCAAATAAGTTTCCTTTTTTTTTTTTTTTTTACCTTCAGTTTTATTGCCCCCCCATGAATTTCTAAGGCGTGACTTTCCACTGTATACTTACAATGTTTGATCCTCATACACAAAATAGTATTATAGTTCACGCTTTCAACTTTACCGTTGACATTAGAGACAGAAATATAGGCAACCAGCAGTTTTACTCAAGAAACTAAATTTCAATTTTTTATAGCACGTTTTTGTCCCATCCCAGAATGCTGTGTGGACTAGCCAGACCCTCCTCTGCCGCGCCGTGGAGGAAGGTCTGGCAATGCGAGACTACAGTTAGCATAACTGAAGTCATGATCTGGAAGCAGAGACCTGGTGTCTGGTCTTGTGGTCCATTTTGCCCAGTTTACAGTTGACCTGCTCCTGGACGTTGAGGATGTGCAGCCTCATCTCCTCCTGCGTGGCTTTCAGCTGGCCCTCCAGCTTCTTGAGCAAGGGCTTACAGTGGCATCCATCGGCTGGGGCCTAAAGACGAGGGCCACAAGTCACAAACTGCACACTCAGTAGCAGGAAGGAATGCATAGAGTACCCCTAAGTGTTGTGGTTTGGTGTTTTGTCTTGTCTTATTGTGGTAGTCTGTTTTCCTGTCTTTATTTCTTGGCCTGGTTTACTGTCATGTCTTGTGATTATTGTATGGAGTTATTTTTGATCTTGTCTTGTGTATGTTCTACTGTTTTATTTTGAAGTCTGGGTCTCTCTCTCGTCTTGTCTTTAGTTTTACTTCTTGTGTTTTCCCGCTTCCATGATGACCTGATGTTTTCCACCTGTTTCCCAGCCCTCTTGTCACCTGCCTCTTGTTATCTTGTTACCCTCTGCATTTAGTCTTTGTGCTATCCTTGTCCTGTGTCAGATCATTGTGGTATTATCTGTGTATGAGTCTGCCTGTTTATGTCTCCATGTTCCTATTTCTTGTGGTTCCTGTCCTTATTTGTTTGTTCTGTGGTGTTAAGTTCTATGACTATTTATGTCCTCCCCATTAAGATCTCCCATAATCTGTTCCAGCAGCATCCTTACGACCTATATTTACGTTTCAAGTGACGATGCCCTCTAGTCGCCATAGTAAAGTGATGAAATATAAGACCACCAAATTTTCTCGTATAAGGAGGACAAACACAGGACTTTTACCCGAGAGAGCGAGATTCAAGTGCCGTTTGAAAACCAAAGAAAACGTGAGTTTTTTTAACTTAACGAACGTCACATTCAGCGTCCGTGCGTCACCTTTAGGAAGTAAAGTGTACTCTGATTTTAATCCAAACCACCATCTTTTTCTATACTTAACAAAGTAGTGTCTGCGCCTAAACTTAACCAAACTGCGACCGTTTTCAACGTAAAGATGTGGTTAAAAACCACATATTCAAAACCGCAAATGACGTTAACTGGTTTGGATATGAGGTCATATTTCTGCCATTGACAGGGGTGCTCACTTATTAAAATGTTCCTTTCGGTCATATTATAGGGTCAAATTATCCATATCGTCATATGGTTTGGAGAACTTGTTGCACCCTCTCAGTACTTTGGGACAGTACTTTCGTCAGTTACCTGTCTAATGTTGCCATCCTTGTCACGGTACAGTGTGTAAAGCTGATAGAATTTGTCTTTCTGAGCCGAATCTTCACCATCATCCCAGAGCAGATTCTTCTTAATGTGGATGTCATTCTTCCTTTTTCTCAGATCATTTTGATTTGAAGCCTGTGAACGGGTAAAAGTAAAATACTGCTACTAAATACTGCACAATGTGTTCCTGAACTGTGATAACAAAGGATACTACCATTTGTTTTCATATGATACACAGAGATGTTATGACATCAGAGTAGTCTTGGACTGCATTCACATCGAACCAACTTGCCCAAAGTAGCCACAACTAATTACAAGTCAGACCTGAACAGGATTGTGGGAAACAAGGACTGCCAGGTGTCCCACTGAGTCATGTAAACAGAGGTAAGAAAAGTCCAGACCTATGAAAACTGTTCCTATAGGTTGTTTGTTCAAGCAACACGGTTACAGTATGTCTTAGTCTATATCAACAACATTTAAGTTACAGGATACTTCCATCGGATGGCTCTCATTTTTGCCTGGATTTCATTGTGTTGGCGTTCTCACCTCCGGTGGATTTCTGAGGACTCTGGTTACCTGGTCCTGGGATCTCTGCAGGGTAAATCCAGACAGCTAGCTAGACTGTCTGTCCAATCTGAGTTTTCTGTTGCACGACTAAAACTACTTTTGAACACAGGGCTGTAGTCTCGACCACATTTGTCGAGTCCAAGACAAGTCCAAGACCAAGACTAGTCAAGACCGAGTCCAAATAGGTTTGAGTCCAAGACAAGACCAAGTCCAAAGAGGTTCGAGTGTAGTAGGCTAGGCTAACGCTGTTAACATTAGCAAACGTTGGCGTAGCGTTGGTCTAAACTTGTTAAAAACCGAACAACATCCCCACCGGAACTGGGTTTCACTTTCCCTCCAATATAATTATCAACATAATAAAGACACCTGGACTCGGTCGACACCAAAAGCCATATTTGGCAAGTGGCCGAGAACGAGACAAGTCCGAGTCCAAATACTAGCGCGTCTGAGTCCAAGACCGGACTCGTACTACAGCCCTGTTTGAACGTACATTTATTTTAACGTTTATTAGGCACCATGGCTCCATCCGGCACTAAGCACCGTCAAAGACGATTCTGATTAGTTTATAGAAATGCACGTATACGCAGCCATAGCACGTTCCATCCCGAAATGCTGTGAGGACTAGTCAGACCCTCCTCTGCAGTGCCATGGAGGAAGGTCTGGCAATACAAGAAAGTGCTTTCTTTTTACGTGAACAACACTAGAACCTCCAGTTCTGGATGTCCCATAAACCATCCACTGTGGACCAGCTGAGCATGACAGTCCTGATGTCTCTGTTGTTGACCTACCGGGTCCTTGCCTCTCCTCCTCTTCCGGTGGCTGCTGATGGCGGCTGGGTTTTTGTGGTGATGCTGCTGCTGCTGCTGGTGAGGACCCACCTTAAAGGCTGTTCTGCTCTCCGTTTGTCCACTGCTGGGGGATTCCTCCGCCACAGAACTGCTGTCCTGCTCAGGACAAAAAGAACAGAGTTGCGTGAATTGCAAAATCAAGTCAGCGAAGCATTGACAGGAAATGCTAGTTTCATTTTTTTTTTTTTAGATCTGAATTTATTTAACGTGACTAACTCAACTGTAAGAGTTTTCCGAATAGCTCAGGAGACCCCCACATGCAGTGGTTTTGGTTCCCAACCTGGGGGTTGCCAAAGATATGTCAAGCTAAATAAAACATAACCAGGAAACAGAGACTATGGGAGACTACTTTTTTCTTAGATACTAGTAGATGGGCTTCAAGGAATGCAGGTTGGGAACCACTGCTATAAATAAAAGCTGTTTCTGGTATTTTCTTACTTACTTTTTTTGGTAGAATTTCGACTCTAGGGTCGGACTGGGTCCTGCGCTCAGCTGTCAGTCTTTCTCTTTGTTTCCTGATTGTTCTTCCTCGCATAAAGCGATGTACCTGAGGACAATTAAGAAATCTGCTTTGGAAATTAAATAAGAAGCTAAGAAATGGTTACATTAATAAATTTTATTATGTACTGCTAAGAATAAGCCTAAAAAAATACACATTTGTCCAATGCTATTAAAAAAAGGATTATGATAGATATGATGCTCACAGTAAAAATTTCTACAATTTACATTCTGGACACTGTACACCCCAATGTTTTGGTTTAAAGTAATTAATTCTCTATGAATGTATAAAATGGGCGACTTTAGACCCTTTTTAGGAGGGCTCAAGCTTAATATTATAAATAAAAAAATAAAATTCACGGTGTAGATTGGTACCCAAATTGAAACGTAAGCAACTAAAATTGCTGAATGTTATTACTGTGACTATTAAAGTGTTAGGTTTAGGTCCATCATAGTGTTGCTAGTGTCATGCTCTATATTCCTTTCACTTTCTCATTAGGGTCTGATCCCAGAATCGTCCCTGGTATAAAATGAAAGTTGTAAGTTGATAATGCAGATACAAACCTGAGGAGCTCTGGCCAGGAGGTGTGCTATGTCTTTGTAGTTGTTATCTCTGGCCATATCCAGGGCTGTTTTACCTGCCTGGAAGTCAACATCTTATCATAAAAACCTTTTATATGACCCACAGCCAAACAGTGAGATAGGCTAATATTCACCTTGTACAGACCCTTTGCAAGCACGAGACTGCGACCATGTGATGACGCCATTCATTCAAACCTTTATTTAACCAGGATAAAAACTCCTTGAGATTAAAAATCTCTTTTACAAGAGTGTCCTGGCAAGTGGCAGCAGCACGGTTTCAAACAGACAGAGACACTTACAGGTAAATACATGGACACACTTTCACTCATCATATTCAAACAACAATGTCATCATAAAAACCCTGGGTCCTAGAACAATTTAAAGACAGTGACATACAGACTGCCTTTCTGCAAGGTCCTTTAAAAAGCCTTTAAAAAAATAAAATGAGACCAACTCCTTCAACTGGAGTTCATTCGGAAGCTGATTCCATGCAGATGGGGCTGCAAAATGAAAAGCCTTTTTGCCAAAGTCAGTGCGGGCTTTAGGGACTGTCAATAAAAACAGATCCTGTGAGCGCAGGTGATATGTCCCTGCAGACCTCGGGAGGATGCCATAACGGACAGCAGAAGCACAAGCTAAACAGTGTAATAGCTGAGTGGAAAGTTTCATTTTTTTCAATCAGTTTCAAATAAATGACACTAAATATACAGTAATACTAATACTATCTTCTTTATGGCTTCTTCTATTGAACAACAAGTTGTCGTGCCATTATTGGTCGAGGTAGGGCATCTGGTAGGTGCTCACAAGCGCTATTTGGAGAAGTTGGAGCTTGCTGGATTGGATACTGACCCTTACCTTCTTCCTCCCTCCGTTTTCACGGAACTCTTATATCGCAGAGTCTGCCCGATTTCAGTCCACATGATCTACCTACTATGTAGTACAGATGGTATCGGGGTATCCCCCATACACTGGTGCTGATCTCAAAGCTTTTGTACAGCCGAGGGTTGTGGCGTTTCCTAACAAGCCAGTTAGTTTCCCTTCATATTAAAGGCAACCTCTGAGCAGGCTAGTGGATTTCAACAGCTGATTTTGGGTATAAATAACACAATTTATTTTAGAAGCTAACGTTAGCTAGCAATCCCCTGTTGATCTCCATACAAAGTCTGCAGCCAGCAGCAAAGACAGACTCCCAATAGAGCCCCATGAAGTGAAACTGAAGGGAAGTTGTGCACCATTCAAATACGAAGACTAATAACCTTGCCCCTTATGACCTCATAAGGGGAAAGATTTCAGCTCGGCCCATCTGAGCTTTCATTTTCTCAAAGGCAGAGCAGGATACCCAGGGCTTAGTTTACACCTATCTCCATTTCTGGCCACTTGGGGACCATAGGCAGGCTGGGGAGGACGCATATTAATGTTAAAAAAACTAAATTTTCATGCCCTGGGACCTTTAAGCCATGGGAAGCACTATAACAGGTTCAAACGTTAAACACTGAAAGGGCCTTAGAAAGATTTTGACAAAATTCATGAAAAACATCAAAACTGTGAAACTGTGTCACCATAGTACACCATAGTACACCATAGTACACCATAGTACACCATAGTACACCATAGCCAGCAGCTCGCATTAGCTTTGTATTATTGCACCACTTGTTATTGGGTCTAGACATAATGTGATCACTTAAATTAAAAAAAACAATAACAGTTGGATGTTTGGTGATGTCAGGATAATATAATTGTGAATCAGCTTGTAGATGCAACTTACTTTGTTTCTGAGTTTCCCATCAGTCCCCGCCTCCAGCAAGAGCTGAACCGTCTTCTTATGGTTCAGGGCCGCAGCCACGTGGAGAGCGGTGTCCCCTGCCTATAGGCAAACACAGAAACATATACTGTACAGTATGTTTATGAACTCCCGCCTTTCATCTGCATGTACGGCAGTACTCAGAAAATCTGCAAACTTTCCCTTAAAGCAACTTTTTCCCGCTTCGGTTCCCCTACAGGTTGGAAGTGGAACTGTTCCATTATGTCTCATTGGAACTACAGATCCCATACCCGATCTGGCAAACCTGAATAGAGCGGTTATAGCCGGAAGAGAGCCGCAAAGCCAATGCAGGAGTGCCGTTCACCCTGTTACGAGTTGATGAATCTCTGAAATGATTTTGGAAAAATATTTTAAAAGTATAAAAAGTTCTCTAGTGTATAGTATGCTTTAAGTAACCTGCTAGCGGTGGTTAGCTAGCCTCATTAGCGGCTTAGCAGAATGCTGAACGGGACATTTTTAGGCCCCAGCATACATCCAGGACATGGTCTAACCCTACACCCTAACCCGCCGACTCCACTCTGCATCAGCCAACCTGCTTGCTGCCCCCACAACCCACAGCAAAAGACAACTTATCACTCAACGAAGTCCTGATTGTTTGCTGTCCTGGCTCCTAAATGGTGGAATGAGCTCCCTACTGAAGTCAGAAAGACCGAAAGACTACGCATCTTCCTCCGAAGCCTAAAAACACATTTCTTCTGACTTAACCTTGGGTGAAAAACTATTGGACTTACTACTTGTTGTCTGGAGTTTGCACCTTCAGGGTTGGAAGCACTTCATTGGAAGTCGCTTTGGATAAAAGTGTCAGCTAAATGTAATATAACAAATTGATTTGTAGGCGGACAAAATGTTCCAATTATCAACGTTTTAGAGAAAAAAACATGGAAAATACCACAAAACAAGTTTACGGCTATTTCAATGTCAACAGTGTTAGCATGGTTAGCATCACTAAGCCTCTGTCCTGATTGACAGGTCCTAAAGCATCCCCTGCTTTACCATGTATTTTAAAATAAATGGGACCGTCATTTATTTTCCCATAGACTTCTATAGAAATAGACTTTTTGGAGCCAGTGGAGTCGCCCCCTGCTGGACGTTAGAGAGACTGCAGCTTTAAGGCCTTTGGTTCCACTTATCAAACCCCACAACTGAAAAAATTTCCATTATTTTTATAGCTGATGGTGTCATATTTGCTGTGGAAGGTCTCGGAATAGCCTATTATATTGATAACACTGACATATCATACCCGGTTTCTCTCTTTCACAGAGCACAGGGAACTCAGCAGGATTTTTACCAGGGTCAGGTTGTTGTAGCGAGCAGCCATATGCAAACAGGTGTCGCCCCTCTGGAACCAAAACACAGTTCTTAGTTTAATTTATATCATGATACCATTTTGAAATGATTTCTTACTGTTCAACATTCAATGTCTGGTAGTCTACTACTTTTCAAATCAAGTGTTAGTCTCTAAAGAGAGCTCATTGTGGGATACTGGAGGACTCACATGGTTCTTGGTGTCTGGTGTGGATCCTCCGAGCAGCAGAAGGCGAGCAGTCGGAGCATGTGCGTTCTGACAGGCCAGGTGGAGAGCTGTGTTTCCTGCCTGGAGCAACGTAGTACAGTTACAAAGTTAGTCTGGATCAACGGAAGTTCATTTTCAGGATTATTGCAACAACAAACTTCGAGCTAGCAAGCTACACGTTGAAATTGGAAGGTTTTGAAGATAATATGCATCGTGCAACAAGGCGGGTCTGCTTGGTTCTTTCAGGGAGTGATTGTAAAGATTTATAAAGAATATGTTCACGGCATTTACTCTAACTGGGATGTTTTGGGACAATATGGTAAAGACGCACACACAGCGATACACTGGTTAGAGCAAATGAGGTTTAATGGTGTATCCAGGACAGGCCATCTGGCATACTGGGCATTGTCCCAGTAGGCCGGTGTACCTTTGGGCCAATCGAATGAAATTATACGTTTTTATCGTTATTTTAACCCTCATGTTGTTCTCAAGTGAAATTGACCCGTTGTCCTATATCAATGTTTTTTTTTCACTACCCAAAATAACATGATTGATTCCACCCAACGCTCTTTGGCAAGTACAAATCTCTACTTTCATTAATTTTGGGGCGTCTTATTAAATTTTATATGTATTTGAAAAAGAATTGAAGTGATTTTGAAATAGTATTGAGAGTAAAAGTTGACATATTCCAGTCTCTGATTATCCATCATCATCCATTCCTTTAATTTTAGTCGAAATAATTCCTAATTTCTGCTTTTCTAACTCAAACATTAGGTATTTTTTCCTATAAATGAGGTTTATTGACCATAAATTCCAAAGATAACTGTAAAACTAAACTTACTACAGTTAATAAGTTAGTTTTGCGTAGTGTTGAAAATGTCAAAAAAAGTGACAAACATTGAAAAAAATCATCAAAAGTGTTGAAATAATGGACAAATACATAAAAAGTTAAAAACATCGATTAAAAAGCGCCAACAAAAGTGTTGATTTTTCAACACAAGGGTAAAACATGGGAACCAATCGGCCGAAAGCAAGGGCGGTCAGCGGCCCATTATTTGAAAAGATGGTAAAGATGGGTGAAAATACAATATCATCAAAAGGCAACTGAAAGATTTGACATAAAACACTGAGAGACTCAATGAGCTCATGGAGTTTTACTGTAGGCTACAGTGTTGTATGTTACTTGAGGTTCTTCTACCAGAGCCTCCTCTTTGAGTGTGCTTGTATTTATACTTGAATATGGAGATTGTCCACTCCAGCCACCTCGGACCACCAATGACTCAGAGAGAGCGAGTGAGTACAGTCTTGTTCACTTGCACTGCTCCATGGCACTTAGTTTAATACACACTTCCAGGTGTCTGCGTGACCGATTATAGTGGGCCATATGTGCCAAAAATGTGTGTATGGCATTTGCTTTTGTGGGGTGCAAAGCGTCGTCGTGTCCGGAGCTTAGGGCCGCCCAAGATGATTGTGATTGGATAAAAGAAATGCAAACATCCTAGAGAGTTTTTTTATCTACTGTCCCATAATGTATCTGTGTTTTAACCTAACTTTACTCCACAGCGCTGCGGAGATGCACAACTATGTTCTGTGAAGCACTTTGTAACTGTTCTTTTTAAGCAGCTCTATCAGCTTTGGAAGGCAACAAGATGCGGATGAAAGTGTCATTATTATTTATCAGGATAATAATAATAATAATAATTATCCTACCTTGTTCCTGATGTGTACATCAGCTCCTGACTTGACCAGCAGTTTGACACAGTGAGAGAAACCGTGCCAGGACGCCTCATGCAGCGCAGTGTTGCCCTCCTCAAACGCACATCGAACAAAGTGTTCCCATCACAAACTATTATCATTTCATTAACCACACAAATTGAGAATGTATTTAAGGTTTCCTGCAGGTGTGTGTGAGAGGGTTGTGTCCAGCACTCACTCTGTCCTGCAGGTCCACAGCGCAGCCGCCCTGGATCAGAGCGGCCGTGACGTTACTGTTCCCCACCATGGCCGCTCGGTGCAGGGCCGTCTGCTGACCCGGGCTCTGGCACGGGGATGAAGACTCATGGACCGGTGCCTGTTCACTCATCACTGCTGACGCTGCACACACGTTCATGCACGTAGGCCTGCGTACCTGTACTGTCTATGTGTGCAGAAACAGATTCTGTACTTTACAACACTTAAAGCAACAGAAGAGGATTTCAGCTGAATAATTTATAACATAATGTCATTGTCCGTTATCTCGTCCTATTCGCAGCTAGAAGTTAGCTAGAAATCACAAGAGATCACAAATCACACTGATTGTGTCCTCCCTTCACTGACTTCATTTTGAAGTACTATTGTTAACTTTTTGAGTCCTGCATATCTTAACTCAACCTTATACAGTTGCTTGAATAAGTTTACACACCCAGGCTAAAGGTGTTTAAAAAGAGGAATAAAAAAAACATCTTTTGGAAATTGATCTTAACGCCTTAATTAAAAAAATTTTAGGAAATTCCATCCTTTTAAGGACACCAATTTTCATTGTGAATGAATGATGTATTGTAAATAAATAAATATTATTCCTTAAAATACAGGGGGCATAAGTATTCACCCATATGTTCCCATAGAGGCAGGCACATTTTATTTTTAAAGGCCAGTTATTACATGGATCAGGATACTATGCATCCTGATAAAGTTCCCTTGGCCTTTGCCCCCACATCATCACATACCCTTCACTATACATAGAGATCGGCATGGGGAACTTTCCATAAGATCATCTCTCAATGCCAATCAAACCAGCTATTAGGCTAACTGAAATAAAACCATGCCAAGAGAATTGGTGTCCTTAAAACGTTGGATTTTCCTTTTTTTTTATTTTTTTTTTTTTATTAAGGCATTAACATAAATTTCCAAAAGATGTTTTTTTATTCCTCTTTTTAATTACCTTTAGCATGGGTGTGTAAACTTATTCTAGCCACTGTATGCCAAATCAGGCTCTTACATCATCATCATCTAAGCTATATGAACTGGATGCCCCTCGAACCCACCAAAAAACTCGAGATGACCGTCTTTTTCAAGCTGATTTCAATCAAATCTATGGAGCGCTCTCCCCTTCTCATTGCAATTGCTTGACTCCAGTGACTGATTCATGAAACAGCTGGATTTCTTTTTTTTTTTCAGCCAGGATTTCCGTTAGCTTATCCGAATAGCAAATATCTTTGATTTGTCTCTGCCCGTATTTATCTGCTGCTGCTGGGATTTACACCTCTCAGTCCTGTGTATTGTTGCTTTCTATCTTTTTTCTTTTATTTATTTTTTAAGATCATTTTTGGGCTTTTATGGCCTTTAATTGAATGGAGAACTTGAAGACAGAAAAAGGGGCCACCCATGGGTGGGTGGCCATGCAGCAAAGGGCCGCGGGTTGGAATCGAGCCCGAGCCGCTGCCATGGACTCAGCCTACATGGGTCAATGGGGGGCACACTCTACTTGGTGGTCTAGAGGTGCTTTTACTGCTCTTTACTTTGTGAAAGGTGCTGAATATGTGTTGCCACGGAAAATATTGCGCTGTATGAATCCCTTACATGAATTGTCATGCTGACAGTCCCGCTCCTTTAATGTTAAGCATCTGACCCAAATGACAAAGGATTTCATCTCAGTGCTGCTACTGAGCTGACAGATTACGCTCCACGTCAAGGGTCAAGATTTAATCTTTGTTGGCGATTATATACAGTTTTGAATCCAAAGCTTGTGAACACGAAAAAAACACTTTGACTCCTCATTCCCTCTCTTCACTAATCCCAGGAGGAATGATTAGAGATTACAGCAAGTAAAACCTGCTTCAATGTTCATATGGGCCCCTGATTATTGATTCAAGAATTGAAAATGAAAACAAGATATTCTTTAAGACACGAAGATGAGAACGCAACCCTGTCTCACTGATAGTGGTTAGGGTTAGGCAGCAAATTACTTTAATTAAAGTTAGTGAACTATTGTGGATTTGGGTAAACACTGAAAAAGTGTAACACGTAATTTTGAAAATACATTTATTAACTTTGCAGATAGACTTTCTTTAAAGGTTTTTTCTCTTTATGCTGATCAAAAATGTAATCTGTGCCCATTATGTTTCTTTTAAAGCCATTTCTAGTCACTTACACAGTATAACATCATTTTTAGGTGGTAGGGTCAGAGATAGATATCAATCTTCTCATTTCATTTTCAGAAAGAAGGGAAATTAGGAATAATCTGCCAATACGTTGTTCTACAGTATTTGATATTAAATTATTCCATATTCTGAAACCATAATATCAGTTCAGAGTGTCTATTTGCACCCCCGGTAGGAATAGCCTAGGCCACACAGCTGAACTATTCACACCCTGTGACGTAACAACAAAAACACGTTGCTCACGTGCACCGAAATCACGGCCGACATTCATCTTCCTTGACAGCAGAAACTGGCATATTGAGAAAGTTTTGTCTCTAAATTGTATAACAATTGAATTTCTAGTGGAAAATGGATACTACAGATGCGCTTTCTGTCTTCAGTGAAAGCATACAACCGTCGGTTTGTTAGTTAGTACCTAGTGAGCTATGGCCCAGGAGTCTGGGGTTCGATTCCCCAGTGAAGAGATCTTGTTTCTTTCATTTTGGATTGGATAATTTGCATGCCATTGCTCAAGTCAGGGCCCGCCCCCTAGGTCGAGAACCCCGCAGGTGTGCTGTATGTATCCACGTCTCTCTGAAGTGAGCGAAATATTAGACGCTGCAACAATTTTATTTAGGCCACAGAGCAATATTCCAAAAAGATGTAATACATGAGTAGTATGGATAGGGTTAGCCTACGCCAGGGTACGAATATCATCCACTAGTTTATACACTGGTACGAGTAGCATACATTGATATTTGTATCAGACAGGGTATTATTGGACACATTGATGTGTGCTCCGGGGTATGAATAGCATACATTGATATCTGCATCAGGGTACGAATAGCCTCACCCATATAAGTTTTGAAACATAGCCAATCCTGAATAACTAAAGCTTGAGTTGCGACAAGCATAACACTAACAATAGTGTAACAAATGGGGTGTGTGTAAAGGCTAGCATGTTATATAACACATTAAATACTGCTTACACATGTAACAAAAAAAATGCGTTCAGTATTAGTAAAAATTCAGTATTTGCTGTTAAAAGTATTTCTCCAATGTCATTATTGATACGTCCACATTGTCCGAATGTCTCACAGAAAACAGGTGCATTGTGTTGTATTGTCAGTTTTTTTTACCTCATCCTCCAGAGCCGGCAGACTTCTGTTCCTCCCTGGTGTAGCAAGAGAAAGGAGCATCCATGCAAAACCCAAACAAGCCTTTCAAAGAGTCGCTAGCTGTGTTTGTGGTGTTTAAGAGGATGATGCAGCTGCTGCAACAACAACAGCAGCAGCAGAGTGGCTACTCAGTGGGAAGATGTGCTGAGAGGGTGCCAGCTGTTGTAGGGCATTACAGCTCAGAGAGAGAGAGAGAGAGAGCGTGTAACATACATCTACAATAATAGCTTTGACACTTCATCTACACACTGTCATGTACACACACACACACACACACACACACACACACATTGTCTTTGTTGAATCTTTCTGAAATGCTTTCCATGTGGATTAGGATCAACCCACTCAGATGGAACCTGCTTTGTTAAGCTTTTGTTGTTGCACATGATAAAAATAAAGAAAATCTCCAGTTAAATTGAAATCAAGTAAGGTCATGATATAACATAAAGCTGGTTTACATACTGTGTAGTTCTTATCAAACATGAAGATCATCAGAGATTTTGTAACACGACAAGCTGGTAGACATTCGCTATCATGTGCAGTGCCTGGCACTGACTGCTGACTACTACTACGTGGTTTGGCCGACTCGTCCTGGACCAGAACAGAGGGACTTATTAACTGATGAATGTCTGTGTAGCATCTTGATGAAACAATCTTAAAATCAACCCTAAAATTAACTGAGATTGGGCCTTAAATATGAAATGCAAACTATCGGCACATTTCTGTTTCCTTCCCTCCATGCCATGAAAGTGTGAGAGAGAGAAGTGGAAGAGAGAAACAGAGTGTAATGATAGAAGAATGGTGACATACGACGGGAATGAAAAATGCTGGATGTCAAGAAATGTTTGGATATGGTCGAAACCATTAGACCAGTAATCAGATTATTAGTGTGCATAATGACGTGGGGGGGATACATGTACTGGGGACAAACACTTTTGCGATATTCACTTGGTTTTGCGAAATCTCCAGTTTTCTTTGCGATATCTTGACTTTGTTTTGCGATATATTGACTTTGTTTTGCGATATCTTGACTTTGTTTTGCGATATCTCGTTTTCTTTGCGATATCTTGACTTTGTTTTGCGATATATTAACTTTGTTTTGCGATATCTCGTTTTCTTTGCGATATCTTGACTTTGTTTTGCGATATATTAACTTTGTTTTGCGATATCTCCAGTTTTCTTTACGATATCTTGACTTTGTTTTGCGATATCTTGACTTTGTTTTTGCGATATCTCTAGTTTTATTTGCGATATCTTGACTTTGTTTTGCGATATCTCTAGTTTTATTTGAGATATCTTGACTTTGTTTTGCGATATATTAACTTTGTTTTTGCGATATCTCCAGTTTTATTTGCGATATCTTGACTTTGTTTTGCGATATCTCGTTTTATTTGAGATATCTTGACTTTGTTTTGCGATATCTCGTTTTATTTGCGATATCTTGACTTTGTTTTGCGATATCTCGTTTTATTTGTGATATCTTGACTTTGTTTTGCAATATTTTGACTTTGTTTAGCGATATCTCCAGTTTTATTTGCGATATCTTGACTTTGTTTTGCGATATCTTGACTTTGTTTTGCAATATCTCCAGTTTTATTTGCGATATCTTCACTTTGTTTTGCGATATCTCCAGTTTTATTTGCGATATCTTGACTTTGTTTTGCGATATATTAACTTTGTTTTGCGATATCTTGACTTTGTTTTGCGATATCTTGACTTTGTTTTGCGATATCTCCAGTTTTCTTTACGATATCTTGACTTTGTTTTGCGATATCTTGACTTTGTTTTTGCGATATCTCCAGTTTTATTTGCGATATCTTGACTTTGTTTTGCGATATCTCGTTTTATTTGAGATATCTTGACTTTGTTTTGCGATATCTCGTTTTATTTGCGATATCTTGACTTTGTTTTGCGATATCATGACTTTGTTTTGCGATATTTTGACTTTGTTTTGCGATATCTCCAGTTTTATTTGCGATATCTTGACTTTGTTTTGCGATATCTTGACTTTGTTTTGCGATATCTTGACTTTGTTTTGCGATATCTCCAGTTTTATTTGCGATATCTTCACTTTGTTTTGCGATATCTCCAGTTTTATTTGCGATATCTTCACTTTGTTTTGCGCGACATTGAGTTTTATTAGCGAGATCGCGCAAATCCAAACAAACAATAGCTAACTAGTATCTAGCTAGCTAGATATTAGCTAGCTGGTATCTAGCTAGAAACGTTAAAATTCATTCAAG
Organism: Percina caprodes; assembly: GCA_013375575.1. Lineage (NCBI taxonomy): Eukaryota > Metazoa > Chordata > Actinopteri > Perciformes > Percidae > Percina > Percina caprodes. Next base: position 19,069 of record JABXJD010001399.1, read on the forward strand.
TAACCTCCATTACAAATTTGACCAAATAAAAAAAAAAATGGACGAGGGAACATCAACCGGTTGAATTGTTTTTATTGCACAAATATGTCAAACATCAAATAAACAGCATAAAATACAACTTTACAAGAGAGCAAATCCTGCTGAGTTCACGAAACTGTGGACAGCAGCTATCTATCTATCTATCTATCTATCTATCTATCTATCTATCTATCTATCTATCTATCTATCTATCTATCTCAGAAAAGATTCACATTATTATACAGCATGGTAAACGTGACATACAATAGTAGAAAAGTTGAAATAAAATGGCTGTAAAATATAGAAAACAATACTTTGCTTTGTTTAAACATTATTCACACACAGTAGCATAAAAAACGAACAACGTATATATTATTATTGTCATTAAGGGGTTTGCATGTTTCTTGCATTTCTGCAACTGGCCGGATTTACTCACAGAGCGCCAATTAAGAGCAAGCTCTTATTTCCAATGACGCCCTGATTACATGCAATATAAAATGACAATCTATATAATGAATTACTGGACATAGTTAATATATGATCAACTCAAAGTGCACGTCTATATTCAGAATACACATGAAGAAGACATTTAAAGTGATTATATGGAATCAGGTTGTTTTCATTAGAATATGCCAGTAATTACATTTATATGGAGCATAATACTCAAATGCAGTATTGCCAAACAAATGGAATATTTAAGACCAAGGAATCACTAGTGCGAGTTATATAGTGATATGATTTAAAATTCATTAAGCTTGTTAAACACAGAGGCAACTGTTTTAAGCAAGGCTTAGTAAATAAAGTGCAGTATGAGAAGTGCAGCCAACACTTTGATAAAGGAGACAGTGGTAAGAACTGAATCTGTCACCAGATAGGACAGACTGCATCAAGTGGCTTCCATGTAGAGGAAGCTGCATGCATGTAAATGACACCTCTGTGATCTAAAACTAATAGAAACGTAGATTTATTTCTATAAAAGAATGTACATTTTGGCTTTAAATTCTTCCCAAGCTCAGTTATGTATGGTTTAAAAGAAAGCTCATCATCTACCCAAATGCCCAAATACTGTCAAATGGACACTATTTCAATTTTTGTCCCATTAGTATTCACAGTAGACACATGTCTTGTAAATGCCATAGTTCGCTAAGTATAGGCACCAAAACTTGTTAGGATAAGAACACAGTTTTTGGTTCATACAACGGTCATCTTAAGTAGTATTTCAGAGACATGATCATCCTTTTCTCCATCTCTCCATCTCTCCATCCATCCATCCATCCATCCATCCATCCATCCATCCATGGCCATAACGTACATATTAATGGTCGTGATGAATTGAAAGTGCAGCTGTGTCCCAAATCATTCCCTATTCGCTCCATGGTTCACCATATTTACACCGGACCACTTTATTGAAGTGTCCCAAATCTCAGTGTGAACATTCACACTGCAATTCTTCACTTTTGATCATTATGAAAAATGACGTGTGCTCTTATTACTTTCCAATAATGACACAAAACAATTGTGATTTCTAAAGTTTCAAATGTGTCGCTGTAGAGAACGGTGAATGATGAACGAACACAGTTCTGTGATAAATGGATTCAGTGCAAAATAACAGCGTCTCTGAGGGACCGACAGTGAAAGTTTGACTTTCTACAATTTTAAATTCCTGCTTAATTCCTCAATTAACTAGCGCAGGGCCCCGTCAATTAGATGAGAAAAGAACTCTGGATCATAGTAACTCTGATCCTTTAACGTAACTCTCATCTCCCACTGGTCGTGGGACTCTCCGTTTATTTCCCTCCCTCGTGTGACTGAAACAATAACGTTCTGCAGATCTGGAGAAGCAACACTCTCCATGATGCTGGTAAACTGCTCCACCAGATGTGGAGCAGCTCTTGATGGAGGACTGGACTTTGTTTTCACTGCAAGGAAAATTGGAATCCCAATTAGGACACATAGTGAAGAATTGTGACCAACAGACGTAATGAGATGTACATTTTACAACTGACATACAACAATGTATGTAACGGTGAAACCCAACCTGACCCTAACAATCACCTCCCTGAAAAGTGATAGACAGAGAGAAAGAGAGGAATAGAAAGTGTGAAAGTTGTGAGATGCTGTGTGTGTGTGTGTGTGTGTGTGTGTGTGTGTGTGTGTGTGTGTGTGTGTGTGTGTGTGTGTGTGTGTGTGTGTGTGTGTGTGTGTGTGTGTGAACAGAACAAAAGAGGGGAAACTGAAATGTTTCTGAGGAAGTCTCTGGTTCATCAGTGGAGGGCATGAACTAGACTGCAGACTGGAGTCTCTGTTAACAGTGACACCCACAGCGGTCCATCTGCTGTATGAAATAACCTCAATTTCTTTTTTTTTGCATTTCTGTTCTGATGTTTCTTATATATTGACTCAACCCATCCGCTCATTGATGTCACCGTAGTGAATTTACTAAAGTCTGAAAACAGAAATAATAAGTCTTACCACATTGAAGCAGATATCGCATTGCACGGTATGCACCAGTGATTATTACCACAGTGCCGATGCCTCCAAGGATTACTATCACGATTATCCAAAACACACTTGAGTTATCAAGAAGGTTTCTGCCGTCAATAGTTTTCCCATCTGTAAGGAAAGACAGAAGATCTTAAAAACCCACTTTCCCACCACCAAAGCTCTCCATTCTGTCCACTCTGAAACTAACAGGACCGATCAAAAAACAGGATCAGAGCACCATGGAGGTATAAATTATAAATACCAAGTACTGAATAAAGCATCACCTTTACTTTTTGGGTTAGGGGGGGGACTTACCCCAAATGACAGTGGTGCTGTGACTTCCTGTTTGTACTGTGCAGCCGTACGTGTCGTGGTCTCGGCTCTGGGAGATCTTAGCTGTCAGGCGGAGGATCACAGATCCGTCTTCAGCGGGCATCGGTCCGGTTACGCTGATCCAACTGGCCCTGGAAGCCCCGTTTCCAATCAGATGCAACGAACTCGCTGATTTGTCAGTAGTCGTCACATGACACCTCAGCAGGGCCTGGCCTGTGTCAACAATGGGCTTGGCAAAAACACGCAGCTCTGCAGAGAGATGAAAAAGTATCAAAGATCGTGATCAGAAGTACATTTCCAAAATAATTGAAAAAGTGTGTGTGTGTGTGTGTGTGTGTGTGTGTGTGTGTGTGTGTGTGTGTGTGTGGCCTAATGTTCCAGTTCTCACCTGTTTTCTGCTGTATTGGTCTTAATTTAGTTTCCCGGATCATCTGTGGACATTTCTCTTTGAGGAATTGTGCAAAGGCATAATTCATTTCTATCTTCTTGTTCCAGCGTTGTTCCACTAGTGTTGCATTGGGAGACCGGGACGTCCATCTCTGAGATTCTGGGTCAAAGCTTAAGAAGTCCATCCCATCCACTGCCCAGGCTTCAAAAGCAGACAACATCCCATTGGCTGACAGGATGCAGCCCCGCCGCCGCTGCACAACATCTGTACAGGAAGACTGCAAGATCAACTTCTGGTTTTGGGTCAGGCCGCCCAGCAACATGTCATAAAAAACACATGAATACTTACACACTGGGCTGTTTGTGAATCTTGGAATCTTGTGGATAGACACTATGATATTTTTCCATGCTTCATAACAGTCTTCAGGTAAGTTTTGGGACTCCAGGGTAGGTTTGAGTTGTTCTCTTTTAGTCACGCTGTCACAGTAAGAGATGGGAACTCCATCAAATACAGTTAGTTGTTCAACTAAAGGCTCATCTCCAGGCTGCACACGTCCTGTAGACAAGAACTTCAGAGAGTGGGAACCTGAAATATAAAGAAATTTAAAGGGTATTAATGTCATATGCAAATTATAATACCCTCATACACACAGTTATTGACTGCTGCTGGCATAATATAAGCGCAATAATTAAACCGTATAGTCAGCTGAGAAAACAAAACAGGAGAGACAAGGAATGCCACCTGACTAGATCTAAGCAGCAAGTGAACAGACAAGCCTTTTTTCTTCAAGGGCTTCTCTGGGCGGGCAAAGCAGAGAAAGGGGAGGTAACCTTTCCCCCTATGACATCATAAGGAGCAAGATTCCAGATCGGCCCATCTGAGCTTTCATTTTCTTAAAGGCAGAGCAGGATACCCAGGGCTCGGTTTACACTTATCACTATTTCTAGCCACTGGGGGGCCATAAGCAGGCTGGGGGGACTCATATTAATGTTGAAAAACCTCATAAAGTGAAATGTTCATGCCATGGGACCTTTACTACTTAGTGGTAATATCGTTGGACGTTGGTACAATGACGATGAAGCTTCTTATGTCTTATGTCTCCAAATAGCTGCACATTGTCCTATCAAATGTGACACAATAAAATCATCTTTTAATAAGTAAATTTACAGGTTTGATGAGCCATGTTGCCCGTGTTTCAGAATGTCTTAAGGAATAGTTCTCAAGCTGTTTATTCAACACAATAATATGCAGGTTGATCTTAACCGTTGATACAATCATGACAGCAGTCAGGATACTTGTGCTTTTGAAGGGATTTGATCATGTGTATGATATACTCTGTTGGAACTGTGCCAGTATGTTTTCCTGTTGTCTGGATAGCTCACAAGGCAGCGCCCAATGTTTTGAGGCTTTCAGCTGCAACAAATTCAAGTCTGACCTGCAGCCCTTAGCTGCATGTGATTCCCCCTCTTTCTACCCTTTTACATCATTAGCTTATTAGTGTGTATAATAAAGAGCTAAAATGCCCAAAACATGATATTGAAAAAAAACAAAGAAATTAGGCCATAAAAGTTACTTATAATACACAGTAGTGCATTTTCAAAACTAATTAGACACATCATATATGAATACATTTGATGAACACATTTACCCATCCACTTCAATCATGTGCAACACCTTATGCCAAAGGACATGCACATGAAACAGGATTCAAGTTATTGCAGTAAAGTTGTTTCCTTTTAATGATCATATAACAAGCTATTCACGTTAACAGAAGCCTGATGCAATTCTGACTGAAGTGAAAGTCCTGCTTTTAAAATGTAAAGATCCTACTCTGAGATCAACGCCAACTTCAACCATCAGAAAAATGCAACTGAAATGTAATGGAGATGAATTAGATTACATTTATTACTTTGGGTACCTATACAATACTTCGTCATGTTTTACCTTAACTCAATTTAAAATAAAAATGTAAATGGGCTGTGTTTATATAGCGCTTTTCTAGTCTTAACAAGTACTCAAAGTTGTTAACCATTCACACACATTCATACACTGTGGCTGAGGCTGCCGCACCTGCTCATCAGATAAACACTCACACACAATTACACACCGGTGGCACAACTCGGGGTTCAGTGTCTTGCCCAAGGACACTTTGACAAGGGACTGCAGGGCCAGGGATTGAACCACCAACCTTGCAAATGAGCCACAGCCGCCCCTAGACTGCACAACACCACGTCGGGGTTGGTGTTTCCCCTATTGCACAACACCAACCTGGACGTGGCATTGTGCAGTCTTTGTTCTGCTGCTGGACTTCTCTCTGAACACATTGCCCCTGATAATTCAGCAGTAGCAGTGATGAAATGTTACTTACCACAAGTAATAGTTGAGATCAGTAAACATGGAATCAAAAGCTGAATCCACTTCATCTTGGAGCATTATCATCAAGAGTGTAAGGAGCAGTCCTTTAGAGTGGCTGTGATGATCCACTTCTACAGGGACAGACAGGTTGAACAAGTCTTCACATGCACATCTCACAATGCGCCACCTAACTAACAAGCTGGCAAGGGGGAAATACAAATGTTGTCTGACAAGTGACAACTGGCACTCTGCCATCAAAAATCTGAGCAAGATAATCTTAGTTATGTTTTACCTTAACTCAACTTAGTTCTGTACATATATGGGTCCTATAGTCAGTCAGTGACTCTGTCAAAACACTTCAGAACTTCTTTCTAAAGCACCTGTCAGTGGGCTTTGGACTTTGCTGTGGACATTAACAGTCTCCAGCAGAAGGAAGATGTTTCTCTATGAATTGTATTTCTAACTACACTGAAAAACATAACTTGGAGTTGGAGTTAGTGAAATAAAAAAAGATGGGATCTGTGATTCTAACACAATGTTTCTGACAAACAAAATGTTTCAACAGCTTAAACATCTGTGCCTCGGCCACTTTGTTGTACAAAATAACCAAATGTATAATGGCTACCTTAATATCTACGTCTAATTTAATCAACCATGTGTATTGTTATGTAGGTGCTTTAAGTTGAGAAAGCAAGTTCATAGCTTAGAAAGGTTTAGATAACTTGATAACTGTAGTACAATTATGATCTATCTGTAACAGGGAGACAGTTTATTTGTGTATTTAAGGATCTATACAGTCATCATGCTCACACGCAATGTGGGTCTTTTTCTATCCTGCCTGCTGCTGATTTCCTCATGATGTCTGCAAACCTGTTTAGTTTCACTTTTCTATTCAAAATATTCAAAACACGCCCGTACATCAAAACAACACATCTATTCAGACTATTCTACTAGAGCATAGCCAGTGTAATGTGATTATAATGCAGGTCTGGGCCTGGTTGGTACTGTTGAGAACCCTAACACTACGTGTGTGTTAGATGACTGTTTAGATCATTAATGATAAATATGTTTCCATGTGTACCGATAGATCGTTGGCGTATTACGAGCAGTACGCCATCAGTTGCAGTTCTATAACTCCAAGAATTCACAAATACATACAAAACGTTGTGAAGTGGAATGTTTTCATATCAGTGATGTTGAATATAACGTACAGCGTATGGACCACCACAGTCCATGCATACATGTGGACCGCGGGTTAATTGCAGTTCAACCTGCATAGTGTAAAACTAACCACTGCGTGAATGGGGCACAGCAGAAAGGTTTTTATGTGTACTCCTATAGGCCATTTATTATTATTATTATTATTATTAATAATATAATTATAATTACAGTGACATTACCATAGTGACGTTGTGCAAGCGATGAAAGCCCATCCTATTGGCTGCCGGCCTGTAAAGACAATTTATCTATTTAAAAAAAAAAATTTTTTATAAATCTGACTTGGCTATAAAATGTGCCAGAATAGCCAGATGGCCAGAGCCTAAATACTAACACTACACATCGTCATCTTATTTATTTATTTAATAATAACCGTGCACTGCAATACCTTATAAGGGGCTGTCTTTAGGGGCCAAGGGCAATATGCAATTATACTTTTTGCAATTTAGGAATGCAAATGTATTTGTTTTTCTTTGTACTTTTTGATGGTTTTGTGCAATTTTATTTATTTGTGATGTAAATGCTTTGTGTGTCTTTTTAAGCTCGACTTGACCCTCTGAGCAATAACCGCACAAGAGTTCCTATGTGTGAAAACACAAATGGCAAATAAAGTTCTTGAATCTCTTGAATCTTGACATTACGGTACGGTACATATTATAGTAGAAATGAAACACTTTATCATCCAACTGTTTCCTACTACAACACACTGGTTGAGGCACATCTGTTTAAGCTGTGTTAACGTTTTGTCTAACGCATCACACGCAGATTGCATCCCATCCTTTTCATAAACTCATCCGACTGTTTATGATTTTTTTGTGTGTCATTTTTTTCATGAATACAAATCATAGAGATACATCCTCTCCATCTGCTGGAGACTGTTAATATCGACAGAAAGGTTCAAGGAAAGGCAGGTACTTTTTGTTTTAAAGTTGTTCTGAACCTGCAGAGCAAAGTATTATTGTGAATTAAACTGTTCAGTGCTGTGATAGGCTCTAGTTTCTATTGAAATGTATTGTGCATTGCACAATGTTGTCATGTGAAGTCTTGTTCATCCAGTTTGCCAGTGTGGAAGGGTTATTAGCTTCTTGTTCGTCGCAGCCACTCTAAAGGATTGATACTTACACTTTTGATGATAATGCTCCAAGATGAAGTGGATTCAACTTTGAATTCCATGTTTATTGATGTCACCTATTACATGTGGTAAGTAATATTCTGTATCGTATATATTGTGTGTTGTACTGTATCTGTACTACTGCTTTGCAGCAGTTGTAGCAGCAGAGCCGCGACTGCACAACACCAGCCGGGGTCGCTATGTATGTGTACAAACTCAACCATTTCTTCCATTTAAGTTAGGATAAAAACATTAATAAGTACAATATACAGTATGTAGTCAAGTAAGGTCAGGATGCAGTAGCAGTAGTTCCATTTGTTTATTTCAGATATTTCAATCTCAGAGTCGGACCTTTAAATTAAAAAGCAGGACATTTGCAATCACTGCCAGACGTCAGTGATTCTCATTTGGTTTTATTGTTTCTATTGTACCCCGTCAACTTTTGTAAGTGATCAGGGGTACAGGATCTGTTCTTGTGTACCCACAAGTGTGCTTTGTAACCTTAAATGCTGGACTTCACTAAAACTTATTGACTTTAATCTATTGTCTCAGTTTTGATTTCTGAGTTCTTGTGTCATGTATGTATAGCTATAGATAGATAGATAGATAGATAGATAGATAGATAGATAGATAGATAGATAGATAGATAGATAGATAGATAGATAGATAGATAGATAGATAGATAGATACTTTATTCATCCCGAAGGAAATTTCAGAATGATATATAGTGTATAGTTAAACTGGATTCAGATCTACCTCTGGCCTAATTTTCTACACTGTACTGTCACCGTCATTGGAAAAGAGAGCTTGCAGTCAATGACCTTCCCTGTAAATAAAGGCTATAATACTACTACTACTACTAATAATAATAATAATAATAAAAATACTAATGATAATAAACAAAAGAAAACCACTTTACTGCACTACTTGAATCCTGTTTCATGTGCATGTCATTTTGCATTAATTGTAGCACCTGATTGAAGGGGATGGGTTAATGTGTGCATTAAATGCATTTAATGATGACATTGTTCTAATTAGTTGAGTAGTTTTGAAAAGGCATCAGTGTTTCCAGGCATCGTAGGAACTCGGTTTAGTCTTCGGCCAGATTTCTGAACATTGACATGCTAACCAGAAACCTAATGGCACCGTTCCAGTTTTAACATATGCAGGAAAAAACCCACTTTAGATGGGAAAGTATCATGACTGCTGTCATGGTGGTATCATGACCCCTGGATACGGAGACAACAGCTTACGTGAACGTGCATTTTAACGTGTCGAATAAACAGCTGTAAGAACTATTCTTCGTTACATTTTGATACGCATCTTCCTGCACAATTGGTTTATTTTACATTTTAGCATACTGTTTAAGCAGTTGCACATTTTTGTATTCCCAAATTGTATATATTCAAATATTTGTTCTTATATTTTATTCTTATTCTTTTTTCATGTATATTGTGTCCTATTATTTCATTTCTATTTATATTCTGTGCTGTGTGACTGATTTTGCTGCTGTAACACTATAATTTCACATTTTATTGGGATCAATAAATATCTATCTATCTATCTATCATCTATCTATCTATCTATCTATCTATCTATCTATCTATCTATCTATCTATCTATCTATCTATCTATCTATCTATCTATCTATCTTTAACATCATAGGTATGGGCGACATGGCTCGTCACACCTGTAAAGTCACTTGATGAATCTTTCCTGATCAGTTTTAATAAAGTATTTGATGCAAGAAAAATTAGGTGAAATGTCATGATTGACAGCTGCGATAGACTCGCAATTGGTCGGATGTGTCTATGGGTGGGACTTGGATACCCTCCACCGTCTGACCTCTCACCAGGGGCGATTCTGAGCTTGAGCCCCCCCCCCCTAAAAGGGGTCTAAAATCTCCCTATGATCATGATCTACTGAGCAGACTCTGGTTCCAAAATTACAAGATGGTGATCGTATCTGGGATACTTTTACTTTTGCACAGTGGGAGGAAGTTGAGACGTCCATGTTGTATACAGGCAATGAATGTTCTAACACTACAATCCATTGGACAGTCCTCAGAGCAGCCTGAATGGAATTTAAATCTCTCGAATAGATGCTGAAATTATAGTTGATGCTGGAATTTGACAAAATGTTGGCTTGAACTCAACTATCTTTTGGTCTGGGATTTATCTCTGACTCATAATGAAACAATGGAGCCATCACAAGCCTCGCCCTCACCGTCATCAACCAACCACCCTCCATATCCACACTGTACACTGTTGCCATCTGGTTGCAGATGCAGTTCTCTGAGGTGTAGAAGTACTTTCTTTGGCAGTTTGGCAGGTTTTGTCACTTTTGCCATAGCACTGCTGAACAAACTATCTCGCTGACTTTGTATAGACCCGGTGTTGTTGTCGTAAATGTCTTGCCCACAAACCTTAGTACAGTTTACAGTTACTTTTTTTCATTGTTTTTCCAATGTTTTTGTCACTTTTTCTGATTTATTTGTCACTTTTTACAGCTTTTGGCACTTTTTTTAAAAACCTGAGCTGGTTTAATAAGCAGGTTTTACACTTATTCTTGGAATTCACGGTCAGCAAACCTCATTTATATCAAATTATACATAGGTTTTTCGTTAAAAGGGCAGAAATTATGATTTATTTTGACTGGATAACAGATGGGTAGATGTCAAAGTTTAAAAAAAAGAATTCAAATGCTATAAGTAATCATTAATGTTACCTGAACAACGTATGGAATAATCCGTGTTATTTTTGGGCAATTTGGTTGAAAGAAATCCATATTTCTGATATAAAACACTTTGAAAGGACAACACGAGGGTTAAGACATGGATGCTAAGTAGGACTACAGTTGAAAAATAGCCTATAAATAAATAAATAAACTACTGTACATACTGTTAAAATGTATAAACAAAGCTAAGTATTGTTTTCTATATTTTTTTACAGCCATTTTTATATTTTTCTACCACCACATGTAGCGTTTACCATGCTGTATGATACTGTGAATCTTTTCTGAGACCTCTGCTGCAGATTTACATCTTCAACTCTTATGTTCATGTGCTGATATTTTGCATATTTTGAAGAATAAAACCAATCAAACTCCTAATGTGCCGTCTCATTTCATCAAAATGCTTGAAAGCATTGAATAACTTCTCTTTCTAAATATAAAGTTCCTTTTCATGTTTCAGTAATTCAGATATTCCAGACAATCTTTCTCTGCTGAAAGACATTCATCAAAGTGCTACACAGCAATCACACGTACAGTGGTTATGACCCGACTTACCAAATATTACACATGTGGACCTCTAGGTGGCGCTACAATGATGTCAAACGTGTTTTTGCCTATAACTCCCACATTACACATCACACATTAAAACCCTTCACATCCACGTGTTCACTGCATCAAGGTGAGTCACCTGATATAGGCCACGCCCATTTCTGCTCAACGTGTTTTTTTGCAATATTGCAATAAGCGCAAAACCAACTTTTTCGAACGTGTCCTAGGCCGTGCGACAGATCTGCTCGAAACCTGGTGTGTAGCATCTCCAGATGGCCGCGACAAAACGTTATTCACAGATTTTTGCCACGTTAACATGTGACGACCAAACAAAATTGACTCTAGCAAGCTACCAAACACATATCATATCATATCTCGGCCAAATTAAATGATATCAGCAAAAGACTTGGGAGCAGTGTTTCACATCTCTCCACAAAATCTGGTAAAGATAGGCTATTAGGGGGCGCTATAATCAACGTAGACCATTTTGGCCCATTGTATCCCTTCTGAGGTCGAATGCGTCGTACATGACGCCAAACGGCACTTCGGATTCATAACTGTGTAACTTAATAATATAACTAGTAGAAACATACTGTCTTTTGGAGCTAAAAGCTAACAGTGGCCCCGTTCTGCTGAGGTCTTTGATGTCTTCCTATCCCTTACAGAGGGTTTTGTATCCAGCCTAGAAACGCTAAGTTTTTCTGGGTCATTGTGCAATTAATCCGAACTGTTACATGCAATATTGATCCACTGTATGTAAGAAATGTCAATAATTTGTCCTTTATATGAGTTATAATGTTCAATATGTTTATTTATGCACTGGATGACTCCAAATAGCCAACACAAATGCTTGTGTGGCATTGCCGTTTGTGTGATGTCAATGATTAATGTTCCATTTTATTTATTTCTTTATTTGTCTTTATTGTCCCACAACCTCTTTAACATTCAAGTGACCTCAGTGCAACACAAATATTCTAATAGTCCAGTTTTCCTGAAAAGAAATTATGCTAAATGTGTAGAAATCAGGCCAAAGGTTGACTAAGTTACTGCTGCACGTTAACACACGGATGCATTCTCAAAACTACTCAACTAATTAGAACAATGTCATCTTGAAATACATTTAATGCATAAATCCCTTCTCGGATTAACTAAGAAGTGTCAACATGTACCTTTGTCACTATAAATTTGATATTACTATGTCTGCCTAAGTGATATATTTTTTTTAGCTCTAGGCCTTAAAGATATAAATTGAGGTTATTTAAGGACATAGCTTGTCTTTTGGGGGTCCTTTGGTACTTCAGATAGACTTTTTTGTCTTTCTATTCACAGTACAAGTACTCAGCAGAACAAAATGACCTTGTATCCGGCTGATGAATGTAATAAAAAATGCTAACAAGACTAAAAATAATGAGTTATGTAAAAAAATGTCTGGGCCCTGTAGAAAGGCAGATTTGATGGGCCCCTCCCCACATCCACAGCTATTCATTCTGGCATCTTTTTGGGCCCTCCTCACATGAGGACCCCCAGTCCTATGCCCCTGTTTATAGCATATCAAGGCCATGGAACATGCCAGCCAAGGATTCAAGCAATTCAACTGAGGACTTTTAAGCATATAAATTGTGTTGTTTTTTTTGCTGGACTTGCAAAATACATTTTTAATAGAGATCAGTGAATTTTTGAGGGAAAACAAGTGATGATTGGCAGCAATGACAGCCAGGATAGGAAGAGGATACGTCTAAAGTTGACCCAAAATAAATACAATTATTTTAAAATCTCATTAAAAAAACACTTTGACGTGTAGTTCTTGTGTGTGGTCTGGTGCGGTAAGAAATAAATGGTTATATATTATAATGTTTTCTTTTTGCTCACCCATATTTGACCTTATCTTGTTTGTCATCATATTATTGTCACATGATCCTTTTCCCTCTTCTTTATATTTAGTATAGAGCCATCTGGTGGTCATACTCTGTGCATACTGCATTTGTTATGCTCCTCGCTCAGCTGTATGCAATCATCTCTCTCCTAAAGGTGAAACTAATGAGGGCTCGGACCTGGAGAAGGCTGTTTGTGTCACATGGGTCGTTATTCATGTGTTGTTATTCTAATTTAATATGTAGGCTACTGGTAATTTCAACATCAAATATGCATCTACATAAAGGCTTTTAAACTATTTAAACCCAATTAATGTTCATTTGACACACTGTTCTTCAAGCTGACATTTAATAAAAGAAAAAAATCAGTCTATGTGATCCATTATCAATCAATGTAGTATATATTATGGAATCACCTGTTGGTATTCCTTTTTATTATCAAGTTTATTGTGTAGGCTAACAGATATCTTGGTTCCAGTAGGGTTCCTTGTAGCACATAACCTATGCATTATATTTGTAAGCAATTTGATTTGTATCAACAGCTACATAAAAGGGTTTTATCAACACATTAAAACACATATTTATGTAACTATGGACATGTATGTGTAATGAATGTGCAGTATAAACAAGATATGCGTACAAGTAAAGACTCATGCAATACTTACTGGCACCTATTTGGTCCAATTCAGGCACTGGTTCAGTTATTGATGTCATATTATTATAACAAACTATTTACATGTGGCTGGTTTCTCTTGAAATTATTTAATATATGCCTACATTAAACACCAATTGTCTCATTCTGACTAAATTATGACTTTAACCCTTGTGTTGACCTGCAAATTTTTGTTTTTCTGAGTCAAAAGTTCAAATGAAAAACCTTTTATTAACGTTTCGGTTGTCTTTTTTTTACCCTTTTGTGTCTTATTTTTGTCACTTTTTCAATGTTTGTCGACTTTTTCTGAGACTTTTGAAATCTTTGTGTTCTTTTCCTCAAAATTTTAAAGCTTTTAAAAAAACAGTTAACAGTTTCTTGACATTTTTGTCACTTTATTCAGCATTTTTGTTCACATTTTTGTCACTTTTATTTATTTTTTTACATTTGTTCACATTTTAGTCACTTTTATTGACATTTCTTTGTTCTTTTATCAATTATTTTTTTCTCCAAATGCCATCAAATTGACGCAAAACACCCAAATTCAATGAAAGTAGTGAAGTGATTATTTATTTAACTTGTAAGGAGCGTTGTTGGGAACCATCCACGTTATTTTTTTGGACAATTTGTTTGAAAAAAAACCCAAATCTGTGTTATAGAAACTTTATGAAAATGGGTCAAATTTGACCCAAAGACAACAGTAGGTGTTAAACTCTCATCCATTAAACCTAACAGCATTAGGCCATAGCCTGGACCACCGAAGGAGCGGCTGCAGTGTGTCAGCCTCAGTCTGGAGGGGGCAGTAGGGGTGAAAGTTTACCAGCATGGCTCTCACATATCAGGTGACAATGTGGGAAAGTTGGATACCACACGCGGCTTGAAACCAAACCAAAAACAAGGCAAAGGGAGGAGAAGTACAAGCATGTCGAGTGAGATGGTTCCAGCAGCGCTGGGGGGGCAGGAGGAGGAGGACGCAGCCCTGGGATATTACGACGACGAAGACGACCTGGAGGCGTTTTCAGACGCAGAGCTCGGCTGTGAGGACGGAGGTAGGCGGATATTTCTGCTGCTTAGGAAGGTCACATACGAGCAGAGAGCGACGGGACACGGCACCCTTTCACTTCGGCTCTGTACCCGCTGCTGGAGCGTCATGTTACTGCTAATGCTAACTTTAGCTAGCCCGTCCTACGGTTAGCCTTCGCTAGCTAACTGAAGCTAGTTTACATGGTGGGTTTCCCTGCTGTAGAGTAGCATTTACCTCTGCGTCAGTTGGGGACTTAACCAGGTTTGGGGGTCCTCCTCAAGGAAAAAATTGTATTTAAAAAATAAAAGTAATTTCACATTACTTTTGACCATTATTTTTTAACCTTATATGTGTCTAAAAGTTGGAAAAGCTAGAGTAGATAATAAATAAAGAACATTCAAAGAGTTAAAGTCCACTTTGGACCAACTAACGTTAACGATATAATTAATTTAATCTGACAAAAGTTAGTCTTGGGTTGAGTTAGTTTAGTTTTGCTCACATTGATTTTACATTCATTCAGTGGATGTCATTTTTTGTTGACGATATATTCAACTTGGGGGCAGGAAGTTAACAAGGGGCTGTTGCCTAGCAATGGAACTCCATTGAAAAGGTCTGTTTCTCTGTTAAATGTTTAACCAACGTTAGATATGCAATTTTAGATGTGTGATAGTGACAGTTGACACGAGTATTTAGCAGATATTTATTACAGTTTAATAATGTTCTAGGCTATATATGGTAGGGATATGTTTCAAGAGCCATTGTACTATTTAATATAAGATGTAAACCCCAAGCTGCTTTAATTACATCACATTAGGAGCTCATGCTGTGGGACTGGATTTGACTTTAGACGCACTAGACTAGGTTTGTTAACAGCCTGCATTACTCTGTGTGTAGCCTAATAGCACAGCTGTGACAACAGGTCGCTGTATATGGAGGGAGATGGTCTTGTGGATGGACAAGAGCCCGACCGATAAAGGATTTTTAAGGCCGAGACCAATACGAATATTTGGTTATTTAAAAATCCAATATGCCGATATATCGGCCAATATATATATTTAAAAAATAAATAAATCCAGAAACGCATTACAAATATATAAACAGAGTTCCCTAACATTAGTTCATTGTATTTATTTAGAGTTCTCACTAAAATAACATGATAATAATTTGTTTTATCAAAATATATTAAAGGTCTGATAAATAAAATGTATAAAAATACAAACTTAAGATATGAAAACAAAAACAAAATAACAAAAAAATACTCAGTGTTGCCAACAGGGACGTTGTAGAGCGTCCTCTGGTGGAAAAACTATGCAACACCAACACTCACAACATGGTTGACCGTCCGTTTTAATTTTTTAAATATTCATTTATGAGAATCTTTTTTTTTTTTTTTTTTTAGGTTTATCGGCCATTATAAATGCCGATACAATTAATCGGGAAATGCCTAATTTCGGCCCACCAATATATCGGTTGTGTCAGATCATGTGTTAAAAAACAACCAATACTCACATAAAGTAGGAACATTGTTAGCGTAATTATGTTTATTATTTTCCACGTTGTGTTGGATTTACCAAATGTACATATTTTTTTTTATTTTCGGTTTATTTCTTACTTCTCACTATTTTGGGATATATAGAGTTGCTATATATTGTAGTAGAATGTCCATATGTTTACATATTCTCCATTTTATATTATTCTGTGTTTTATTTCTATTTTTACTTTAGAATGGAGCCAATAAAACAAAAACCCAATTTCCCCCTGGCCCCGGGGATCAATAAAGTGTTTCTGATATTCACCAAACATGTAATGTGTCATCTCATCAAAGTAAGCTTCTGGCCCTTTAGTGTGTGTTGATGTGTGTTTTAGAATATATTATCTCAGGGTTATAATAATATTATTATATTGATCTGAAGGTCTGGTGGCAGAATCCTTTCCAAGAAGTTTTACTCTGGATGAGACCAAACTGTGGCAGTTTATGCTGCATGGAAAAGCTGACTAATTAGCCTAGTAACCAGCCTAGTAACCAGCCTAGTACTGCATCTTTTGGAGCAGAGTGATCAGTTTTCCAGGAAGTCGCTGGGTCTATGTACAGCCGCTGGTGATGGCAACAGCACAAGGATCTGTATCACTACACAGCAGCGGACATTGTTACAGCACAGAGAGCAAGCCTCCGCCTGTGAATGTGGACACGAATGTGTTCTTAGATTAAATTAGATTAGATAATACTGTATTCATCCCACAGCGGGGAAATGTCCTTCTTACAGCAGCATTTTCTTCAATAAAAGCAAGACAAATAAACTAGTAAACACAAGAAAAACAGGCAAACAATAGACAATGAGTAGAAGGTAGACTGAAAGTAAAGTGGCGTCAAATAAAGGTATTTTGTTCTATTGTAATTTATTATATTCTTAAAAACTTAATTGAAGTATTTCCACAAAAATGTGTGCTTGACTGAATGCACCAGTGGTCTTCAGTGAAGTGTAGAGCTGCTCGGTTATGGAAAAAAATATAATCATGATTATTTCGGTCAATGTTGAAATCACGATACACGAAAAAGTTAAATAAATAACAGTAAAAACAACACACAACTGTGACATTTGCCTGAATACTTTTCCTATTTAAACTTTATTTTTTCATTCAGAACACGAGAAAATAAATTTACTTGCAAAACGTAAGATGTGAAACTCAAAGTCAGTGTTGCCAACAGGGACGTCTAAACCATTGTTTTTCTCGATTATTCTGTTTTTGTAATAATTGGGATTCATTCAATCATTGAATTGCGATTAATGACAGCCCAAGTGAAGTGTTTAAATCATTTATATAATTTTTTTTAACTTAGTTTTGGTGAGTTTTCCGTACATATGACATATAACATTATAACTGAGCGTAAGATTCCTCTGGCTGTGGCCGTGTCTTGTTGGATGTATGTGACTGACTGGATGGTTGAGCAGCATCTTATCCACTAGGTGGCAGTGTTCCTTAACCGATGCCTATGGATGGATGGATGGATAGATAGATAGATAGATAGATAGATAGATAGATAGATAGATATTGATCCCAAGAAAAATGGGAAATTATGGTGTTACAGCAGCCCATGTACATCAGTCACACAACACAGAATATAACTATAAATGAGATACTAGGAAAAATACATACATACAATATACATGAAATAATAATAATAGGAATAAAATAAAGAAATAAAGGAAACAATATTTGAAAATATACAGAATGGGAAAACCAAAATGTGCAACTGCTTAAATTATGCTAAAATGTATGCTAAATGTAAATAAACCAATTGTGCAGGTTGCACTTAGTGCAGTAGTGTGGTGTCTAAAAATAAAAATACACAGCACTATAATATATTGCGTTGTTCATATTGGGGACATTGTGACACATTTTATTTTTGTGGACCATTTGTTTTCAGTTTGTAAGATTACGAACTCAATTGTCAAAACTGGCCCTTCCTAATACAAGCTGTACTTGTGGGTAGTTGATTCATTCATTGGTTTTTAGCCTTTATTGTGGTCAGTTTTAAGTGTTTTCATTGGTATTGTCCCATTATATTTTGGCTGTGGTGTCTGAAACTGTGTGTCATGGATGCCCTTTAGCAGCGCAACAAATGGAGGAACCTGAACCTGCGGTTTAATATATAACAAATAAATAACTAAACTTCCTGTGTTTGGTGTGCAGTCATCTGAATTCTGAATCGGTCTGAAAGTGAACTTTGACATTCAAGAGCACAATGCAGTACCTCCCAGTGTTTCCTTTATAATACTTAGTGTAGTAGTTAAATACTTGGCAGTTTATTTGTAAGGGCATGTAGTTCACAAGCTTAGAGGGTGTCTGCAAATCCTTCTTGTAGTGGAGCATATATACCCTTGTTAATGGAAGGTATTTCACATTTTATGATGCATGCGTTTGTCAGTGTGTAATTTATACATATCAAGGTTTTATTACAGAAGCGGCTGCGTCAGCATTGCATTTTTCTAGTTTTTGCTCCATCACCCTCCATTATTATCATGGTGCCAAATTGCATACCGGGCACATCAAGGCCTTGAATGTATTTGAAAATAGACATGTAGATGACATTTTAAAATAAATAGATTTTGTCCAAGAAGAGACATTGAAGTCCTTTTTGATATTTATTTTACTTAACGTGGGTAAAGAGGCTTTCCGCTGTTTAACATGTCTCCCAATGTTGCATCGTTGTTTTCACACGCAGCCTGCTAGCTCTTATTATACAAATTCTCAGTGTTTGAATTCACACTAATTCACATTGATAAAGGACTTAAAGGCAGTGTTGGTATTTATTTCCAATATACACTTTTTTCTATATTGTTTGAAATGGTCTTCACAACCCGACAGCAATAAATAACTTATGGGCTCTGAAAAAGGGACAAAAAATATCCTTCATCTGCCTTGCGGTCCGCTTGCCCCGCTGTGTACGATGCGTGAGCTCAATGCACGTTAGTGCCGCATCTGCTAACAGTAGTTACGACACAAAGTCTTAGTCTTGGTCTTCATGCGGTCCCTTCTCCGCTCTGCTGTGAAGCAGCGATGCAGCGGTGCTCATGCACGCCTGTGTGTGGGTCGGAGCCCCGAGGAGATTGCAGGTTTTCTGCTTTCCACAGCCTAAGCAGATCTAACCTGATGACCTCACCTGAGTTATTTTCTCAGACTTAAAGCCCCCACAGAGCCGCAGAATAAAAACTGCCATTGTAGACTTGAGTAGTGACGGTGAGCCGCAGTGTATTGTTCACGATAATACCGGTATTATTTTCAGTGTGACTACAGATCTGTCATTTCATAATGAATTTGGGATGTGCTGATGTGTTTGCATCAGGACTACGTACAGCAGCAACAGGCATGACTGAAAGTCAAAGTGGATTTCTCAACAGATCCGCTAGGAAACGGAGCAACTTCAGTGGAATTGGTTTGGTTGTAAAACATCAGATTTACAACAAACTTTTATTTTGTTGTTGTTTTTGTTGGAATTATACAGAATAAGTTTGATTATGACATTAGTATCTGGATTTTAGTTACTTTACCTTTTATTTGTTAGTGTCTACAGTGTCTTACAAAATAGAGAACTTGCTCCAATACAGTGAATCTTATCGCAATATCAGTCAAAAATAATCGCAATTAGATATTTTTTCCCATATTGTGCAGCCCTAATCTAAGGCATATAACCACTACATTATTTGAGAACTACTCTGCAATATAATTACTCAGCGTTGAAGCAATCTTTAAAGCTTGTGTCGTTATAAGCTGTTACTGAACTCAGTGCCTCTGTTCCCTTGCTGTTGTGTAGTGTTGGGCTTCAGCGATTCTCTGACCGGAGAGGTCAGACCTCGTATACTGTTGATGGGCCTGAGGAGGAGCGGGAAGTCCTCCATCCAGAAGGTGGTTTTCCATAAAATGTCGCCCAATGAGACCCTGTTCTTGGAGAGCACCAATAAGATCTGCCGAGAGGACGTCTCCAGCAGCTCCTTCGTCAGCTTCCAGATCTGGGACTTCCCTGGCCAGATCGACTTCTTCGACCCCACCTTTGACTATGAAATGATCTTCAAAGGCACCGGGGCGCTAATCTTTGTCATCGACTCACAGGTCAGCCCACAAATCCACCTCAATAATGCATCATAAACATACTTTTATAAACATACTTAAGCAGCACATAAGGAACAATTCCTTTTCCTTATGTGCTGACACGGATAGAATAAATCTGGGATACAAAACCCCAAGGCAGCTTAATTTGTACATCACATTTCAGGAACAAGGCAATTCAAAGTGATTTACATAAAATATAAAAGAGAAGTTAAATTAAAACAGTTACAAATATAAAAAAAACTGCTAAAATAGAATAAGACTGATATGAAATACCAAAAAAGTTCCAATGCAGTGTAAGAAATGACAAATGTTCAAAGAAAGGCAACATCAAACCGAAAAGACTTCAGCCATGATTTTAAAGGACAGAGTTGTAGCGGACCTGCAGTTTTGCAGTATTCCAGATATGTGGTGCATGAAAACTGGACGCTGCTTCCCCCTGTTTAATTCTGACTGTGTGGACAAGAAGCAGAGCGGTCCCAGACCACCTGACAGGTCCTAGTTCATAATATAGCAGCAGATCAGAAAGAAACCATTCAGTGCTTTATATACCAAAAGAAGTATTTTGAAATCAAGTCTTTTGAGGGACAGGAACCCTGTGTGAACACAGTGATGTGATCCACTGCTTTTGGTCTTAGGCTACATTTACATTGCTACGTTTTGGTTTTAAAATATATACTCTTTGCTACGTATACACCTTACATTCTCCATGCTCTGGCGTTTCCCCATCTCATTCCTCCTGCTCTGGCGTTTCCCCATCTCATTCCTCCTGCTCTGGCGTTTCCCCCTCCTTCCCCTGCTCTGGCGTTTCCCCCCTCATTCCCCCCTGCCCTGGTGTTTCCCCCGTAATTCCCCCTACTCTGGCATTTCCCCCTCTCATTCCCCCCTGCTCTGGTGTTCCCCCCCCTCATTCCCCCCTGCTCTGGTGTTTTACCCCTAATTCTCCCTACCCCGGCGTTTCCCACTCTCATTCCCCCCTGCTCTAGTGTTCCCCCCTCATTCCCCCTGCTCTGGTGTTTCCCCCCTCATTCCCCCTACTCTGGCGTTTGTCCCTCTCATTCCCCCTGCTCTGAGTCAGAAGTGCTTTTAAATGCCTCGCTCTGAAACGCCGTTTTGGTTTGTAATCTCCGGGGTTGCGTTGCAGTCTCAACGGTCTTTGGACAACACAGACACTGACGTGCCTGATTTGGTCATGACCTCTCCCGAGACTAATCTCCGGGGGCCACCTTCTGTTTTCCCCGACATGCGCATGCCCAGCATACAAGAATGTTGATGCGATATGAAGTTTGACCGTGTACGTTAAACGTAGATTAGTTCTTCTACTGGAGTTAAAAACATGGTAACAATTTAAATGTAGCCTTAGTGAGGACTCGAGCAGCAGTGGTCTGAATCAGCTGCAGCTTTATTTTTTAGGGAGACCTGTAAAGACCCTTTTACAGTAGTCAAGTCTCAGATAAAAGCATGGACAAGTTTTTCTAAATAGTTGATGCAAATGACAGTCAGTATAATTTGCGAGTCAAATTTCATTGAAGAAACCACCCAATGAAAACAGTATTTATTCTAAAAATAAAAAAACTCAAAATACACTGTTCCAAATTATTATGCACAACAAAGTTTCTAAACATTGTATAAGTTGTAAAGAACTGAAAATGGTCATTTGCTGAATTTTGCAGCATTAGGAGGTCAGCATCTGAAATCCATCTACTGAAATCCAAAGCTATTTCAATCAACCACACATGTTAACACAGGAGCCCCTTCTTTGATGTCAGCTTCATTTTTACATCCAATGGACTTGTGAGTTTTTTTTTGATTTTCTGCTTGCAGGATGTCAGAATAGCCTCCCAGAGCTGTCATTTGCATTGACTATTTAGGAAAATCTGTGTAAAATATCATTTGGAAAATAATTTCTGTATTCTCATGGTTGACTTTGTTACTGTTGTAATGTGGCTTCAGGTCTGAGTCCATGACTACACCAGTTGTTTATAACATTGCTGATTGAAGCTGAGTGCTGACTTTAGTCGTTCAATCCCCAAATCTACACGGTTGATGGTATTAAAAGGGAAGTTGTGTGGATCTTTTGTCTTGGTCGTGATAGGATGACTATGTGGAGGCTCTGAGTAGGCTGCACCTCACAGTGACCCGGGCGTACAAAGTCAACCCGGAAATCAACTTCGAGGTCTTCATTCACAAAGTGGACGGCCTGTCAAATGACCATAAGATCGAGAAGCAGAGGGACATTCACAAACGAGCCAACGATGACCTGGCAGATGCAGGCCTGGAAAGAATACACCTGAGGTGGGCTTTACCTGCAGCTTTTGGTTTCACAATTTGTATGGATTGAACAGACATTTTCATAAATCTTCAGTCTTTAAGTCAGTTTAAAAAATATGTATATATATTTTCATGCCATGGAAACTGACAAACTGACTCTCACATTTGATGCATTTTAGACCTTGAAACCCACATAGGCTCAGACATGTTTCATATTGATTTATATTTAGTGGACCTGGGGATCATTCAAACATTTTCTTTGGGTAAATTATTTGAAGTGAAATTGAACTTTATATTGCTGCAGAGTCACCAGAATTCAAAGACTCCTATTGGTTATTTAATACCACCTTGAGAATCGCTGCGCTAAAGACATTAAGAAATTGAGATTACGGCCGGCTATTGAACCTCTGAACTTTTTTGGGAATGAATAACAGCCGTTAGAGTATCCAAAGCTGTCAAGTACTGATTTGCTTGTGCTTAGAGAGTTTTGTAGAAAAATATGTCTAAATTCCTCAAAGTAAGGTTATACTAAATTGTTTTGGTATTGGTACTGAAGATATGATATCTGTATTAGTATCGGACATTTTCAAAAGATAGCCAGCCCTAAAAAGATTTCTATCACAAACTATAGTAGCTGAATATTTTCTAAAGGAACTTTAATGTTGGGTCTGTAATGTTATTTAGAAATGTTTGGGATCACCTTGAAATGCTAATACTTTAATTGGTGACTGTTATTTTTCTGTCCACCTCTGTACAAAGCCTAGAATTATCAATATATACAGTATGTTGTTATTAAAATACAGTATATTCTGATTCAAATGTTTCTCTCTGATTTCTACAGCTTCTATTTAACCAGTATATACGATCACTCAATATTCGAGGCTTTCAGTAAAGTTGTCCAGAAGCTTATTCCACAGCTCCCCACGCTGGAAAACCTGCTCAACATCTTCATATCTGTGAGTAACCCGGCTGCTGTGACACACAACCAGCCTGACACTACACCCCAGAACATAAAGAGAATGCACCCGGGCCCTGGCATCTGATGTGGACCAAGCAGTGCTATTGAACCAAGTTAATCTGAAAACCATGACTCTCTATGGAAACCTTTCCCCAGTGTGCTGCTGTATTCCCCCACATTTTAATAATCAAGTTGGATCAGGCAACAATATTGTGTGTGTGTGTGTGTGTGTGTGTGTGTGTGTGTGTGTGTGTGTGTGTGTGTGTGTGTGTGTGTGTGTGTGTGTGTGTGTGTGTGTGTGTGTGTGTGTGTGTGTGTGTGTGTGTGTGTGTGTGTGTGTGTGTGTGTGTGTGTGTGTGTGTGTGTGTGTGTGTGTGTGTGTGTGTGTGTGTGTGTGTGTGTGTGTGTGTGTGTGTGTGTGTGTGTGTGTGTGTGTGTGTCCTCCTGTTCTTTACAATCCAGTCACTAGGTGGTAGTGATACATAACGTACAGGTTGTATTGCATGGAATGTCACCACTGATTTTACCCCTGCAAAAGAATGAATTGGAAACTGAAGCATATAAACTAGATTTTCCCTCTGACATGGCCGCTACATGCTTTTGGCCACCACATCACCAGTGTTTGGGAGTAACTACTTACATGTGCAGGCGTTCTGTATTTTAATTACACTTGGGGTTACATGTCAGTATGTTGAATACTATTAATTTTGCTTTCATGTACACAATGTCTACTTTTACCATTTCCAGCCACAGCCGTTTAGTAGTTTGATGCTATTCTACTTTCGACAATGGTTGTCCTGTTTGAATTTGCAGCGGCGCCCGTCTGACAGTTAAATTGCCTCTCACGCTGTCATTAGACATTTAGAAAAGTAATTACATATACTAGTTTACATTTCTTTGATAAAGTAATTCAAATAGTTACAATAGTACTACATTTAAAATAGGGTAACTTGCAATCTGTCACATTTCTAAAGTAACCTTCCCAACACTGCACACCACCAACATGCCCACAGTACTCTAGTTCTGTTTTACTCATTGATTCCAATTCAAGGCTGGGTTGCCAAAGAGCCCGTTGAGCCATATTCATATTATGCATGCCATACTGAATAAAACATTTACAAATCTCTGCTGATTTCATTCATTCAAAAACAGGCCATACATTTTTTAGGTGAAATTTTATTCCAGTGTCCATGTAATATGTATGTATTCTTGCTTATTTTACTCTGTCTCGTGCAAATGTCAGTGCCTGTCAGTTCAGCGTGATTGTTATCTGCCACATACATGAGCTTTATGGGTAATGTGTTGTTATAGCTTCTACTCACAGTTCACCGCTCGGTAGTGACATCCAAATGAAGCCTCATGAAGCATTTTTTCCAATCCAGTCCAATGGCGCTCTTGGTTTAAAGAAAAAGGCAATGGCAATTCAATGTGCTTTCAACTAGGAAAGGGAAAACTAATCGATTCTTAGATGCATCGCCATTCTCTTTAGAACAATTCGATGCTCGTGGCAGATGAGTTAATAATCAGAACTGCTGTGACACTCTGTTTGCTTGCTGCAGAGTGCTACCGAAAAATCTCCTTTCTGCTCTGCTATACACACACATGCACCAAACACGTGAGAGTTGTTTAAGTGGCGACAAAATGGCTGCAATGACAAGCAACAAACCTATAAACCCTGCACCGGCTACTTTAAAAGCTGCTGTATGGCAGCATTTTGGGTTCTATGAGGTCGAGGGGAAGCTGGACAAGACCTACACCGTGTGTAATGTGTGTGGAACTCAAATCACAAACTTTGGAAATACAACAAATCTGCAAAACCACATTTCTCGATACCACTCAGAGTTGAAAGAAAAGCGTCCAGTTCCTGATGGCAGCGAGAGGACAATTGAACAGGCAATGGCACAGCTTCCACCGAACCTGGATAGTGCCAAACCGATTATTAAATCCATTGCAGCATTTATTGCGATGGGTTCTTGGGTCTTGTCTACTGCAGGGGATATTGTGACTACCCAACGGAGTACACTCACGCCAGAACATGTTGACCATGTCCAGGTTTTAACTGAAAATTAAGCTTTACTGTTTGTTTACTATGTTGCACTTCCATGGTACACGGCCATGATATTATTGTAGCACTATTATATTTCTGTTTACTTTTCTACCTCATATTGCACAGTGTTTTTGTATGATAGCTGAATTCCAAGCAATATTTTTTGCACGATGTGTTGAACTACAAGCGGCATAACATTGTGTAGCATAAAGTGGTTTTTTTCTGTCTCAGGGATATGCTGCTTATTACCAGTAACAGGAGGATTTGGTGTTAAAGTCTTATATAATTGTCTAAGAGCAGCCTTATATAGAAAAGAAAGATTAGAAAGAATAGAAAAATTGAGCTGTTTATTTTTTTACATACTTCCACATTGTGTTGAAATGCAACCTGCATGGATTATTGCATTGTTCATAGAAAGTCATATTCGTGACGATAAAAGCATTTTCTCTAATAAAATTGTAGAGAATGTAATTCATCTGTTGATTTTCTTTAATGATTATCACAAAAGTAGGAAGTGATTACCAATTTCTGAGTAGCAAACTCAGATTTATATGTATATTTTTTTAAATCATGCAGAGAAATGTACATAAAAAAATGATAATCGGTTTAGAATCAAATCGTGAGGTGCCAAGACATTCTCCACCTCTACTTTCAACCCTTTGTTGAATAGAGAGAAGTTTGTTAAAGTTGAGCACCTTGACGTTTAGGCCACTAGGGGGCACTATGACTTTGAGCCTATATCGGTCTCTAGATGTCCTCAGGACTGTTATATAACCTGAAAAGTTTGGGTGAAATCTCTAGGAGGAGTTTGTTGAAGTGTGACATGTGGAAATGGCCAAAAACCACAATTTCCGAACTTGAAAATGGCGGACTTCCTGTTGCATTAAGGGTATGGCACCAATGAGCTTTTTTGTACATCTTGACACGATCCATATGTGTAACAAGTTCCGTTAGTCTACGTTAAACGTACTGCAGGTGCTACATTTTTATTTTTATTTTGAAAGGGGGGGGCCAGCGAGCCATTTTTGTGCGCTTATTTCCCAAACCCTTAAAATACGTAAATTTTCATCAGGCATGATGCAACCGCCAATTTTGGTGAGTTTTTGAGTATGTTAAGCCCCTCAAAAACGCAACTCATTTGCAGAAAGAAAGAAAGAAAGAAAGAAATGATAATTCCTTCAGTTTAGGGCCTTGGCCGCTGACGGTGCTCGAGCCCTAATAAACATAACCACAAGCGGCAATTTGCGGCCAACAGAGGGAAGCCGCCCCAAACCTGCAAGCATCATTGAGCGGGTTTTGGGCTTCACAAAGCTGAACAAAGTCACTTCCGCTGGTTTAATTTATTATTATTATTTAATTTAATAGAAAATGAGGTCAGACCAAGCACAAACCTGTTTCATTACCACAATGAATGCAGAATTTTCCCAACATTTATCTCCCCCTTCATTGGATTTTAACAATAAAATGAGTATGTTCGTTCAAGTCTTTGTGCCAGATGTCTCCATCTAGTTTTAAGAGGGTTATTGCATAATCGCTAGAATTTTCAATCCAAGGATGCGTTACAGATGGTGGCAAAACGAGTGTTTGCTGGAGATAACATAATTAACTGATGTTCATAGGTGTAGCATTCCAGATTTCTGCTTGGAGATACAGTAGTTTCAAAGTGTGGAGGCTGCCACACTGAAGCTCTGTCCCCGAAAGTCTGCAGGTTGATGCAGGGAGTGGTGAACATGCGGTATATTCAGAGTTCATTCCAGTGTTTTTAACACAGCTAACCTTGCAGTCAAACAGATTAGAAAAGGATCATTTAAATATGAAGCGCAAACCGATGGATTAGATTTTTCTTTTTTTTGTGTGTGTGTGTGCCGGGATCGGGCCTGATTTCTTTTGTGTTCATTAGACAGAAACTGTGAATGCTAAATGCTTTGGGTCACATTTAGTCTTTTATTGAAAGCTATGGTTCACCCATTAGTGCTTGATTGATTAAATGACATTAGTTAATGGGTTGAATAACAATGGGTGTTTGATTTGAAAGTGCATTTTCAAAAGTGCTGGGTACAATGAGTCATTCATTTTTTTTTTTTTCTTTCTCTTTTGCATAAGTTATGTTCTGAAAGGCGCTGCCCTGTAGCTTACTAATGTAAATTAATAAAAATGTATTCAAAAATGTGACTATGTCGGACACATTTATGAAGAAGAAAGCCTTTAAGTTTTCAAAAAGTATTAGACATATGTCCCACTATGTTCGGCTTTGTGTATCCATGTACCATGTTGACAGTGTGACATGACGTGACCTCAGACTCAGAGAGAGGAACTAGGAAAGGAAAGAAGCGTGAAGCCAACGCAGCAGCAGAACGGCTGTTTCTGTGCCTGTCCTGTGGGGATAGGGATTTTTGTGGATTTGTTAGCATCTGTTGCTCAAGAATTATGTGTTATGAACATTTTTGTCTGTTAACTAAATTGAACTTGAGGTTTTCAGAACAAGTGGCGGGTACAAAATGACTCGGGATGAAATCTGATAGGTACGCTTACCCACCGAAATCGACGCCTATGTGAATAACTTTGATTTAAATGCAGTATAACTCTGCCTAGTTGTAACACTGATTTAAGGACAAAACCAAAGTAAAGCCTAATGGCTCATTTCCGTTGTGATTGGTCAGAGTTGATGTGTTCAGAGTTTAAAGGCTGTTTATTTACTGATTCACTTCTGTTCAGTCACATCTTTCTCTCTCACTGTGACTGAGCACCCTGAGTTCTCGCTAGAGCACAATTTGGTGGTTTTGATTGTGTGTGTGTGTGTAAATTTTTTTTTTATGTATTTTGTTATTTAAAATAAATTCATTTGCCCTTTTTAAAAAGAGGACACGTCTGTTTTGTACCCTGGAAATCCAGAGTTTTCACGAGAGCACAATTTTAATTTCAGCGAGTTACTCTGGCATCGAGTAATCCCGCTCATTAACTATGCCCTTGCAGCCGAGCTGCACCAATCACATCGGTGTATCTGATGTAGGCGGGGCCAGAGGCGAGCTGAACAGATGACGACAGTTTAATCTACCAGTTAGCTCCGCTGGTAGCTAAGTGTACGGGGCCCTGGATACGTCACCCTGTGTGTTGTTGTGATTGGTCGTAGCATTATCCAATTGCATGCAGGGAGATTTTCAAATGCACGCTTGGTCCCGCCCCTTGAGACACGGGCGACTTTCATTACTCTATGCCAGACCTTTAATCTTTCAGATTTGGGTCTGAATTTCCAGGCTAGTGAGTGAGGGCAATGCATATTGTTTTAGTTCTCATATTTAAAGTTTTAAACTTCACAATTTCATCCAAACTTCTCATGGCGTTTTGGCAGACTACGTAATAAGACATGTTCTTCTACTTATTGAATATCAAGCCTTTAAGACAATGGTTCAGTCTCCCCTTAAGGGGAATTTAATTGAAAAAGCAGTTATTAAGATAAGGTAATTATTAAACAAAGCTTTCTCTGCAGTCTAATGTTACCTTTAAGTTTACCTAAGATTATTTTAGTTGTTGTAGAAATGTGTTTTTCTTTGAGAAAGTGCTTCTCCCTCTAGGATTAGGTGTGTTGGTGCTAAATGGTAACTCTACAAAGACTATTTACTTTGGCTGAAAAGTGTTTTATTTAAACCACATGACAGTTGTACTGGAACATTTCGAGGAAATGGACTGGACGCTGGTTTCTAGGAATGTGAAGATTAATGCTTGTTTTCATGAAGGTATTGATTCGTACACAACTACAGATCACAACAACATTCTGTCTTCACTATAGCTGTCCAAAAAACAACCATCTGTTTGTCCTCTCTTCTCTTTTCAAACCCTGAAATAAATTGCCATACAACATACTATGATATACAAAACCAAATTAAATAATTTAAAGTGCGCCAGCCTGCTTTCTCGACATAAACAAACAAAAAACATTATTTGCATAACTAGCTAAATAATTTAATGCCAAGCCTATGTGCTTAAAGCGGTAATCATCTGTGTTCAGCAGACATGAACTCTGATTAGAGTATAAGTGTCTTTTATCTCATTTTAGCAATTATAGCATGATGGTATGATTTCATAACTATGTTTTGGAGCATGCTGTAGCTTGTTAAAAACTAACAAAATAAATGGGTTTTTTTTGGTTGGATGTAGGCTGTGTAAAAACATTTGGCTGTAATATTATTTTTTACATATCTTGGCTGTCAGAAAGAAACCTAGTCTCTCCATATTTTCATCAT
This sequence comes from Percina caprodes, assembly GCA_013375575.1. NCBI lineage: Eukaryota > Metazoa > Chordata > Actinopteri > Perciformes > Percidae > Percina > Percina caprodes. The sequence continues at coordinate 48,929 of JABXJD010001399.1, forward strand.
TTAATTTTTTTGCATCTGTCTGTGGGTTTCACACATTTTTAAACCGTGACAAGGTGATTTTGTAACAAATTTGGACATACGAGGTATTCGCCTGACAGCTACACAATATGATTTGAGAATTGTGATGAATGTTTAGATTAACTTAATAATGATTTCGACCACATTGCCCAGTTTGGCACTGGGTGACCGCATCAAAACACACATTCTCACTCCCAACTGGTCATACATGGATGCTTGGTCAGGACCCTCGTGGCTCTGTCGCTGTTTTAACCAGGACCCCAGGAAGTATGCCAGGCTTTGACGCCAATTGAACACAGTGAAATTACACCTCCTAGCCCATCACGTGATGCCCCTGGGCCCAAAAAGACTTTCCCATAGATGGCGGAAGAGCCGTCTGTAATTTAGTAGTCTACATCCACGACGTTTCATTTCCGAGATTGCTCAATATCCACTGGAAATTACGCCAGATGTCCTTCATTCTAGCCGGATAGCCGTCACCTTCCACTTTCTATGTGTTGGCATTCTAAACTTCGATCGATCTATGAAGACTATGGTTACCTGGTCCTCAGGTCTCTGCAGGGTAAATCCAGACAGCTAGCTAGACTATCTGTCCAATCTGAGTTTTCTCTCGCACGACTACAACAACCTTTCATACACATGTCAACAACAAGTTCCTTCCCAAAGCTATTTTGCAGAGGCACCATTGCTCCGTCCGAAGATTGTGACTGGTTTAAAGAAATGCCAATAAACCAGAGCACGTTTTCCTCCCATCCCAGAATGCTGTGTGGACTAGCCAGACCCTCCTTTGCAGCGCTGTGGAGGAAAGTCTGGCAATGCAAGACTAATAAATCAGTGGATACATTTTTTAAGCCTCACAGCCCCCGCAAAATGACTTGTTTCACTATCAGAATTGAATCCATTTGGTCCAATGACATTTGGAAAGTCTTAAAGAGCAATACAATTAAATCATTTTATCTCCATTCAAGTCAGCGGAGCGCCAAATTGGAAATAGCCAGCCATGTTCAAGGAGGTCTCTAGTGCGCCTGGTCTATCGACCACACAGTGTGAAAGTAGTACGGATCCTCCAGGTAATATGTTGCTCCATGAAGGCTTCATGCGCCACTGAGTAACTCTTATTGGTTTATTCTACACGTCCTGCGATGCCCTGTTACATCATGCTACGCTCTGCTGTGCCTTGTAACGCCCAGCAGTGCCCTGCTGTGCCATAAACTACTACAAACTACTATTTCTAGTCACTGTTCCATTATCTTTTACTGTGACTGTTATTGCCACTATTCATTACACCCCCAACCGGCCGTCAGACACCGCCCACCAAGAGCCTGGGTCTGTCCGAGGTTTCTTTTCCTCGCCACTGTCGCACTGTTGCTACTAGAACTGTTGGGTCCTTGTAAATTATAGAGTGTGGTCTAGACCTACTCTATCTGTAAAGTGTCTCGAGATAACTTGTTATGATTTGATACTATAAATACAATTGAATTGAATGAACAGGGCTTCGCCTCGAATGCTGTATTCAGTTCTTAGGGGGGAAGTTAATAATTTACACAGACTACCAACATTGTGATACAAAGTTATATACAAAATATCAGCAAATATTCCCTTTAATGGCCACTAGAGCTCAGTTGTGGTAACATGAATGATTGACTCTAAGTGATGCTCTTCTTTGTCTCTGCCTCTGTTCTCAGAACTCTGGCGTTGAGAAGGCCTTCCTGTTCGACGTGGTCAGTAAGATCTACATCGCCACAGATAGCAGTCCAGTGGATATGCAGACATATGAACTGTGTTGTGACATGATCGATGTGGTCATTGACATCTCCTGCATCTATGGGTAAGCCAACGGACCGTACCGTAACAAAAACTTCCATTATCGCCGCTCCATCAGAAATGGTGTCGGTTGGCCTCCTAAATGTCAAAAGAATGGAATGAAAGTCTTTTAAGAACTGATTTTTCATTCAGTCGTTCCCAGTTTAACAACAGGGTTGCATCAGAATCCGTGTGTGAGAGGAGGCTTCAGGATTAATGGATGTGAACCTTTTTGATGACTTTTGGAGATTTTTCAACTTGATGAACCTTGACATCTGTCCGCTATACTCGTCTTCCTTTTCATGAACAGCCAGTAGTTTCTATAGAAGCTGGATGTGATGGACTGTAACAACTTTACACAGTCATTTATTGCAGGAGCTACAGAGCTACACAGCTACATACTGTGACACTTGAGGCCCGACCTAAAAAGATACAACTTAGATTAATCTTCACAGACCAAATAAGGGTTTTAACAACAACAAAAGCATAGAAAAACTGATTTCAACTCGCAATTCATACATAAAAAAAGGAAAAGGAACATGTCTGGAACTAACAAAGACCTTTTGAGATGATTCTATAAGCAGTTAATTAATTTTATGAACATTTAACACTTGAGTTTTATATTTACATTTTGTACATAGGGCTTTAATCTCTCACTATCTGAAGCTGTACAAATGAGTTAAGTTGTTACGATGTGTGTCAATAAGTCCTTGTGGCCTTGTGGGCATGGACTAAAATACAAAAGAAATGTTCTTTATGACTTATATCAGTGTAAATAATATCGGGACTTACAATCTTCGTTCCCAGGCTCTTTTCCTTCGGTCTTTTCCAAAGATTAGAACTGAACTGGGGAAAAAGGTGTTTAAGTTTTCTGCTCCCTCTACCTGGAACAAGTTACAGAAATCCATAAAACTTACTGAGCTGGTCTTATTGGTCGCTTGGAAGAGGATGTTGATGGACTTGGAGGCCGCCACATCTGGCTGTAAATGTTTTGCCAGATGTGTTTAGGATTGGGGTTGACTTTGAGGGATTTGCTGATTCAGTTGTTTTATGTTTTTAGTGTTCTTGTGTATTTTGTACTGCTGCCTGTCTTGGCCAGGACACTCTTGAAAGAGATTTAAAATCTCAATGAGGCTTTTCCTGTTTGAATAAAGGTAAAGAAAAGTATCAATTCTTATCAATGTGTGTATACTGTAATGTATTTGAGAAAACTTGTAGTTTTTACACTACATTCACACAGGTTTGTATATTATATATATAGAAAGTGTAGTGAAAGTATTACACATTATCATTTTCAATAGTGCACAGATGTAGCTGCATTCATGTATTTAACCAGTGATTATGAGTATAGAAAGGATTTAGAGCTCGACCGATAAAGGATTTTTAAGGCTGATACGATACAAATATTTGGTTATTTAAAAATCCGATATGTCAATATATCGTCCGAAATAAATAATATATATATTATTATTTTTTAAATCCAGAACGCGTTACAAAACAGATTTCCACAGTTTTTTGTAATAACAGTGTTGTTAATAAGTTATTTGTAGTTATTTATGAGTTCTCACTAAAACATGATCATTTGTTTATTGTAACAACAGAACAGAGGAGCATTAAAATATATTAAAGTTCTGATAAATAAAATGTATAAAAATCCAAACTGTGTTGCCAACAGGGACGTTGTAGAGCGCCCTCTGGTGGACAGACTATGCAACACCAACACTTGTAACATGGTTGACAGTCCGTTTTTATTGTTTAAATATTAATTTATCAGAATCATTATTAGTCATTATAAATGATTCTGATGAATGAATATTTAAAATTATAAATGCCGATACCGATAGATCGGGCTCTAATTTAGATCTTAACAAAGCATCAGAGCTTTGAGATGCGGCAGTAGCTGTTGGATGTGATATCATTGACCTCGTCAAGGTGAAGTGTGCATGGTGGTCTGAGTTCAGAGTGAATTTGCATACTGAATATTATAGTATAACAGAGCTAAATGGGATGTTAAGCCCAAAGCACACTCTCTCTATCCCCCAGCAGATTTACATTCTCACCTCAATTAGCACTCCAGCTGGGAGCTTAATTACGTCCTAATCCAGATCTGTGAACAACTTTCATCAAGGTGTAAAGTCATGAAACCTTCTGCTGTGTGTTATACCTGTCACAGGGTCATACCACACCCCCGGCATATGGCAGATGTGCCGAACATGATGCAGAACAAAAACACACACACAAGCAATAGAATGAATTTGGATGCCTGCTTTGGGATCTTTTGTGTGTTACTCTTCCCCTCACTTGAAAAACCAATCTCTGTATCTTTGGCTCACCAGGAGATATATATATATATATATATAGTCTAATGACTCAATAAGTTTCTTTATCCATTGCAACAATGTGAAAAAATACAGTATGCCATCATGAGACAAGAGAGAAAGCAGCGACTGGAAAAAATAATAGAATAAGCATCAGTGACATACTTATTGGTTCATGGAATACCGTTATCAAGCCTCGAGTTTGGCAATTTGGCCGTATTTTGAAACTGGACGTGACAAGAAGCCGGAGCTGTGGAGGATGATGCGGCCAAGCCGGTGTTGTTAATGGTTGCAATGGCGCTGTGCTTAGCTAAACCCTTTAAATCCTTCTTAACCCTTGTGTTGTCTTCCCGTCAAAATTGAAAAGAAACACTTTTGTTGAGGCTTTTAATTGGCGTTTTTTAGATTTTATTTTGTTTTTGTCCCTTTGTAACACTTTCAATACTTTTTCAACGTTTGCCACTTTTTCGAGGTTTTCAACACTATTAACTTTAGTTTTACAGTTATTTTTGGAATTTATGGTCGAAAAACCTCATTTATAAATAAATTATACCTAATGTTTGAGTTAGAAAAGCAGAAATTAGGAATTATTTAGACTAAAATTAAAGGAATGTATGTTGATGGATAATCCCAGACTGGAATATGTCAACTTTTACTCTCAATACTATTTCAAAACCACTTCAATAGTTTTTTCAAATGCTAATTTAAAATTGAATAAGACGCCCCAAAATTAATGAATGTACAGATTTGTACTTGCCAAAGAGCGTTGTGTGGAATCAGTCATGTTATTTAGGTTAGATAAAAAGAACACTGATATGGGAGAGGACAACATGAGGGTTAAGCGAGTTATGCAGTGGACATTCAACAAGAACCGTAAACTCAATTCATCTGCATGTGCAACAGTACAAACAATTGTCTTTCCCTTGAGTTACGCTAGCTAGACAGCTTGGTTGGCACAAGACATTTTTAGGTGACAAAGGAGTTCCAATTAACTGTGATGAAGTAAAAACACACAATGTTAGACAAAAGTTCACACAAAGTTTTATTTAAGTGAGAAGTAGGGTCATTTCCCCAAGTTAGACAGAATGCAGGTTTAGGGCACTTCCACATACGGCACGTTGTCAGATTTGGACAATGATGCAGCTTTTCTGGAGTGTCAACTGATGTTTCACCAGTGGGGACATGCAACAGTGAGGTTTACATAAAAAATAATTGGGCTGTTTGTCATGACAAGTGTCACATGGTTCTTGTGTACCAACGCCACACCTACATATTTGACGTTGATTCATTCTGTACACGCCACACAATAAGATAAAAAAGACACGTTGGAACACTATGATAAAATCAGAATTGTTGGACAGGACTTTACAACTAAGTACATGCTTCAGTGTGAACAAAGATATCGCGAGCGCCGTAAACACGTTTTCTTAGCTAAACCTCAGATTTCTTTACTTTTCCCTTTCAGACTCATACCCCTGCTTCCTGTGACAGTCTAACTGGCTTGCCAATGTTATCTCTCTATCAAGGAAGTCTTTTCTGCTGCTAAAAGCAGCATTGGATGATCAGCCTTGATCACGACCTAGAAATCCCACTTTCACTCTCTCCTGTCATTATTTCTGTTGTTTCTGGCATCAAAGGCAGTGGTAAGAGAACAATGTAGAAAGCACACTCTCCCCATTGGGTGACATCAATTAAACTCTCTGAGAGGTTTCAGTCTCCAGCTCGAACAAATAAATAAAAGAAATGTCTGTAGAAGTTCCCCAAGCTCTGTTTAAATCACATTGGGTGTCATAATTGTGTGGACGCGGTTCTACATTTTGTCGATAAATATCAGTAACCTGAATGTGCCCCTCGTGACCAGGAGCCGTCAATCAAACTCCCAACAGTACCATGGGTTTGAAAGATGCAGAGACACGGTGAGAGTCCCGAACAAAATGGCTCAAGAGTAGTTAGCAAACCAGTCAGAAGACGTTTTGATGCTAACTGTAAGATGATGGTGATGAACGCAGCAGAGTCAGAAGTTAATGTACAGGTCCAAAAAGACCATCTTAACCCTCATGTTGTCCTCGGGTCAAATTTGACCAATTTTCAGTTTTTTTCATCACAAAAAATGGGCCTTCGAAATAAGCTGAAAATGTCAACATTAGAAATATCAAATAACTTTGGAAAAATACATCAAAAAAAGCTCTCACAACACTGAAAAAGTGACAAAAACGTCAGAAAAAGCGATAACTTATTTTCATGGTTCATTGGAAGACAACACAAGGGTTAAAAAAAAAAAAATGAGAAAGGTGTGTGTTTGAAAAGGTGTGTGAATATGTGATGGAAAAATGAAATGAAGGACTGGATGCTCTTGTCCTTGTACTTCTAATCCAGCCTTTTTTGCTTATTTTTAGCAGAGCAAAGAGCGGTGTTGTGGAAGTTTCTGTACAGCAGGAGAGGAATTGTTTTGGACAGTGAGACTCGTTGAAACAATGTAAAGACAGCTGTGCAACTGAGTTAAGGTTTAAATTTGGTGAGATTTAATTAGTCCCTGTAGAGAATAACCAAGTGGGAAGACCGTTTTCACCGAGTTAACGCAGTAACCGTGCAAAATTAAAACCGTAGCATCCACAACTTATATCCTGTTTTCGCTAGAGAGAAAAAGACCCCGTTTAAAAACACGTCCAATCCTATCCAAACAATTCATCTTCCCAGACTGACAAGTTGAAACCTCATACGTATTTCTGCATCTGTCTCTCGTGCCTCAAAGTTTTCTACCGGTCTTTTATCTTAGCTGAACAAAAACAAAACATGTCTTTGGATGTTTTAGACAGGCTATGGTCCTGACCCTGGACTTGCTTTGATAAACGTAGCACTGAACAAATGTCTCCTTCAGACTCCATGGCATTGTCCTGAGAGGAAAAATGCAGAGAGTAACAGTTCTCTCCTTCAGGGAGGACACACAGGGAAGGGATTTTATAAGTCATACAACCTGAAAAGCATTGTGAATAATTATATGAATAATACATGTATATTATAGAAGGATATTTGAAATCATGCTTAAATGTGATTTTCCCATTACCTCTCTGCATCATTACCACTCTGCATCACGGCTGTCACAAGCATCGTCCTGGGTGGCCGCTTTAGCGGAGCGCGGCCGCGGGTGCAGCCAGAGCCTAGCGCAGACTGTAGGGTTAATTCTGACCTGGTTGTTAACGTGAACACAAGTTGTAATTCCTACTGTGTGGTGTTGAGAGGTTTCTTCAATTGCTTCTGTTTTTTTCTGATTTGACTGTGTTTCTGTGCATTGATCAAGATCAAGATCAACTTTATTGTCCCCTGAGGGAAATTTGTCTTGGGCATCAGTGCTACATAAGGCTGCTGTAAACATCAATAACACAGAGACTTTACATTCACATACAACATACAATCCACCCTACATTACATTCCATTACATTACATTACATTGCACAAGTATCAATGACCCTTGCCTGTCGATCAAAGCTGAGCTTCTTTTTTGAGCTTCTCAACAACAGTAGAAGACAATGTCTAAGCTTACACACATATGGAAAGAATCTAACTAAGCAGTCTAGAGGGGAAAGGCTTCAAAACCAACAACTTTTTTGGTTAGTTAACATTGGTTGGGATTGGGAACACACAGGCATGTGTAATATAATCACCAAAACTGAATGTGGAATGACGTATGGTCACAATGCCTCCCCTGGGCCAGGTGATCCTTATTTGACCCATGTTTGTTATCGAAATAATATGTGTGTGTGTGTGTGTGTGTGTGTGGTGTGTTGTGTGTGTGGTCTGTGTGTGCGTGTGTGGGATTCACCTTAGGCATCACGTTTGGGGTTTTTAACTGAACTAGGCCACATATGGCCTGAAGTGAGTGAATATTTAACCCATCACAGCTGCGATGCGGAATCTGCAGCCGAGGGCACAAACAGGACTCCTGCTAATTTTGTATTGGATAGAGGTGGATGCCAGATGTCTGTGGATTATGTTCTCTTTGTAAACACGTACCATTTAGTTAACCATAACTCCCCGCTTAAGTAAGCCCTAATGATGTTTGCACTTACCTGTGTCCTAGATTGTTCCACATTAGCATGTTCATTGGTACCAGTTGGGCCGGCTCACATAAATCCTCTGATTGTTGTACAGACAGCTGCCATCATTATCATGACAAAACAGCTGGGATATGATCCTTAATTAAAGGCTTTAGTGAATGGAGTCTTTTTTTTTTTTAACCTCATTTAATTATTGGACTCCTCTCTTGTGAGAAACCTGGCATGCTACATGCTTGGAAAGCTCAAATGTGACTAAAATATTCCTTTGCCAATTCTTTTGTCTGTGAAATACAATTATGTCTTTTCTCTTTTTGACAACAAAAATGAATCCACATTTGACTAAACTGACATTAGTGATGCATTTTTTTCTCTTCTTATTTTGATGTCTTTGGAGCCCTGAAACTATTCTAGGACTGCTGTCACAACAGCTAATGTAAATACAAACCTCTCAATGACAGTTTAATCAAATGTTAAATTGGTAAAGCTAAATAGTTTACTCAAGTTTGATAATTGGGCCTGTCATGACATGTTTGTCATAAATATGTCATGACAGGCCCAATTATGAAACTTGAGTAAACTCTTTAGCTTTACCAATTTTAGCATTGCAAAGACATCAACAGGTTTTAATGTCTAGTTTTAAGGTCCCATGGCATGAAAATTTCACTTCATGAGTTTTTATTTAACATTAATACGAGTTGCCCTAGCCTGCCTCTGGTCCCCGAGGGGTAGAAATGGTGATAGGTTCCACTGTACTGTCGCTACGCAGAGCACGGAGCTCTGATTGATTCTAGACGGCACCGTAGTGAAAGTAGGTCAAGTTGTAATTTAATGCCCCTACCAGCAGCAGCATGTAATACTGTCTATTTACAGAGGGCATTTAATGTCTGATCCACTGCCAATTTAGGCGACATCGCCCAACCCCAGTAGGCTAACCATTCCCTCGTTTTCCCTTCGTTACAATACGCCACTTGTTGGAAAAGTACCTTTTCTTTTTCTTTATTCACCCTCAACAGTTGCTGCTGCTGGCTCGGCGGCAGGCCTCCTAACACCGGGGATATGTTGCCACATTTTTTTTAAACCGATGTCATGGACTACCAACCGCTATGGCTGGTATACAAGGCAAAGTCACCCTCCACTTTGAAAAAGCACCTGCCATTGCCTGGTGGCGGGTGCTAATTTCCCACCCTGGGTGTCATGTCATAATAACCACAGTGTCATGTCAGTCTTATGAACACCCCTTCAAATAAATTGTTACTAAAATGTCTTTTGAGTGAAACACCCAGTCACTCCCTGGTCGCTAATGTCGGTCAAGAGTCTTCTCTGACCTGGCTCCACAGTGGTGAACTCCCAACTCAAGTTCCCAGCAGTCGCTGCCCATCTTGCACCACAGACTTGAAACCGCCTCTCCTCATTAAAAACAACTTTAGAGTCATACTGAACATATTTAATAGGGGTCAACCGGGCACAGGGTCCGGGCCAGTACCAGTTATTAGTAGCAAATGATACCGATAACAGATATCGTATGCATTTACAGTAAAAAAAAATAAAATATTTTAGTCAAAATTAAGCAATTATTTAATAAAACTGAAACTTTAAACATAATACGCAAACAACAAACAAATTATTATATCACACAAAAATAGCTTCCTGAAGTTGTAACGTGCTATCAGTTTGTGTTGTAGACTGCTTACAGAGCTGTAGCGGAGCCAAAGTAGCGCTCTTTATAGTTAACTAACTATTGGTTATCATCAGTAAAATAAAACACAGATACACATAATCTGCTAATTGCCAAATATCGGCCTCAATGATAGGCCAGGCCGATAATTGGTTGATCCCTACTATTTAATGCCATTTGTTGCATGAGGGACATGCTTACAATTTTTGTCACATCTATCTCCTGTTTGTGTGGACTTTACATGCACTCATTGCATGTTCTTTAGAGAAAATGTCAAATGAATATGATGTTATCCATTCAAAGGAGATGTGGAAATGGAGTTACTGCTGCTTTTGTGACAATGTGTATGCAGATGGAATGGTAGTAGCAGGTAATGAGATGATTTTGCATGGGGATTGTGGAGAGCAGGCTCAAAATGAGTACAAGGCACGGACGTAAACAGTATAGATGATACCAGGTGCTTTCTCCACAGCAGAAAACAGAACTTGCAAATGAGGTTATCTTATCTGAGTTCTGACCCAGTTTTAAAATTCCTGTTTCTGTTCTGAGTTTTTCTTGTCCTGAGCTGAAGCTGTGGTGCTACATTATCCCATACACTTTCAATCGTTTTGGCCATTTGTGAAGCCCTATGATGAAAGGGCCACACTAATTAACTTGGCCATTTATTTGGCTTTTGGGGCTTCTTTGGTATCAAAGAGTTGATGCTACAGCATATGTATACTGTGAAATGAAAAGTCCCAGTTGGTTCAAAAAGAGAAGGAAACCTGAAATGTATAAACCAGGAAGACAAATTTGTTTTTATCCAATATTGTTTGCTTTCATTGTGACAAACATTGTGAAAAGCTAAAAAGAACAGCATGTTTTCTCTGTCCAGTGATCCGTTTCTCTCTGTGTCCTTCTGCTCTGCTTGTTTAAATTCTCCTATCAGTCTTAAACCTCTACCTTCACTGCTTCCATTTCTCTCTCAGTTTCTTCCCTTTCAACCTTATTTTCTGCATTTTGAAAATCTAGGCTGTGTGGCTGAATACTGAAACCGGTCTGTGTGCTTCCTTGCTTGTTTCGGTACACAGACGCTCTACTCTTATCAATGCGAGGCAAGGCAGCTTTATTTGTACGGCACATTTCAGCAACATGGCAATTCAAAGTGCTTTACAGAAAACATTAAAGAGCATTTAAAACATTTTAGCAAAAATGTATGGGAGCATATCTTAAAGAAATAATTATTTTAAATAAATATGTTTTATTTAACATGTTTATTGGCTCCTAGAATGAGAAGGAGGTACAAGCCTACATTTGGTGTTTTGGTAGAAGTAGCCTGTCTCAGCCTATATCTCAGAGTTAGGCTATTGGTAACAGCCATGCAGTAGTTTTGAGTTGTGAGGGAAGTGTACTGAGCAACCTGAATCTGAGCAATAAAGAATATTTAATTATTTTCACGTTTACTGTTGTTTTATCATATCTAATATTTAAGTTGCATACCACCAACATACCAGCCGGTATGAAATTACACTTTAATCTACATCTTTGAAGAAGCTGACAGCTGACATAACATTTTACATCTCTCCTCATTTGATGAAGAGAGTTTTAAAATAACTCTTTTTGTCTTGATGTTTGTCTTGCTATAAGAAGAGTATAACCTGTGTGGGTGTGACATATATGAAGATAAATATGGTGCAAAATGTGAGAGCGCATAGATGTGATGTGAGCACTTGTAGAATATGATTTGAGATCTTGTATAAAAAAAAATCTGTACTCGTATTTTTTTTTCCCACTTCAGTCACTTTTCCAGTATAACAACAACTCATTGATTACAACCTCTCAAATCTGTCGCTGCGATGTGCTCTCTCGCATCACACAGCGGCGAGTCTGCGACTGCGACGACTTTTGCAACACTTCTTGCGATACATTTGGTGCTAAACTAATTTGTACCTGTGGACTTAGTCTGTGGAGCTCTGAGCCAACAGGACGGGGGGGGGCAGCAGGGTTTCTATCGTCAGATGAACGACAACTCTGTCTCTATTTATGTAGCATGGAAGCTAGCGTAGTCAGGGCGTCATTGCAAAAATACTAAATGACATAGCAACCTACCGTGTACCGGTGTGACTGATTAAGGTCCCTATTTTATCTGTGAGTGTTTCCCGTAACAAGTCCTCGCTGTGTTTGAAACAGGGACAGGGTTATATGGGAGATGATGCTTGGGCTGCACAAAATGAGGAAAATATGCGTTGTTGAATGCCGCGATAACAATATTACTTATGAATACTTGCGATATTCAGGTGTACTCAGTTCTGCTGCTTTCAGTTTTCTGCTAAAATACAACACATTTCTTGTTAAATGTAAAACAATTCAAAGTAAATCATTTCCTACATTTAAAAAAAAAAAAAATTGAATATAAAATGCAGCACTAAAAAAAGTGCTATTACTACTACTGTCTTTACACTAACATAAAAAAGTGTCTTCCTTGATATGTCGCAGCCATTTGCGATGTGTGTATTGCGCCACTTAATATTGTGATGACGTTTAAAAAAACAAAACAAAAAACAGGCGGTATACTGTATCTGCAACCCTAGATGATGCATTATTGTTTCCTGTTTTTCTGTCTCCTGTCCTTCAGCCTGACGGACAGTGAAGCTGGTTTACCTTATGACGAGGAGTCTATGGCCATCATCCACCTGAACAACACCACAGTCATGTACCTGAAGGAGGTCACCAAGTTCCTCGCCATGGTCTGCTTCCTCCGCAAGGAAAGCTTTGAGAGAAAAGGTCAGTACATTTACCTGCCTGTAACTCAACGATCAACAATCATTCACCATGCCCGCCTGTGCTTGAGCTCAGCACTTGATATAGAGGAAAGGAGCTAGTTTTGGCAAAAATATGTGCTTCTTTGATAATTGTCCGAAGGTTAAGCTTGTGTACAGAAACAGACATACATTTTTGGAGCCGGTGGGGTCGCCCCCTCCTGGAAATGACATGCAGTGCAAGTTTAAAGCACTTCAGCATTCGCTTAACTTTTCAGGCACGGAAGTTGACACTTGGGACAAAATGGATAGGCCACATGAGATCAACACGAAATTAATGTTAATTTAAATTAATAAACCCTTTTAGACATGGAGCGGCATCATACATTGACTCTTAATCTTTCATGATATATTTGAAGATTTATTTATTAGGACAATACACATTAATCAACATGTCTGTAGTCTCGCATTGCCAAACCTGTCGCCACACGGCGCTAGTCCACACAGTCTGGGAGAGGAGCAAAAAATGCTCTGGGTTGCTCTGCAGTTCTTAAAGCCAATCACAGTCGTCAGATGCAGCGACGGTGCCTCTGCAAAATAGACTTGGGAAAGGAACTTGTGTTGGTGGAACATGTGCACGTAGGGAGGCGAGCTCTGAATTTAAGATGGCTGTCGAGTGTGTGACTCAAAAAAAATATAAACATGGTTTGATAATTGGTTGTAGCTCAGAGGATGTTTCCCAATTTGACCGGAGTTTGGAGAATGCCAACAATAAGAAAGCGGACGGTGAGGGACATTTGGCGGAACCACCGGCGGCACCGGATCAAATCTGTAAATGAAATGTTGCCAACGGGCAAATGATTGGGGCCCCCGAGGCCTGACAGCCTCTACTCCACAGCAACGGCTCAACACGTGGCAACCACAGTGACCGCAACCCCCCCACCTCCCCCTTAAACACACAAATGACTTTTTGCAATGACATCTCAGTCGGAAAGCTCCCCAAGAGGGCCCCCATGTCATTCTCTAGAAGCACGATAAGCAAACTTTTGAATTGATTTAAGTCAAACGAAAATAAAGAGGAATTATCTTTTTTGGGAGTGAAAAAGGGAATGAGAAGAAAAGAAAACAAGACAGTGGTAAGTAGAGCAGATAATGAGGATTACATTGTGTAACTATGACAGTCTGAATGCTGTCATTTAGCATTAACTATGATGGAGACACTTGCATAACTTTAGCTAGCTAACATTAACGTTAGACTTATGGCGTTTATTCTTTCACGTTTTTGTTAACTACTTCATCTAGCAAGCAGTTTGGAGCTAAGCTTGCTAGGTCCGCATCAGCCTGGATTGCATGAAAAAAAGAGCTTGTTCCTTTGAGGAGCTATCCATGTAAGACGGCTCAAGCCTGGCTTTCCACTGTGCATGCGACCTGTCAGTCTTTTCAGACAACATGCCCCGAGGTTACAGTTTCAAGGAGCGTTGACTAGAAGACAACAAATATGACAACTAATCACGTGTAAATGCAACAGTTTTCCTTTTTAATGATATGAAACATGTTGTAGGTACTTAAAGTTGGGCAGAAACCTTTGTGATAAGCTTAAAAAGCTTATAAACGCACCTTGAAAGTGCTTGAATTTGACTTATATATAACGTTAAGAACCCAGTGAAAGCTTCATCCGAGTTAAGCCATTAATGCTTTGACCGCTATAAATAATGAAAACTACGTCCAAGGAGAACATTTAATTCTAATTCTAACGTGAAAGCATTAATAATTGACTTTATTAACATGCTGCTATGATAAGTATCAAATACTGTACTATAGCCCTTTCTTATCTCTCCTCAGGATCATTATTAAAGTATCTTACAGCAGCAAAAGAGTATAAAGAGTATAAAGTCCTTCTTCCAAATGCAGCTGATTATAATAACTGTGATTTACAAAATCCACTATTAATTATTAATACTGCGAAATGAGCAAAGGTCCTTGGATCTGGAGGGTTTAGTGGCAGCATTTGCCACAACCAGGGCCCCAAAGCAGCATTTGAAGAGTTGAAAACATAAAAGTGATGAAAACTGGTTTAACATAATATGAGCCAACACTTAAATAGTCTGTTCTGTCAAACGATTAAAATAATTAATCGCATTTATGTCATGATTAACTCGTAATTAATCACACATTTTATCTATTCTAAATGTTCCTTGATTTCTTTTTGTCCTATTATTTTTCCTCATTTTAATGCTCTTATCAACATGGAAAACTGGATCGGCTTGCTTTGTGCAAATGTTTTTTTTTAATTGAAAACATCACTGGCATACAGCCGACTGTAGAGTTCAATTCAACACGTGACATTCTCCCTTAAAGCAAATAATCTCTCACACAACGTAACACTGTCCATCAATAAAAAGGTGAATTAAATTAACTTTGACGAGGGGGGAATTGTATGAAATATGCATGAAAGTGTTCAAATGTTTCTAACTATTATCAGGGAGCTTTCAGAGCAGGGTCAGCGTGAAGGGGGCACTAGGATGCAGGAATAGATCACAATGTGTAAAACTAGTAGAAGTGACTCACAAATAAGGAGTCGTTTCCAAGGTAACCCCGTCTCACAGAACTGGATCAGCTGACCGGTGCAGGACAAGAAGACTATAGGAAACGCAGTTATTCTGGTGGTCATTGGTTACTTGTGTATAGACATCCGTGTGTGTGTACACAGGCGTCTCACTGTGTCATGAAAGTTGGTTCGCTGTTTGAATAAAGCTGCAAATGATCTGAAATCTTTGGACTCGTCATCCTTGAAGTCTCCGTCATCATTTCCTGATCTCAACCCCGATATCAGACAGCTGCGATGAGAGCTCGGTTCACAACGACCAAACACACAGATCACTTTGGTCTCGTCAACATTTGGCAACTTTTAAATGGTCAACTTTCCATCCAGAATCTTATTGGCGACCATTTCGGCGTCTCTTGTTGTTTGGTTTCCGGTCTAGCTAGATCCGGTGTGGTGTTGTAGTTTTTCTAACGCTACTAGTTGTTGCAGCACCTGAAAAAACTACAAAGTTTGCTAGACTTGCTTACGCTGTTAAAATGGGTTTGCATTAACGCCGGTGGTAACACGTTTAACTGACAGCACTAATATTTATCCGTTAGTCTGTTCTTTCTTCTGTGACCTGTGCTATATGCCATTTTATTTCCACCTGTTTATTCACCTGTATATGTTCTTGCCACCTGTATGAAGACATGATTATAGTGTACATTTAACCGTTATCACTCTTAGTTTTCTATTCTTCTATTCTTCAATATTTTTAGCGTATTTTTCTGTTCTATTCATATTTATTGTGTATTTTTCTTGTTTGTTGTGTCGTATTTGAGCTGCTGTGACAAGTGAATTTCCCCAGTGTGGGATTAATAATATCTTAGCTTTTGAGGGGCCCCATGGGAATTTTTGCCTAGGGCCCCAGCAGACTCTAGAGTTTCCAATGATTGAACTGTGCCCATACTGGGTTTCTGCCATGCTTATTTGCTGTGAGGCGGTGTTAACCACTAAGCCACCGTGACACTCCATTATGACATGTAACCCTCTTTATTCCAAGTCAAAATGTTATAGCCCTCTGTAATTAAACTGAAACTTTGTGTTAATTATTGTGTTGTCTGTTTCATTTAATTCTACTTTAATTGATGTAATCTAACTTGTTCCTCACAGCACGGTAAATCGCCCGGGATACTGTACAAATAAACATGTCACCTTGTCTCAACTGGCCTAAATCAACCTTAATAACTTCAGTATAGGCGATACTGGTTCTGTAAAAAGCAGGTGAAGCAAGCACAAGCACACTTCGGCGGTTGTGTGTGTATCTTCGGCTGCTATTCCACAGAGTGCTTTAAAATTATGGAGCGGCCAGGTCAGCTGCTGGAAGCTGCCCTGGATCAGCAGGGGGTTCACCGCCTCACTGCAGGGTACTTATCCACTGCTGCTGGATGGATTTAAAGGGCGTTGCTTCTTCATTCCGAACATTTTCGCACAGGCTGCTTCAGTTCTTTGGTCCCAGGTTGACTCCAACCTCTGCAGCATCCAGTCACTGCATTGAGCTTTCTTTAAGAACGGAATATCAGTCAGTGGTTTGTGTGTTTATAGGGGCAAAATTGGATACAAACCCACAATGTCCACAGTGCATAAGGACCAAAAGAGATGATAAAACATGTCATGCAAAATGAATTTGAGTGGCTCAGCAGGTGTGAAGACATATCCCTTTGATGTCCTGAACGAACATAGTGTACTTGTTGGTCTCCTGTCTCCTTTCATTGCTGTGGTAATTATGTTTGCATGAGTACATGTTCACTTCATCGGTGTGGTGGAGTAGTCACTTTGAAGTCTGATATATGTCTCTCTCAGGTTACGTTGGCAAATACGATGAATGACCTTGCTACAAAGTTCTTCCTTTACGTCTTAAAAAAGGCACTTAGACGGCATTGTTTTGAATGCACTGCCGAGGTCCACCAACCACTGGCAGGTTTGGGAAGGCGTCCACTTAAAATCTGAGTTAGTTTCACTAGAGTTGCATATTCAAAAGATCTCACTCTCTCACGAAGGTTTTCATTTGTAGTTCCCCTTCGAGGAACTCGAACTGCGTCGGTTACGACACTATGGGAATCGCCTTCAGGCATGACAGGGCTGAATGTGAATGAAAACTACTCCAATCCTATTGGTCCTAGTGAGAACGGTAGCATGTGACGGCATAACCGTAGGGACATATAAGCACACCGGCACATAGCTCATAAGCTTTTTTCTATTCAGCAGGCACGTTGGTTGATGTTGAGTGGCAAGCTACTGTGTTACTCACCTGGAAATATGTCCGAGCGTTTGTACCGTTCCGACGATGTGTGTCTCCTGCCCTCGTTTCATCACGGTAGGTGACTCGCATGAACTGTGTGTCGCTTGTTTGGGCCTGTCGCACGCCACAGCGGCTCTCGAGGGGGCTGTGTGTGACCATTGCGAGGCCCTGCCTATGCGGGTGCTGCGGTCCCGCGTAGCCCTTTTTCCGCGGACGGCCAGATCCGCTCTCCCGTGGCTCGGGCCCCGGTCGCTGAGGCGGCCCGGCGGGTCCGGTCGTGGGGTTCGCAGCAGGATCTGCTGGAGGGTTCGAGACGGCTGTGGCCCTTTCTCGTCCTTCTTCTGCCGATTCCGACTCCCCTGGTCCTCGTTTCTCGGCTTCTGCCCGGGACGTAGGCTGGAGGCGGCCGCACTCGGGCTCTGTGGAGCTGCATGTGCGTCGTGGAGGAGGGTGAGGACTTCCGGGTGTCGCGCCGACGTCATCTGAAGTGCGCGCGCGGACTGTGTTGAACTGTTGGATGGCGCGGTCTGTGGCAAAACCCGGACTGGATTGGCCACAGGCTGTCAGGGAGCTTGATCGCTTCCTTCCGCTCCATGCCCCCGCTCCATGCCGTTTTTTCCCGGTTTTGCACGGTTAGTTGTGCAAATTGTGGGAGAAACCTTACTCTGCCCGGCTTTCTCCTCCCCAGCGGCTGGAGTTTTGGCAATGTGGCGGGGATTAAGGACTGCGGCTACGAGACGGTACCGCGGGTTGACGACGCTCTGGCGTGTTACTTCTCACCCCTGCTGACGTCGTCTTTTGGCCAGCCGGCGCTGCCGATGTGACCATGTCGGGTGTCTTCCTCATTGGTGGGGAAGGCGTGTATGGCGGCGGGCCGGGCTGGAGTGAGCCTGCACACCGTGGCGGTTTTGCAGGCCTGCTAGGCGGACCTGCTGCTGGAGATGGACCGGAGGGGGGTGCCGAGGCGCTCCGGACGCGTGTTGCGCTGGACTCTGTCGTTGACAAGTTTCGCCGTGTCCGCTCCCAGGAGGGGGCGTTCCGGCAGTTTCTCCTTCGCCGGACTTGGTCCCGCTCTGCTAGGACGGCTGGACCTTCTCGGCCCTCTACCAGCTCCCACCGACAGCGCCAGTGACGCTGTCTGGCTTCTCGCGGACCCCCTCGAGCGGCTTGGGACGCGGGGCGGCGCTCCCACGCACCCCTCCCCGGCAGTTTGGTCCTGAGGGACGTCGTCCAGTCGCGGAGGGGCGAGGCGCGGAGGTCCTGTCTATGTGTTTAGCCCTCGGAGGCCGACTGAGGTCCCCTCCTGGGTGGCCGCTTGCGTTGTGTCCCGCCGCCGGGGCGCTCGGGACACGCTAGCCGCCGCCGAGCCTTCTCCACTCTGCCTGCCCCGAGGGGTGGCGGTTGGCCGGAGATTCGGCTCCCGGCCTTCGGATCATCGGCGAGTTCTTCCTGGCGGCCAGCTTCAGGGACTCTTCCGAGATTGGCACGTCGCACCGGCCACCAGCCCCGAGGGGTTGGTTCTGCTGGCGGATTTCGCAGACGCTTGCCGGGGTTTGGAGAGCATATCCCCGTGGGTTCTGCGCGCCATCATCAATGGGTACGGGCTACAGTTCCGGGTCCACCCCCCCGGCTTCACTGGGGTGGTCCGGACTGTGGTGCGCCCTGACCAGGGCCTGGTGCTGGGACAGGAAGTGCGCTTGCTACTGGAGGACGGGGCTGTGGAGCTCGCTCCCCCGCCGGCCAGCGGGTCCGGTTTCTACAGCCGGTGCTTCCTGGTTCCCGTGAAGGACGGAAGGCCTGCACCCTGTTCTGGATCTGCGGGTTCTGAACCGGTCTCTGAGGAGATACAGGTTCGTGATGCTCACCATCCCTGCCATCATGTGTCACATCCGGTCTGTGGACTGGCTTGTCACCATGGATCCGAGGGATGCATGCTTCTACATCTCCTTTTGTCCTTCCCACAGGAAGTTCCTGAGGTTCGCCTTTGGGGGCGTGGCGTACCAGTATCGGGTTCTTCCCCTCGGCCTGGCACTCTCCCCTCGCACTTTCACCTAGTGTATGGATGCGGCACTGGCCCCTCTGCGGCTCCAGGGCATCCGGGTCCACATTACCTCGATGACTGGCTTATCCTGGCTCAGTCTCGAGAGTTGGCGGTTCGGCGTCGAGATGTCGTCCTCGCTCCTCATCTTCGTTTGGGGCTGAGGCTCGACGATGGTGAGAGTGTGCTGGCACCCGCCCAACGGACTGTGTTCCTAGGGGTGGTGTGGGACTCGCTGTCGATGCTGGCACGTTTGTCTCCGGCTCGTGTCGAGTCCGTTCTGGCCACGGTGCGGAGTGTGAGGCTGGGCCGCGCCATCACAGTGTAGCATTTTCAACGGGTGTTGGGCCTCATGGCGGCTGCTTCCAGCGTGATTCCTTCTGGTCTTCTGCACATGAGGGCCCTGCAGTGGTGGCTGAAATCCAAGGGGTTCTCCCCGAGGGGAAACCCATTCCGCCTGATACGGGTTACGCACAAATGTCTTCGTGCCCTATCGGTGTGGTTGAAGCCTTGGTTCCTGTCCCAAGGGCCCGTGCTGGGGGCGCCCTGTCGCCGTGTGATCGTTTCGACGGACGCTTCCCTCACCGGGTGGGGCGCGGTCATGGACGACCGTTCTGCGATGGGGGTTTGGCAGGAGCGTCACTCGTCATGGCACATCACTTGCCTCGAGATGCTGGCTGTGTTCCGGGCTCTGAGGAGCTTCCTGCCTGCACTCCTGGGCCGCCACGTGCTGGTCAGGTCCGACAATACAGCTGTGGTGGCCTATCTGAATCACCAGGGGGGTCTGCGCTCGCGCCCTCTATGCAGACTGGCGCATCGGATCCTCCTGTGGTCCCAGCGGAGACTGCTCTCTCTCAGGGCGATGTTTATCCCTGGGCTTCAGAATCTGGGGGCGGACCTGCTGTCGAGACAGGGGCTGAGGCCCGGGGAATGGCGGCTCCACCCCGAGGTGGTGGAGTCCTTGTGCGCAAGGTTCGGGCCCATAGACGTGGACTTGTTTGCTTCTCGAGAGACTACGCACTGTCCTCTGTGGTTCTCCCTGACGCCCGCCCCGCTGGGGCTGGACGCCATGGTGCGAGAGTGGCCGAGGCTGCGTCTGTACGCGTTTCCCCCAGTCGCTCTGCTCCCAGGGGTCCTGGAGAGGGTCCGTCGGGACGGCATCCGCCTGCTTCTTGTGGCGCCGTTCTGGCCGACCGGGTGTGGTTTTCGGACCTGATGGAGCTCCTGGACGGTCCGCCGTGGCAGGTCCTCTGAGGAGGGACCTGCTGTCCCGGAGGGGGCCGGGTTCTTCGCCCTTGCCCCGCCCTGTGGCGGCTGTGGGTCTGGCCCTTGAGGGGGCCCAGTACCTCGAGGCGGGCCTGACGGCGGGTGCGGTCGAGACTCTCCTTAGCTCCAGGGCCCCGTCTACACGGAGGATGTATGGCCAGAAGTGGGCCGTCTTCTCTGCCTGGTGCAGTGGACGCATGCTGGACCCAGTTACCTGCCCGGTGCTTCAGGTGCTGGAGTTTCTGCAGGACCGCTTCTCTGCGGGCCTTTCCCCCTCCACCCTCAAGGTTTACGTGGCTGCCATTTCGGCTTTCCACGCCCCTTCGGGGGTTGGGTCTCTGGGGAGGCTTCCCCTGGTCATTCGGTTCCTCCGTGGGACTCGGAGGATGAGACCTGCGACTCGTCCTAGGGTTCCCACCTGGGATCTGGCGGTGGTTCTTGAGGCGCTGGCTGAGGCCCCCTTCGAACCGTTGGAGTCGGCTGCGGCCAAGTACCTGACCTTGAAGATGGCCTTCCTCCTTGCTATCACCTCTCTGAGGAGGGTGGGGACCTCCAGGCTCTTTTGGTTGCTTCCCGATGCCTGGAGTTTGCCCCGGTAATGTGAGGGCCATTCTGCACCCCGTTCCGGGGTACGTTCCCAAGGTGCAGTCCTCTGTCATGGGGCCTGTGGTGCTGCAGGCGTTTCATCCTCCACCTCATGTGACGGCGGAGGACGGGAGGCTCCATTTGCTCTGCCCTGTCAGGCCCTGAGTGTCTTCACTCTGAGGTCCTCCGGGTGGAGGAAATCGGACCAGTTGCTGGTATGTTTCGGGTCCTCCAAGGCTGGGCTTCCCGCTTCTAAACATACTATCAGTAACTGGATCGTTCAGACTATCTCCCTGGACTATCGGGTGCGCGGTTTGCCTTCACCTATGGCTGTACGGGCTCACTCCACGAGAGGCATGGCGGCCTCTACGGCTCTCCTCTCTGGTGCGTCTCTCCAGGAGGTTTGTGGTGCAGCTGGCTGGGCCACTCCGCATACCTTCTTCAGGTTCTATAGTCTGGACTTTCCCTCCGCACCTGGCACCCGGGTGCTCTCCTCCTAGTCGTGCCCACGAGTGGTTTCACGCTGGGGCAGGCGGGGTTTCGGCGCGGGTTAGTGGGTATCTCGTTCCCATAGTGTCGTAACCGACGCAGTTCGAGTTCCTCGAAGGGGAACGTCTCAGGTTACGTATGTAACCTTTGTTCCCCGAGAAGGGGAACGAGACACTGCGTCGGTTCGCCGCGCCTCACCCCGCCTGGAGTGCCTTGCTTCATAGAAAGAGCTTATGAGCTATGTGCCGGTGTGCTTATATGTCCCTACGGTTATGCCGTCACATGCTACCGTTCTCACTAGGACCAATAGGATTGGAGTAGTTTTCATTCACATTCAGCCCTGTCATGCCTGAAGGCGATTCCCATAGTGTCGTAACCGACGCAGTGTCTCGTTCCCCTTCTCGGGGAACAAAGGTTACATACGTAACCTGAGACGTTCTCCCCCCTTCCCCCCTTTCCCCCCACCCAAACACCATTGACATGGAGCTCATTTCTGTCTGCTATTCATTATTAGGAAATTGTACTTATCAGTGCAACATCAGCAGCTCAATTTACATTCTCAGTCTGAATATGACGGCTGGCCAAACGGTAGCCTTAATAATTTTTATACCGGAGATTTTTGTGGAGAAAAAATAAATTAAGAAAGAGGGAGGGGGCACAAACAGCATTTTGAAAATCTCACCCTCATCCCTTGTGGAAATCACGCCTCACTTTCACCCATGACTGGTTACTAATTTCACACAACAAGAAGTTGGATTCCCCTTCAATGCATTTATCCGATTTCTGGTTTATGGTGGAACTTTATTGGCGTTTTATGTTTGAGTATGTTTTCAAGTATTTTGCGTCTTCATCCGTCTGACTTGTAATAGACTTGACTGTCTTCTTTCTGTCCCTCACAGGACTGATTGACTACAATTTCCACTGCTTCAAGCAAGCCATCCAGGAGGTTTTTGATGTCCGAGTTAAGGTTCAACAGAATCGTAAACTTCTCAGTCAGAGAAGGTGGAGCAAACTGACTATGACCAATGGAGAACTCGGAAACACCCACTAAAGACTGACGTCCCATCAGACAGCAAAATATGCTTGAGCTGCGCCCCAATAAATCCATGAGACTCCGTCCTCATTCAGAGAGGCACGTCAGATTTTTTTTTATCTTGCTGGGAGTCGTTCAGTCTGTTCAATCCACACCGACTCCGATAGGCATCGTCTCTGTTAACACATTCTCACTCCCATTGCTTCAAAAAGCAACGCTGTGTCAGGTGCCTTTGGCGTTAGGAACTGACGCAAAAAGTCTCCTTTAGCGTCAGATTTAGACGCACTTAGGACTCTTGGCGTCACTATTTGACTCTCTTGGGACTCGCGTCTAGCCCCTTTGGCGTCATATTTAGATGCAATTGGTCGGTACTCTTGGTGTGACTTTTTGACACTGGGTCAGGACATATGTTGAACTGTCATACGGCACAAGAACGGGACAGTTAGGTTTAGTAAAATATCGTGGGTGGGGTTACAAAGTGTACTTTTCAGGGACATAGGGAACAAGAACAGGACACAAACCCAGTCTCCTGGGCGAAAGTCTTGTGTTGTTTGACTCATCTACCACTCCAAACCTGCCTCATTATGCGGATTTTCGGCCTACTTACTACCATTGTCGCCCTTAAAGTGCCCATATTATTCTTATTTTCAGGTTCATAATTGTATTTTGAGGTTGTACCAGAATAGGTTTCCATGGTTTCATTTTCAGAAAACACCATATTTTTGTTGTACCACACATTGCTGCAGATCACCCTGCGTGTTTAGGTCTTTGTTTTAGCTCCAGAGTGAGACATCTCACTTCTATACTATCTTTGTTGGGAGTCGCACATGCTCAGTAGCTCGGTAGGATCCCATCAGCTAGATGACTCTTTCTCCAGATTTGGTGAGTCCAAGGCAGGATTAGCTGGGAGACTTCTTCTAGAGGAGGGCCACTTGTGGAAGACCTGCACAACAGGGACAGGAAGTAGTTATTTTGGAGATTATGATGAACTAGTGTGTGTTGTAGCATTGTTTTACCATTGAGCATGCTAGCTTGCGAGCGCTAGCATGCTACAGTTAGCCACCTCGTCTCGGCTAGTGACGTAGAAAGCCGTGCAAACAGCTCCCCTGGAGACTGAAGGCAGAGGACAGCATGGATAGTTTTTTCCAAGTTTGTATGCATGTAGAGACACAAAATAACACCCCAAATCCTAGAAAAAGAGATTTCTTTTTCATAATATGGGCACTTTAATATTACGTCACCTAACAGGTGAGCTACTGCTCTACCTGGTGTCCCATAAAGATGCTAAAGGGGAATTTTTGCGTTGGAATCTGACACTGAGAGCCACTGACCAAGTGTCTGTATTTTACGAGTTGGGAGTGAGAACATGTTGTCTCTGTACTCAGAAGCACTGGTGGACGTCAGACAAACTGACGTCCACCAGTTCGACTACATTTACCGGCCCAAACCTTTTTTTGAACAGGCTCTATATGAAGTAGACTGTACAGGAAGGTTCATTTGGCCTAATTCACTAATATCCTCCTAAGTTGTTGTTTCACAAAAATGTTGATAAGAAAGGTCCTCAGGCAAGTCTAGGACCTGTAGTCATACGTGCCTCAGAGTCAGTGTGGGACAATCCTGTTTGTGCCCCTCCAACTTCCGAAATCTTAAATATTTTTTTTACCACAAAAATGGTGGTATATAAATGAATATCGTTGCTGTTTAGCCAATCATCAGATACTGGTAATGTGAAGTGAGCTGCTTATGTTGCTCTGATATACTGGTGGAATGTAACTAAGTACATTTACTCAAGTACTGTATTGAAGTAGAAATTTCAGGCACTTTGAGTCTTTTCTTTCATGCCACTTTCTTCTTCTACTCTACAAATTAGGATTTTTGCACACAAAACGCATGCATTTTATGAAATATGTTTATTATAAGTGAAACAATATACAGGCAATTAAACACAGAACAGTTTTAACTGTTTCCAGTTTCTAAGTTATGAGGATTTTTCTGCGTTAAGTACTAACTTTTATACTCTTAAGTACATTTTCCTGATGATACATACTTTTACTTAAGTAACATTTTTAATGCACTTTTACTTGTAACAGAGTATATTTTACAGTGTGGTACCTTTTACTTAAGGAAATAATCTGAATACTTCTTCCACCACTGAAAATACTCCAAAATAATTGCTATTTATGTTTTCACCCCCATCTTAGTAATAATTACAGCCATAATGACCTGCTTTTTACCTGCTAACTCACCATTGTTTTCATAATTGATATCCCGCCAGTGCAACATTCTTGTATTTTAAACTAGATGCTGAGTTTTCACCACTGGATCTAGAGCTGCTTGTCTACCTTTTTATATATTTTCAGCTCAGTGTGAAAATTGACTTTTTCTGTAAAACACAAAAAAAAATTCTCTTTTGTGCCCCATTTCTTTTAGCCTATATACAGTAGGTTAACATATCTGTGTGCAACGTACCCATGTATAAATGGAAAACTATTCCTGGATCACTTTAATACTTGAGAAAAAAAAAAGATAATTTACTAGAGAGAATTATGGAAAGTTATTCCCGATGGACATCGGAGATAATGATGTCCTCCAGAAGTGTAAGTCACACTGAATGATGTCAATTCAATTTTATTTATAGTATTCATAACAAGAGTCATCTCAAGACACTTTACAGATAGAGTAGACCACACTCTTTAATTTACAAAGACCCAACAATTCCCCCAAGAGCAAGCATTTAGCGCGATAGTGGCAAGGAAAAATGTCTCTTTAGGCAGAAGCCTCAGACAGACCCTGGTTTCCAGGTTGGGGTTATGATTTATAGCGGCATTCATAGTAACTATAAAGATACTGGAACTATGACAAGAAATAACAGCTGTAGCAGTTCAGGGCGTAGCAGGGCGCCGAGCAGGACCACAGTGGAATATCAATATAGGTTTCATGTCTCTGTCAAGATTTGAATGAGTTACGACTCTAAGAAGAACGATTTTTGACTCAAATTATATTGACACATTATATTTGCCACCCATCTGCCCAATGTCCATGTCTATTCCAAACCACAACTTGTAATTTTCTGATTTCCTCAAATTCTGTCCAGTCATGATGAGATAAATTATAAAACAGCACAGTGAATTTATTCCCAACCTCCTCCTGTAATTGCAATCCCATTTAAATATGGCTTTAGTGTTGGTGTTTCACTCACATATGACCACAGTGCAGTATACAGTTTTGAAATGGACTCTTCAGAAGGCATTTGAAAAAATAAATCCTCCTAAAAACAATTTGAACTTCATTTTCCTCATTGAAAAACATACATATTTGATATAGCTTTGATGGAAATGTATCAGGTCACAAATCTTTTCTACCAATAACAATGATAAAGCTGTTAATTGTCCTGCCAGGTGCAACAACGCTAACGGTAGACTCAGGAAGATGTCAATCAATCAGTCTAAACTCAGCCACACAGTCCTGGAAAGAGGTCTGATCAGCCAGATTAACTGGAAACGGGTGTGGGTGTGTAGAGCCTTTAATATTGGATGGAGCAGTTACCGGAGAATGAGGACCCAAGCACATAAAACGGCAGGAGACAAGGAACATGCTGCTTCAAAGCTTTACTTTTGGGCAGCTGCAAGCAGGAACCGAAAATACAGCAAAACACTCTGAAGAAGAGCCAAGACAAAAAACTTTGGCAGGAACTATGTGGCAAAGTTAATACACTCAAGCAGCTGATGAGGAGAAGGGTCTGGTGTACTCCCACAGCCTGACGCGCTGACTGAGTGAAGGGCTGATTCACTCTCGCTGGTTTCTGGGACATGAGAAATACTTTCAAAATATACAAAACTAAACAGAGCCAGGGTTCAAAATTAGCTCCATTGTCCAACCAAATGCTGGTATAATATGCAAGTGGCCGGTAGATTTGGAAGCTGGAACAAATCTCCGTGCCGTGCCATGTTGTAAGGCAAGGCAGCTTTATCTGTAGAGCACATTTCAGCAACAGGGCAATTCAAAGTGCTTTACACAAAATCAGTTAAAAAAACAGTTAAAAGAAAATAAAACTGATAAAACACAGAAGAAACAGTTCAAAATAAAAGCAGATAAAACACAAGGATAAAAGTTACAGTGCAGTATAAGAGATTAAACAGTAAAGAAATGAGCATCATTTAAAGAAAGGCAACATCGAAAAGAAAGGTCTTCAGCATTGATTTAAAAGAACTGAGAGTAGCAGCAGACCTGCAGGTTTCTGGGAGTTTGTTCCAGATATGAGGAGCATAGAAACTGAACGCTGCTTCCCCCTGTTTAGTTCTGACTCTAGGAACAGACAGTAGACCTGTCCCAGATGACCTGAGAGGTCTGGGGGGGTCATAGTGTACTAGCAGATCAGAAATGTATTTTGGCCCTAAACCGTTTAGTGATTTATAAACTAGCAAAAGAACTTTGAAATCAATTCAGATGGATTTCTATCGTTCATCAAATTGCTCTAAAAGTGATCGCACCGGTATCGTTTGCCACTGCCACGAGTTGCCCCCCCGATGCTGCGCCATCGGAGTGTGAATGTGTGTGAGTGTGTATCTGATGAGCAGGTGGCACCTTGTACGGCAGCCTCGGCCACAGTGTATGGATGTGTGTGAATGGTTCCTGTACTGTGTAAAAGCGCTTTGAGTAGTTGTTAAGACTAGAAAAGCGCGATATAAATACAGCACATATATATATATATTCATAGTTATTGTGCTGTCACTAATCCCTGGCTGGCCAGTGCACCCCAGGGTGTGGCAGGTAGGGAAGCTAGCTCAGGGATTAGTGACAGCATGCATGAGAAAACATTAAAAAAATCTCCCAGTGTCACCGAACCCCTCCCTGTAGGATAGAGATATTCGGATGCATTTGTTCCTTTCCGATACCGAGTATAAACTATAAATGTCAAAGAACTAACGAATAAAAGAACATGAATAAAGTACTTTTAAAGTAGATTTTATTCTCAGCTAAATTATGTGGTATCGGATTATGTGTTATCGGATTGGTGCATAAACCCTAGTACTTACTGATTTCTTTTATTTATTTTTTTTAGCATTTTTTTGCATTTTAGTCAGTATAGGAGGCATTTCCGTTACTGGCGTCGGTATGGGAACATCTCTACTAACCATATGTTCATTAATTAAATTGTATTTATATTGTTAAATCATAACTGGAGTTATCTCAGGACACATAACAAATACAATAGGTCTAGACCACACTCTAAAATTTATAAAAAACCAACACAATCTCTCTGAAAATAGGTATTTATTAATGTAACATGATGCTGTCCCTGTTTTTAGTGACTTGTATGAATACAAGTTGAATTAAAAACAAAGAACTTTGGCCGCCCGCTTTTAAGCCAACATGATCTACACATCCATACATGCAACCATTGATATCTCTCGCCCCGCTGGACTAGTATGGAGGCTGTGTCTTTTATTTACTTGTTGCTATGATGAATAGAAGTATCTGAGCTCCAATTATTTGTATTCATTTACCACCAGGCTCGCGCTTAACTTAGAGTGAACATACTCCATGTTGATGGATTCAGAGTTACTTAAAGCTATAGTGCCCCTGTTGGCGCGTCCACATGATACAAGCCTTCTGTGACCGCGTCACAAATTAGGGTTTTATTTATATGTCCATTCATATATTGTATTTCTACTACATACTGTATATCTGATCTAAGGGGATCATTGCTCAGTTTCCCTTTGTGTGGGGATATTAATTTGCATGTCTTCAAATCTAAAATCTGAAAGTTATTAATGGGTTGTATTATATTTAAGTCATTGGTTTGTTTAAATGACATACTAGCAAGCTGTTTTTCAACCAGACTAATAAACAAAAAGCAATTACTTTGTTGTGAATACAAATTCTATTTCTGCTCAAGGACTTTGAGGAGTATTTTTTGATTTTTCTAATCACCTGTTCTTCCTCGCAGATGAGTTTGCTCTGTTGTCATGGAAATGTATAAATGTTCAAGTTAAAACTTTCAGACAAAGTTACGATGACACCCAACAACCGGGAAGGTGGAGGCTGGGGTGGTGGAGGCGAGCTTTGCCAGCAGCCGCGGTGTGAAGCAGCATTGGAGGAGCAGGAAGCAGAGAGGAACAGGAAGACCCTTAAATGGACCGCCTGACGGGAAAACGGCTGTGATTGGTTGTGACTGGCTGGGATGATAATTCAATTATTCAGGGCTGGAGTGGGGGCCACATTTCAAAACGCAGGACTTTCATCCCAGGAGACCAGGGATTGCGCCCCGTGTTCCACGTCTGACACAAGAGGGACTTTTCCCCAACCGTCGCTTTCTTCTTTTACTAAAGCCAACCCCGTTATTTTCCTAAACCCAACCGGTTCTTCTTTTCCTAAACCCAACCGGTTCTTCTTTTCCTAAACCCAACCGGTTCTTCTTTTCCTAAACCCAACCGGTTCTTCTTTTCCTAAACCCAACCGGTTCTTCTTTTCCTAAACCCAACCGGTTCTTCTTTTCCTAAACCCAACCGGTTCTTCTTTTCCTAAACCCAACCGGTTCTTCTTTTCCTAAACTCAAGCGTAGCTTTCTTCTCGCGTTAACACGGCAAGTGGCGTGTACGTGTACATCCGGTCTATACAGCGTAGACATGCACGTGGATAGCTCAAAAAGCATACAGATAACACCGAACTTACGTTTTTTATATATATATATATAGATATATCTATCTATCTATCTATCTATCTATCTATCTATCTATCTATCTATCTATCTATCTATCTATCTATCTATCTATATCGGAATATTTTAGATAAATGTATATATAAAAAAAAAAAAATTCACAATAAAAGTCAAATATTTTTTCACAATAAAAGTTGGTATACTAAAAGTAAAAAGTCAGATTTAAACAATGGACTTTGATACCGAAACTTTCTCCACTTGCTAAAATATTTTTTATCTTGTGCATCTCGACATTATATATATATATATATATATATATATATATATATATATATATATATATATATATATATACGTACGTTTGTCTGCCCCGTCTCAAGGTCCGATTCACAAGAGATGTTGCGCCAATGATATTACACACAAACATGTTTCCTTTGACTTAAGAACACTATTGGCAAAACTCTAGGTTCAAAACTTCAGGCAGGTGGGAAAGAGAAATAATATTTGCGACTTAATATCTCAGTCTGTCAACGCGGTTGGTGTTTTCAAACGCTGACCTTTAGACTGTAAGTGAAGCTGGTGTGGTTTAAAGTGGAGGACACCAATTATGAATGGGCTTAATTACCAGCAACTCTGCAAAGACACTGAAAGTTTCACTGTGAGTGCATTTGGCTATTAATGCTGATCGTTTGCAATGATGCCCATTTGCATAGAAAGGGGGCAATTTTTCTTCAAATATATGCATATTACCTCATTTTAATATTTGCAAATGGCACAGGAGCACCGAGATGCTATTTGCTTGGCAGCAGAAGGTAGGGGTGCATTTTACAGTGTTTTTTGTTGTCTAATTTGTGGAAGTTTAAGTTAAGGGACTATTTGAAGTGTATGTCAATTTTCAATCAATCAATTTTTATTTGTCACCTGATATTGTACAAGTACAATTCCAGTGAAATATAATCCCATCAGCTCCTTAAACTTGTGCATGATTCATTATCATAGTCTCACATTGCCAGACCTTCCTCCACAGCGCTGCGGAGGAGGGTCTGGCTAGTCCAAACAGCATTCTGGGATGGGAGAAAAAGATACTCTGGTTTATTGGTATTCCTTTAAAACAATCGTAATGGGCGGCGCTAAGCAGCAGACAGAGCAGCGGTGCCTCTGTAAAACAGCCTCAGGAAGAAACTTGTTTTAGTGGAACGTGTGTACGTTGAAAAGTTGTTTTAGTCGTGCAACAAAAAACTCTGGACAGGTAGTCTAGCTAGCTGTCTGGATTTACCCTGCAGAGATCTGAGGACCAGGTGACCATAGTCCTCAGAAATCCACCAGAGGTTAGAACGCCAACACAAAGAAAGAGGAAGACAATTGAAATCCGGTCAAAAAGAGTGATATCTGACGGAACGTCCAGGATATAGACTAGATTCATCATAAAGCAGAATGTGGTCGTCAGATCAACACAGAAAAGAGTTCCCCCAGTTAAATGTCACTGGCACTGGCACTCCAGACAAGTCTGAGCTAAAAGGACACCACAGCTATTGACATCCCCGCCAGCTCACGCTGGCCTCAGTGTCTCCTCTGATGGACACAGAGATGGACAGAGAGATGGACTTGCTTGGACTTACATTTGAAAACTCGACCGACCAGCTGGCTAGCAACGTCTGCAGGTGACTTGTGAGTTGATTTCCCGACCCTGATGAGAGACTCATGAGCCACACGCCATCACCCTCCAATGTCAAACATATTAAACCCAACAAGTATTTATAGAAGGATAAATAAACAATTTGGCAAAGAAAATTAGGGGGCTGACGGAGAGGCGACTGGAGAAGTCTGCACCATCTAGAATGGGGACTGAGTCAAAACAAACTACCGTGTGTGTGTGTGTGTGTGTGTGTGTGTGTTCATTGTAATGAAGGAACATGTCTTCCAGATGGGATTTGTTGCCAAAAAAAGAGGAAAAATCAGACTTCGAAGGTCCTTCGTCACATTGATCTTATAGTATTAAAACTTTTGTCTGTTGAGTTGAGGCTAGTCAGTAGCCTCCTGGATTGTTTGACAGCGGGCTATTTGCTCATTGAGCAGTAAAAAGTATGATTTTGGAATGGAATTGGAGAGTTGACAGATTTAGGTCACTCTACTGTTCTGGCTAAACTTGAGGGGTCCTTGGCTGTCTTTTAAAGTAATCCAAAGACGGCTGAGGAGAGCTGTGTGTGAAGGTGAAGCTCTCACCTACCTGTCAGTCTGTGCTTAATCACCCAGCTGCCATTCAACGCTGTGGGAAGCAAGCAAGGACGGACTGGGATCCAAAAATCAGCCCTAGCATTTTGGCCCAGACCGGCCCACCCTGCACCTTATGCAATCATACAGTAGCCTATAGCATGCCTACTGCTTTTATTGTTGTAGTGTTATCATCAAGATTGTCCACCACTTGTTTTTGGCTCAGTTTTATCAAGGGCAAAGCAAAGTGTTTTAAGGGGAGTACTGCTTACCACAGGATCTACCCTCACTCCCTCATCTCTGTCCCTCTCCTCCTGAGTCTCCTTGTCACTGTGCATGACACCACCACCACTATCATAAGCCACGAGAGCTGATGAAGGTCCTGCTACTGCCGACAACATGTCCGTCAATTTGACACATTTGGCAGTGTCTGTTTCTTTTTCTCAAGCAGCTTCTCTGCACCTCCTTTCCGTTTCTTCTCCATGATCTCTAATACTATTCTAGCCTGGCAGATGCACACTGAAACTGCATGCAGGCAGAAATCCCAGAGAGGATGATGTTTAAAGATATGATTGGGCCAGTCCAGTTAAGAAATTAAGAAAACAACCAATGGGCCGCTGAACTACTTGTCTCATGAAACCTCAAAAAACCTAGCCTATGTGATATTTTGCCCCGTATGCCAGATGGCCAGTCCCCCGTTGGTGGGAAGTAAAAGACCAGAGCAACTGGAAACCGCAAGACATTGGTTACAGACAGAAGATAACAAGACGTCATGAAGACAAAGAAATAATACAAACATCCTGATGGAGATCTGGAGATCAAATATTAAAAGTCGTAGTTCAGTACAAAATGAATACGTCACAATCTCCACGTCAATCGGTAACGATTAATAAGAAGTGACCAGCCTGTGCCAGTGAATGTCAAAGTAAGTTGATGTTATGTAACGGTTCAATTTTCTGAAGCCTGAAATCAGAGCCAAGTGGAGGTGCAGAAGTCTAGTTTTCTCTCAGACCACTCGGCCCAAAGGCTGTTTGCTGACACCCATAAACGTACCGAAAAAAAAGAAGTAAAGAGAAACTCCTGGCAGAGTGCAGGATGTCTCTGCAGACGTAGACACCACCTAACACTTCTAGAGGGTCATAAGTGATGGAGAGGGATTACTTTTGTGTGTTGTTTATGTAACTCGTTCTCACTCCCATCTCTTGAAATACTGACACTTGGTCAGTGGCTCTCAGATCACCAACAATCAGCCTATAGTGTGTGACAACAGTAGTGAGTAGTATGAAAGACTGAAAAGCAGCGTAATGACAAAGGTTGGGGTGGTGGATGGGTCAAATAACACAGGACTTTCACCCAGGGGTCCGGGTCCCTTTCTTGTGCTGCTTGTCAGTTAAACTTAAGTCCCGACCCAGAGAGTCAAAAGGTGACGCCAAGAGTCCCAACTAAGCGTGTCTAAATATGGCGCCATAGGGCTAGACGCGAGTCCAAAGAGTGCCAAATAGTGATGCCAAGGGTTCCACCCAAGCACGTAAAAAAGTTACGCCAAGAATCCGGACCAAGCGCCTGTAAATATGACACTAAAGGAGACTTTGTGTAAATAACAAATGCCAAAGGCACCTGACCAAGGGTTACTAGGGGCTCTATAGAGAAACCTGTAGGGGACGCTCCATAGAGAGACCTGTAGGGGGCTCTATAGAGAGACCTGTAGGGGGGCTCTATAGAGAAACCTGTAGGGGACGCTCCATAGAGAGACCTGTAGGGGGCTCTATAGAGAGACCTGTAGGGGGGCTCTATAGAGAAACCTATAGGGGGGCTCTATAGAGAAACCTGTAGGGGGGCTCTATAGAGAAACCTGTAGGGGGGCTCTATAGAGAAACCTGTAGGGGGGCTCTATAGAGAAACCTATAGGGTGGCTCTATAGAGAAACCTGTAGGGGAAGCTCCATAGAGAGACCTGTAGGGAGGCTCTATAGAGAAACCTGTTGGAGAGCTCTATAGAGAAACTTGTTGGGGGGCTCTATAGAGAAACCTATAGGGGGGCTCTATAGAGAAAGCTGTAGGGGAAGCTCTGTAGAGAAACCTGTTGGGGGGCTCTATAGAGAAACCTGTTGGGGGGCTCTATAGAGAAACCTGTAGGGGGGCTCTATAGAGAAACCTGTGAAAAAAAAGCGTAGAATTGACCAAAACTGCATACCCTTTAACAGCTAATTGTCTAACCTAAACAAAAATCAAACTGTTTCATAAGAGTTTTCTGATCTGGGACCTCTATGGTTAATGTAAGTGAAGATAGAAGATGGAAAGATGGTTGTCATGGTTAAAAAAGACGAATTTGGGCTAGAAGACAGAAAGCAAAGAGCAGTTTCTGATGGAGCCATGACAACGCAATGCCCCTTCACCTAATCAACATCATTGTTTTTCAGGAAAACACGTTGTTTCAAATGTTCTCCGTAATTAAACTGTTACCAATTAAAGGTAGGAAGTGCGAGAGGAAATGAGCAGAGGAACTAATAAGCTGAGAGCGTTGACATTTTGAGCTCCTCACTCGGCCCGATGGGAATGAATTAACTTTTACAGATAAAGACAGGTTCATTTGGCTTTGAGCAGATTCTGCACATCCCCGTCGCTGCCATCTGACACTCCTTAATTAGACCGTGGCGCTGTAACAGTTCATTAGTGAGTTGTTTGATGGTAATGAAGTGAAACTGCAGGGACTACAGAAACAGGAATACCAGATAATACACTCTAAGAAATGTGTATTAAAAAATTGTATGACTGTATATTTTAAACTGCTCATATTATGCTTTTTTGGCTTTTCCCCCTTTTATTGTGTTAATATATCTTTGTTTACAAAGTGAAAGTGCCCCCAAAGTCCCCCCCTCCCCCAAAGGGACTTATCATCTCCAACAGAAATCACTGTTCACAAACTGCTCCAAACAGCTCTATTGTAGTCCAGCCTTCACTTCCATGACAATGTGTCATGTTGTAATGCTCGCCCAGCTGCTAGGGGTGGGGGGGAATCAACACAGCATAGTGTCGCAATATTTTCAGTGTCAATACTGTATCGATAAACAGGCGCCAAGTATCGATCTTTTATTATATATGTGTTTGTCAGCTTGACAATCCCATTGGCAGCAATAAAATTTAAACTGAGGAATGCATTTGTATTTAAGTTTCCTTTTGGGGACATCATTTGAAATTGGGAAAAATTAGAAGTTGGAAAAAAAAGGTTATAAATTGCAATATATCACAGAATGTTAAAATCGCAATAATATCGTATCGTGGCATAAGTATCGTGATGATATCGTATCGGGAGGCGTCTGGTGACCCCCTACTAGCTGCTGGTGTGGCAAAACTTTACGTATGAAAAACTAATTTGTTAACATTGAAATAACTTAACACTCGTCTTGCTCCAGTCTAGGTTGCAAAGCTGGTTCAGGTTGTTCTGCCTGTGTTTCGGGATCTGTGGCTAAAACAGAGAGCTCAACACACAGGGTGAAAAGAGGAGCTGCAGCAGTGTGCAGTAAAAACAAAAATATGGTGTTTTGAGGAGTTTTAAACCATATAAACTTATTCTGGCACAACCTCTAAATACAATTATGAGCATAATAGGAAACAAATAAGCATACTCACATGTCCACTCACACACACACACACACACACAATTGTTTTAATTAGCTTTTTTCGGCGTTTGTCCGTCTTTTGGACATTTTCAGATTTAATAAGTTTACTAACTGAGCAGCTTTGTAGGAGATAATTCAGCCCAGTGTCATGGCAGTTCATGAAATGATCACGTTATTTAATCTATTGATCCTTTTGGCCCCAGCATGTTTCTTTGGATCAGGGAGGCCCTAAAATCTTGGTTGCAGCTGTCGCCGTGGACCTGCTACACGTTCTGCGATGCCCTATTACACCCTGCTACGCTCTGCAGTTCCCTGCTACGCCCTGTAACGCCCTGCTACGCTCTGCAGTGCCCTGCTACGCCCTGTAACGCCCTGCTACGCCCTGTAATGCCCTGCTACTCCCTGTAATGCCCTGCTACTCCCTGTAACGCCCTGCTACGCCCTGCTACGCCCTGTAACGCCCTGCTACGCTCTGCAGTGCCCTGCTACGCCCTGTAACGCCCTGCTACGCCCTGTAACGCCCTGCTACGCTCTGCAGTGCCCTGCTACGCCCTGTAACGCCCTGCTACGCCCTGTTACGCCCTGTAATGCCCTGCTACGCCCTGTAATGCCCTGCTACGCCCTGTAATGCCCTGCTACTCCCTGTAACGCCCTGCTACGCCCTGTAACGCCCTGCTACACCCTGTAACGCCCTGCTATGCCACGAACTACTACTTTTAGTCACTGTTCCATTATGTTTTACTGTGACTGTTATTGCCACTCTTCATCACACCCCCAACCGGCCGTCAGACACCGCCCACCAAGAGCCTGGGTCTGTCCGAGGTTTCTTTTCCTCGCCACTGTTTGTTGCTCTGGACAAAACTACTAGAACTGTTGGGTCCTTGTAAATTATAGTGTGGTCTAGACCTGCTCTATCTGTAAAGTGTCTCGAGATAACTCGTTATGAATTGATACTATAAATAAAATTGAATTGAATCCGTGTACAGGGACGTGATTTTCTTGCTTTGTTCATGGCGGTGGGCACGGATGTGATGTGATATGTAATGTTATGTATTTTAATACCGCGTGTGATGGTTCCTTTCCGTGTTCTTCAGCCGTCCCATTGATGTAGCGCGTCCCGTCCCGTTGTCACCGCCCGTCATTTCCCCGATGTTGCGTCCCCCAGAGACCGCGGATCAAGTCCAGGCGGCCGTTGTTAATTTTGTGGTGACCACCACGAAGTGTACGAGAAAATCGTGTCCCTGTTGATGAATCAATCATCAAAATCACGTGACCATTTCAACAACTGTCGTGAGACCGGGTTGGAGGATTTTATATAATAACCCTAACAGACAATGTTGTGTTACTTTAACTCTAGCTACACACACAGTTTTTTTTTTTAAATGTCATAGTTTTTTTAATTACAGTACACAATCTGGGTAATGAGCCAATAATGAGTCCTTTGTTATTTTTGAGATTTATTTCTTAGTGTCGGCTCGGTGTTACAAAACTGTCCTCAATCACAAACCAACATGCAGTGGTTGAATGTAACTAAGTACATTTACTCCAGTACTGTACTTTAGTACAAATGTTGAGGTACTTGAACTTTGAGTATTTTCTTTTCATGCCACTTTCTACTTCTACTCCTCCAGTGGCCTTTCGCTAACAAGTTTTTTATACAACTGTTGCTATTTTCTGCTAACATTGTTGTATTATTCATAGTTGAATTTTAAGTATTTTATTGCATTTATAGGATCTTGTTTTTATTCATTGTTTTTTTTAATAGACAGCACTTTGTCACCTGGGGTTTTGAGAAATATGCTAATAATAAAGTAATTACTCCGCTTATTACTACATCTCCGAGAGAAATATTGACGTTTTACTCCACTACATTCACCTGACAGCTTTAGTTACTAGTTACTTCATACATTAAGACCTTTGTACACATGTACTTCATCAAATGTTTCATTTTAAATTATACTAGCCATTAAACTAGAGGATTTTTCGTACTTTTAATACCTTAAGTACACTTTCCTGATGATACTCACATACTTTTACTTTAACATTTCCAATGCAGTATTTTCTTTTACAGTGTAGTGATAGTACTTTTATTTGAGTAAAGGATCTGAATACTTCTTCCACCACTGCCAACATGCTGTATACAAACATTTTACCTAGTGTCGGCCACATTTTGAATTCAAAAGGTATTTATTTACAAAATCCCGTAACATTTTGAATGAAAATACTGTGCTGTCATATACAGACCACGTATATCTTCTAAATGCCAACTGTTCATGGAGCTTTAAGCTTTATGCTTTAATCCTCATGATTTTTTTTTTATATTAAAGCCCATTTTGATACTATTTATGGCTATAACCTTTCAATGGATTTGCTTTTGTAATTTACGCACGCGAGAAGTGATATATGCACATACTGAAGATGATGATGAAGAGTTGAACAGAGTGTCAGCCTTTGGGTCGGGTTTGGGCGGTTTTGTTGCACACATTTGGGTTATAATATGATTTATTTTCACATTTGATTTGTCCCCCTCGCCAAGGAGGTTATGTTTCCCACTCAGTTTGTTTGTCTGTCAGCAGGATTACAGAAACACTTGGGCAAGATTTTCATAAAACTTGGCATAAGGGTGAACCCATTACATATTGGAGGGGCAGATCTCAATCATGGGGTAGGAAGACAATTTATTTTTCACTTTCATTAACATTGCGAGATTGCGAGGCCGTTTGCGCTGCGTTCATGTGTGCCTTAATAATCAGAAGAAGGATTCCTGATCCTATCATGGCTCACCTGATGCGGTTCCTTTGCTCTTCAATGTCAAGTAAAGAAACCGGAAACCGCTCAATCAACGCGTTGTTAAAAGAACACATTTTCACTCCAATCGCGTCAAAAAGCGACACTTTGTCAGGTGCTTTTGGCGTTTGGGATTGACAATAAAAGTCTCCTCTAGCGTCATATTCAGCGCTTTGTCGGGACAAAATTTCCCGGGTAGCAAACTCCAAGCTCCCCGGCTTGAAAGCGCTGTGTGTTTGAGCCTAAACGCTTCATATAAATATTCTGCACAGCGAATGGCAGCGTCTACGTGAAGATACAATAAGCAAAACACACTTTTGAGTGGAGAGGGCCTTCGTTTTTAAGTCTAGTCAAAAATCATACATAGGCCACTTAATATGTGGTTGATGCTGTTACTCTACATAACCAGCTGCCATGCCATCTTTTACTTCCTATAGATAGAGTCTCAAT
>JABXJD010001384.1:0-91127 GCA_013375575.1 Percina caprodes
TGGATGGATGGATGGATGTAGACATTGTGTGCCCTTCAACATGCTAAACCGGAAAGAAAGAAACTAATAACCATACCATAACTCTACAGTCTCTATGAAATATCCTGTGCCTCTGCCCACTTCAACACTATATCTTGCTTCTATTGTAAGCTTGTGTGGCTTAAACGCTTTTATTGTGCGGCAGCTGGAGGTGTTTAGTCTGCATTTATAGCATACCACCATTGCAAGGTTGTGCACACACCTGTTTTCTGAAACCTGTTGTGTCCAGCTGTCATTCTTTAGCAGCTTTGTCCCTATTATGTGTTATCCTTTTATCTTCAACTCTGATTAGGTTGACAAAAACACGCCAAGCCTTCTGTTTACTGTTAACTAGGTGCAAGCTAAATTACAAGTCCAGAAATGTGGCACACATTGCTAAATTTTGCAGTTGTTGATTGCAGTCTTAACCAGAAATGAAAGTTTTAAATTCATAGAGGAAATTATTTTCATGCCTTTATTTGAAGGACATTAAACAAAAAAACCTGGCCAACACAAACTGGGGACGTTGGGGATTCATGATTGGCGCTTTAGCCCCTGGGCCGTCAACCCTGATACGGACGTTTTTATTTTTGCATTTTCAATAATGAAGAGGACAACAGCAAACAAGGGGAGAGAATGGGGTCAGAATTTATGAAGGCTCTTTGTGGCACCAAACCATAAACACATTCTTAATTCATAAGTCATGTGAGTTTGTGGAAGTGATGAGAAGTGAAAAATCTCAGACATTGGTGCAAGTGTGACCGAGCCATTAGCTGTTAGTTATAAGGCAGTCCGGTCAGTCATTTGAGAGTCATCAAACCCCATTAATAGAGATGGGAACTGATGTTGGACAGCGTGTTGTACATTTCTGGTGACACATGGACTCCTTTTCTAATAATCTGACTTTTTGGCCTGTATATATAAATCACTCTCTTCAGAGGAATGTCCCTTGTCCGGTGGCTCTCATGAATTCCATTAAACGTTAACCTGTAAATCACATACAGAATTTAAATTCTGCCAGTAGACCTGTTACAATATTGTTGTTTTTAGAGGACAAGTCTGGTTGCCTTAGACTTAAACTCCTTACAACTCCAATGACCTGGAAGACGCAGAATTGTGAAGACAGTTCACAAACATATACTCTTTCCTTCACAGGCAAAAATATCAGAGCTGCAGCAGCTCCTGGCCTCCAAAGACACTGAGATCGAATGCCTGCAGACTCAGCTGCTGGCCAGAGGCGGCACAGCCAATGACAACACAGAGAGAGGTACTCACAGCTGACCAATCACTTCAGATTCACATCTGTCAGTGTGGATATGTGCATGAGAGTCACTTACTGTAACATCTAATTAACATGTCCCTCTCTCCTCTGCTGTGCACTTTACTTGTTTTTGTTTCTCTGCTGACCCCTGCTGTAGAGGAGCTGTATATCAAGCATCTGATTAACAAATGTAAGGCATGGTGTGCTGTTGTTATGGGTCAAATTTTCAACCAACATGCTCTGCCTTTGTAGCCACTTGACAACTTGATTTCTCGTTTTTTGTCATGATATGTAGCTTCGTAACAAATATTTAGTCAGAATAGTGTTGTAAATTGATGCAATGATTTTGGCTCATCTCAACAAAACCAAAATAGAAAGTGGTGCCTTTAAACTTTTAAGGTTAGTAGCCTCCTAATGAGGTGGTGGAGTGTTTTGATTGAGATTGGACTACATCCGAGCTTTAGTTTGTGTTGCTCGTTGTAAACATTCTGGCTTTATCGAACCAAAGTGCAGTAAGACTACATCCTTTCAAACCTTCCGGCTGGCATGATACCATGGCTACTTGCCAACAAAATGGCATATTTTGAATCAAATTAGAAATATTTGATTCAAAGACTGGACCAAGAGTTTTAAAATCCTTCTGAAAGTTCAGAAATCAGAAGAATAGAGAATAGCTCTGCATGATGCTACATGATATTATTGAAACTCCAGCTGCGACATTACATAGCGCTCCGTCTTTCTCTCTCTCTCTCTCTCTCTCTCTCTCTCTCTCTCTCTCTCTCTCTCTCTCTCTCTCTCTCTCTCTCCCTCTCTCTCTCTCAAACAGGCTGCCATCCTCTGACACATACACATACTGTACCTAAGCCTTATTCTTGCTGCCTTGACCTACAATTTAATGCTGGTGCATTAACAAACTGCAATCAAACACCTGCTTCATAAGTGTCAGTTTATGCTGTCTCAGTGATCGTGGTATCAGTGTGTAAAAACCTCAATATACAGTTCAATCTAACATGTCACATGTTAGCTTGAGTCTCTTTTGGTTTGCCTTTGCCATATTTTTTGAACGGGTAATCCACCAATTTCGTATTTAGCAATTCATCACTTCCATAAGAACTTGTGAGACTCACCAGAGACAAGAAAAAATGTATGCAGCAGAAACCAAGATATTCAGATTTTTAGTCATGGGTCAAGCTCCAAAAACACATGTTAACCACAATCCAACCAATAGCATCTTTTTTTGTTAGACCCTCCCTGCCTGACAAATGCTGTACCAGCTGTACGTGTTTTTCTGTTCTAAATTTGTAGCCCAAGCTGAGATAACCCTTATGGCATCACTATGTAATATTTAGGGTTATTCTTGCAGACTTGACAAAGCTCCTCCAAAGTGAAAGAAAACATTATACAACTGTATTCACAGACTGAGTAGTATTAATAGACTGACCTTTATTCATAAGATTGGTATAGTTCCTCATTACAATAAGTTTTTGTATGTGAAAGGACATTGACTGACATCCCATATTTGTGTGTTTGTATTGTGTTGCTTTCTGAATCCAGAAGAGAACTTGTTTTTTTGTTGGTATTTGCATAGTCGCCACTCTTGAACACCAGTTATATCACTATGAAAAGCTGCAGTGTGTGTCACAGGTGATGGTGTATGGGCAGTCGCGCTGTCAGTGTGTATTTGTTTGGCTTGTTTATTCGCATTAGCATGACTGTCATGTCTGTCGCCAACATTGCATCAGGCACCCATCAGAGAGCCCTAAATTAAAAAGACGTGAGGTTACAGTGAGTCTTAACATTTCACTACCTTGTTTTTCATTGTTAGACCATGAATACCAGAGGCTGAAGGTGGGGATGGAGTCTTTGTTGGCTTCAAATGATGAAAAGGTAAATTAAACCTTTTTTTAAATTTCCGCTGTGTTGAAAGTTTATTTAATGTTCAGTTTGAGAGTTGTTTTGATGAAGATAAAGATAAATTATTTTACTTGATTTACAAAATCCCAAATATTTGTGTCTTGCTGATAACAGGATCGGCGTATAGAGGAGCTGACCATTCTGCTTGGCCAGTACAGAAAGATGAGGGAAGTCATGGCACTCACACAGGGTATGAATTACATCCTTTCTCTCCTCATATACGTGTTTGAGTTGAAAGTACAACGTAGCAAACACTCTTCTCTCCTTCATAGTTATTTTAATTGTGTTGTGTGTAATATTGCTGTGTTCAACAACCAGGGAGTAGTGAAGAGGAGCTGAGTGGCAGTTTAAGATTCAGAGCCATCACGCACAAAGCACAATCTGATATTGTCAAATCAGAGGTAAGGTTATGAAGTATATACTTTTTTACAACCTCTAACAATGTGAATGTGATTGTAAGCAATACTGGGAACTGCCTCCCCCAAAATGGACTATTTGCTTAAGAAAAACTTAAAAAATAATTGTTTTTGTCTCTGGATAGAGGTCATCAAGAGGGTCTTCTCCGCTTATGCTACTTGCATCTCCTTACCAGAGAGAATTGGACTCTA
Source organism: Percina caprodes (assembly GCA_013375575.1). Taxonomy (NCBI): domain Eukaryota; kingdom Metazoa; phylum Chordata; class Actinopteri; order Perciformes; family Percidae; genus Percina; species Percina caprodes. The sequence continues at coordinate 3,802 of JABXJD010001384.1, forward strand.
GGTATAAACACTCAAAATACACTTGCAGACACATCTCACTTACTAACTTTTCTGACTAACTATTAAGCTTACCACTTTGTGTGCCATTTGTAGTATGCAGAACTCTATGGACACATCACTGGTGTCCACTGGGGATACAAGCTTCTTTAATGGACCATGGTAAGTAGACACGTTTGTGTGACTTCTGTTTAACATGGCAGACCTTTACTTTGTCCAAAAATGAAATGTTGCTTACACTCAACTTAACGTGTAGGCAGACGTATGTATGTTTGCTAATGGAATTTATATGGTGGCAAATACTGTATATGTATAATATATAAAATAATATTTCCAGGCATCAGCACAGGTTATTGTCCAGCAGTCTTGAAGAGTTGCAGAGTGGATCCTTACAAAAGGTTTGTTAGTGCATATAAAATCACTTTACTGCTACTGATTGACTTTAATAATACTTTAATCTAATTTAACGGATGAATGTGATTAAATTTAACCTGCTACATCTGCTGCTGCCTCTTAAATATCTGATCAACATGCACACTAACTTTGTTCTTTCTAAATAACAAAAACTTTTATCTGATTGTGTGATTGCTAACCTGCTAACTTGTTTGTCTGTCTGTGTGCGTGTTTCTTTCTCTCCTGTATCTGTGTTGGCTATAGGCTGTAGAGATTCTACCAATTGAAACTGAATCAGACACAAGGGCAGAGGTACTGATCTGCTGCATGACTTTACACAGCCTAACCTTTACCAAACCCTTAGAAATACATACACTGTGCAATTAAGCATTACTGTTCATAATATAGCAGGGATAGGGTCCACTTAATTTTAATTCAGTCTTCAGAATTTTATTGTAAACCACTGATGTAAATTTACTGCTTAAATCTCACAGTAGCTTACCGTTTTATCTCAATACAATGATCCAACAAGAGACAAAGAAAGCACAGAGACTAAATACACAGGGTAACAAGGTTGAAACAAGAAACAGGTGACGCAGGGCTCAGGACCAGGTGAAACACATCAGGGTGGGGCTGACAAGCACAAATACAGGAAAACACAAGGCAGGAAGTTAAACAAGACGTGACAAGAGAGAAGACAGAGACTACATAAGAAAATAGGAAACACTACAACAAACACTCACAATCGTGACATAAACAGTAGTTTACTGGCAAATGTACGTTTTGCAGAGTAGCTCTTATTAAAAAAACATTTATAGATAAAACCTTGTCAAACTTCAAAGACTAAATAAAAGATTGATTGGATTTATCACAGTTAGGCAAGTACAAAATGTGTCAAGGTATTTATGCACATGGGATGCAAGGATGTTCTCAGAAACATTCCTACATATTTGCATCATAACAACATAAGGGGCTTTAATTTCTTTATTCACACATTATTTTGAATCAGTTATCAAATTGTTCACCTGAGGCTGTATTACAGATACTTCCTATCTTAAGTCTTAAGATAGGAAGAGTCTAAGGTTGGATTTTTCCCAATTTGGTATTATAGAAGCAAATCTTAACTAACTTTACGAATCCTATCTAATCTTATCTCAGGTTAGACAATCCTAAATACCCAATCCAACTTTGGTTACCAACTTGAAACTAGGGATGCTAATTTCAATGTTTTTTTGTTTTTTTTTGTCCGATAGCTAAACCTTCATTAATCGTTAACCAACAAGCGGGCCACAAAGTCCTGCGTCTATGGATAACTGCGGACTTGTACTGGTTGCTCAGCCACAATGTTGCTGTTAGAACTGCTTGCATGTCCACACGATTGGTACAAGTCTGCAGCATTCTGGGACACGGAATGTAGCCCATGTCCGAGCCTGTCTCCACCACATCCACCTGCGAGGATGTCAGCCCTGTGCCTGCCTGGCATACTCTGTTTGTAGGACAGCCGATTTAACCCACCGTACAGTGGAATTTGTCACAATGCTCTCTGTTGTGAGAGCTGTCTAGCAATTGCTTGTGAGAGCCACGAACAAAAAGAATTATCACAGTTTAACAGTTTATGTAAGATTAAGGGAAGTGAGGATGCTTGTGTAATCCACTTTTTCAATCTTAAATTACGATTCTATAATGGCTTTTTTCCTAAATTTGGTCCTAACTCTAATTACGATGGCTAACAAACAGTTGAGATAGGATCTGCAAGCTAAGACGTTTCTGTAATACGCCCCCCCTGGGATGCATTTTGGGCTTTCTGCTCTCTTAAATGTAGCCACGGAGAGGTCAAATTGGACATTGTGTAGGTTGTAAAAAATTGTATTTATGGCTTAAGTTGTTTGTAGTCTACAGTTGCTATAGAAATGATGTAGTGGATTCACAAAAACAAATGTGTGCTACACAGAGGCTTAGTGCCTATATTGCGTTTTATTAATTACCTCCAGATAGAAAGTAGATCACCTTTCAGAATTTTCTTGCATCACTTTTTGAAATTGATTGTTGTCCGTGAAAAACAAAAAAGTTCACCCTCTGAGTGCTTATTCATGTAGCACACACATGATCATACTGACACACACACACACACACACACACACACACACACACACACACACACACACACACACACACACATAAAGGGCCCATACCCACCTGAAGTGGCTGTCAGTAGTGCTCAGCATCATAGCTGCCTCCCAGATGTTTCTCTCTGCTGGCCTTTCTCCTCTTATTCCTTTAGAGCCCCAGTGACTTTAATGCCTGGTCAGATTCTGGCATCATCAGACTTTCACCCCCCCATAGGACACACCGTTATGCAACAGAGCAAATGAGCAAATCAAATCATGACCCTGCTCTTATCTTCTTATGAAAGATATTTAGATGGGACTGACCACCCTGTATATACAGTAGATGTAGAGGAAATGCATAGACCTTTGTATATCTAAAATAACAGAGTTTCAATGTATCTTATTATTATTACCATAGAGTATCAGAAGCAGATAACTACCAAATGCCAAGAAAAATGTGTCCACTTCATCAAAGCTATCTGCTAAGAAGAAATTTGAACATTTGAATTCAAAGCAAGAATCAGTGAATTCTGAGGCTTCTGTTCTTTCAACAGATATTGTAATTTACTTGAAATGTGGTGCTAGACTAGAATAAGATATAACGCACTGTTTTGTTGTTTGAATTCTCCAGAATTCTCACATGGAGCTGAGCAAGTACAAGACTTTGCCGGGGAAACTAAAAAGTAAAAAGGGCGAGCCGATGGCTGAGCTGAATGGCCACAGACAGAGAGATGGAGAGAGTTTATCGCCTGTCCAGCCTTCTCCTGTCCACAGCCACAGCCGGGACTACACTCTCAGTGAGTTTCTCTTATGTAATCAACAGGAGACTAAAAAATCTGTTTTATTATTTTGCCTGTCACAAGAAAGATAATTTTCAGTATTTTCTACCTTTGAAAGACAACTATTTTAATGAAAGGTGTTGATAGTGAAGTCTGTAGATTCCCCAGAGCAAGTGGGACATTGGGCCTCATGCAAGAACCATTAGAAAAAAAAAATTGTTGTTAAATGCATACAAGTTATTTAAGAAAATTTGTCGCATTCACTATGCAGAATTTTAGTTTGGACTTCCATAGTACAATAATTTTCATGAGTGGTCCAGACCGGTCCTACAAGTCACAAGGGACACACTCTTGTCTGACATACACTAAATTAAATTATAAACGCAACACTTTTGTTTTTGCCCCCATTTTTCAGGAGCTGTCCTCAAAGACCTCCCCCCCTTTTTTCTAAAACGAAAATGAACTCTAAAGTAAGTTTTTAATAAATCAGGATTTTTCATGCATAAAAGTCTAGGCCAAAATGGGCCTATATCAGGAGATTCAGTTGGATCCATGGAACACACATATGGTTTTTGAATGTGTAATGTACGGTTTGGGAGTTGTGGGGACAAATGCATTTTTCTGCTATAGCGCCACCTAGTGGTGGAATTGGATCAATAGTTGCGCCTGAGGTCCTTGCAGAGTTGCATCAGTCCTGGAAATGGCACCTCCCACCATGTACGGTTTAGGCTGTAGCGGGAGTTGTAGGCGGTGAAGGTTCCTACAGCTTCGGTTCCTACAGCCTTGGACCCTAATAAGCTCAAAGTTCACCCCAGTGGGACTCACCATCTCCAGCAGTAAACACTGTTTACCAACTACTCCAAACAGCTCTACTGTAGTACAGCCTTTACTTCCGTGATGAACGTCGTCACTTCGTAACACACGTTATAATGCTCGCCTGGGCTAGCTGCTAGCGTGGCATGCCCACATACTCTGCTTCTGACTAACTTGTAGTGCTGACCTAGGCTTGCGCATGTGCAACTGCCAAAAAGATGGAACAAAGGTTAGATGCCTCACTCAGTGGCTAAAACAGAGAGCTCAACACACAGGGTGAAAAGAGGAGCTGCCGCAATGTGTAGTACAACAAAAAGATGGTGTTTTTTGAAAATGAAATCATACAACCTTATTCTGATACAACCTCTAAATACAATTATGAACCTGAAATGAGCATAATATGAGCACTTTAACCTCCGTTGTGTGAATTTCTTCTTTTTAGTCCTGGGTTAACTCTTGGGTTTTTGTGAATGAAACTTGCCCATGACATCCAGGGCCACACGGAATCTGTGGACGCAGAATTCTGCAGAATTTTCTCAGATTTTCCGCATATTTCCCACAGATTAAAAAAAAAGCAAAGCAAATAAAACTCAGAATGTTAACTAGGGGTGGGAATAACCAGACACCTCCTGATACGATATTGTAATGATATGATATTACTGCGATTTTTAACATATTGCAATATTCTGTGATATAATGCAATTTATAAGCTTTTTTTCCCAATTTCAAATGATATCCCCAAAAAGAAACTTTGTCAACACCTGTTTTTTCTAAAAAGAAACATTTCTGTTTGTTCATATCACTTAAATTTTATTACTGCAAAAATGGGAGCAGACAAACTGAAATAATAAAAAAAATCGATACTTGGCGCCTGTGTATAATACAGTATTGCCAATGAAAAAATTGTGATACTATGCTTGATTTTTTTTTTCCCCACCCCTAATGTTACCACATCGCCACTCTTAGCAGAAAAATTGTCTGCTAATTTAGCAGATTTTCCTTCTGGATCACCACTGAAAACTATAAAACAATCTGGAGATTAAGTTTAGGTCTGCTAATGACCAAATCTTTTGAAATGACACCTCCATCAAGATGAAACAAGTAATTTCTAACCACTTTGTACAGTTAAGAACACTAGCAGACCTCACAGAAAAGGAGATGTTTAAGATAAAGACACAAAAATATTCTTGCACAAGGCCCATTGTTTCTTTCAAATGTAATTTTTTACTGCTGTTAGCACCACAAATGAACTTCTATTCACCTCAGTTGTGTATGTATATATTCTCTAGCAGATAAATTAAAACCACCAAAATAAAATACCACAGGGGTTAAGTGGGAAAATATGTTCTTGAACAGACCTTAGCAAACCTAACATATAATGCCTAATAAACTGTAACCGTTAAATAACTCTTCAACTCAAGTAAACGTCAACTAACTTTGCTCCAACTGCTTCCTTCTCTTTGCCCTTTCTCCTATCTCCTCCTCCTGTCTGTTTTGCTGTCGGATTGCTCTTTTCTCTGTTTGTCTTATGGCTGCAGTTCGCTGCAGGAGTGCCAGTGCTCCGGCTTTAGGTACTGTATGCACACACAGAAATTCAAATGTCAGCACTGGAAATACACTTTCGATAAAAACCGAGTCAATTGGCTCAATTGTTGTTGCTGTGACTCTGAAGCAATACAAACAAGCTTTTATGACAAATAAAATCCTGTCAATTCTCAAACAAGATTGACAGCCATACCTCAGAGGTAAGCAGAGGCATGGTGAGCCGGGATTATAGGGAATCCTTCATGACTCAGAGAGCTGACAAAGATAGACTGGCTGTCTCGCATCAGCATTTACTAAAACACATGCGCACACACACACACACACACACACACACACACACACACACACACTTAAAGCTAATAGGCATATAAGCACACAACCACCCATGTATCAGCCTACACAAAGCCAGAGCTTGAAGCAGAAGGGAGAGGGCGAGGAGTGCAGGCTGTAGGATATGTGCAGTTCTGTATAAGATATTATGCGAGAAAAAATGAATGTGTGCAGTTCAACTAGCTTAGACATTCAAAGTAAACAAAGGCAAATGTAACCTGACATCCCCTTTTGCTCTCACTGCCTCACAGAACAAACACACACACTGGATGTTTTAAACAGGATGTCACTGAGAAAGAGCAAGTCGAGCAAGTGCAAAGTAAACAGGCAACATGTAATGAGGTAGTAATCGAATTGCGCAAGTTTGTTTTTAGCACCAACTTGGTTAAACTCCTTAAGGAGAGAGTTTTCTTTTTAGCCACTGGTCAGGCTTTTAATAGGGATAGATAGAAAATTGGTGTGGGATGACTTCATTACTCTTTAGATCATCCTGTGGCCCAGGAGACCTCTCATATATGGCTTGGACACTGATGTACATGTATATTTTTATTTTGGAGAAAAAGTGTTGGTGGCTAATCCTCGCTTCTGCTTTATTTCTGCTTGCTTTTGTCTCATTTCACTAATCTCCTCTGCCTCAGGATCCCCTGGAAAACATGACCTCTATAATGTTGGTGGGTATTGCATCTCAAGCCATGAACCCATCCACCTTGTGTTACCATCCTGTTAAAGTCAGTGATCTTGACATGAGATTAGTGAATAATATACCCTGGGTCAAATGTACTTGTTTGTAGTGCAAGTGTTCATCGGCGTCATGGAAAACACTAATTAAAGCGTGGATACATTATTTTATTAATTTAGAATTAACAGCTTCTGTTTGATTTCCATCAATGGAAGGACACTAAATGAGTTTGTTAAAAAAAGGTTTTGAAGCATTATTATTGTAGTGGAGCTATATATACTGTGTGTGTGTGTGTGTGTGTGTGTGCGTGTGTGTGTGTATATATATATATATATATATATATATATATATATATATATATATATATATATATATATATATATATTATCAACAATATTGATGTGCTGTTTTAAAGAACTAGTGCTTTCCAGGACACTATAAACAGGCTACCAATGTAAGAAACAGGAAAAATGTGAGCTTTACCTACTTACTTAACCAATTTACTAATTTTGTATCCCAGATTTCTACTTTGCTGAATCAGAGTGTCAATTCTTCTATGCCTGTGTTGTTGTCTGGCAGGGCATCCAGAAAAGCTAGAGGAGTGTGTTCTGTCAGACCAGTCCCCCTGTCATCTGGAGTGGACTCTGGACAGCAATCCCTGTCTCACCAGAGAATAAGAAGAGTCAAAGAGGCATTAAGAAACTCTGGGGAAAGTAAGTTTAAAAAAAATATATATATATATATGTATATGTGTGTGTGTGCACAAATATTATATTCACAAGTACCTTACATACATACAAGTTAAATGCTCTCACACACACTACTAAAAGGCTTTCATTTACACTACTGAAAAGTTATACACTCACATACTATACTGAGACCTCACACACATACAAGTGAGATGCTCTCACACACTCTTGAAAAGCTCTCATATACACTACTGACACACTTTCATATGCACAACTGAAACACTTATATATACTGAAATGCTAAGATTTCATTTTTAGTAGTGTATATGAGAGCATTACAGTAGTGTGTGAGAACATTTAAATACATATTAGTGTGTCAGTAATGTGTATGAGAGTGTTTCAGCAGTGTGTATGAGAGTGTTTCAGTATTGTGTATGATGACGTTTCCGTATTGTGTGTGAGCGGAGTTCACATGAAGGCGTTTCACTTAGAACTGGAAGGGGTATATGAGAACTTTTTAATTGTGTGAGAGGTAATTGTGAATAATGTCCCTGATGGCCCCTCATAAATACAATACAGTAGTTACACATAAACAGTATCCTTTTCTGTTTTGCCTAACACAGCTACATTATCTCAGTCTCTGTCCCTTTTTCTAATTTTCCTTCACACACTTATCAGTGTTTCCATTGTACCCAGGATCCGTCGCAGCCAGTCAGGCAGTCCTGCCCAGGTTCACTACTCTGAGCTGGGAGAGTTCAAGAGGGGAGGTTTCAGAGCTACAGCTGGACCAAGATTGGCCCGTCCAGGGACCACACGGTATAAAAATATAATTATACTTACACATACTGTTTTTCATACATAGTATGTGTAAAATATTCTGGGAGGGAGAAACACTGTATTGAAGATAGTTGCCAGCTGCATTACATTGACACCACAGGCTTTCCCTAATTTCTTGGTAAATCCCAATGGTTTGGGATTTTTGTTTGGACTCTGCTGACTGGGACATGTTAAGGTCTGCTACCAACAGTCTGGATGAGTACACAGAGGCTGTGATGTCATACATCAGCTTCTGTGAGGACTGCCATGTTCCATCTGGCACCTGGGTGGACAGCAATGAAAAACCCTGGTTCACAGCCAAACTCAGAAGGTTAAGGCTGGATAAGGAAGAGGCCAAGTACAAGTTTAGCAATGAGGTGAAAAAAGCTAAACGATGGTACTCTTAGAAGCTCCATCACCAATTCTCAGCCAACGACTCTGTGTCTGTCTGGAAAGTGCTCAAGCTAATCATCAATTATAAATCTAAAGCCCCCCACTCCAGGGACGCCTAGCCAATGACCTCAACGAGTTCTGCTGCCGCTTTGAAAGACAAAGGGACAGTCCTGTAACCGTCCTGTAACCATAACCATCCCCACACACACATACAAATGCCCACCTTGAAGAACCCCCGAAAAGCTGCTTGACCAGATGCTGTCTCCCCATCCAGCTTGAAGCACTGCACTGATCAGCTGTCTCCAGTGTTCACAGACATTTTCAACAACTCACTGAAGACATGTCACCTGCCAGCCTGCTTCATATTCTCAACCATCATCCCTGTGCCCAAGAAGCCAAGAACCACAGGACTTAACGACTACATACTTGTTGCCCTGACGGTTGCTCTGTGGTTTTGAAGTCCTTGGAGCGCCTTGTGCTTTCCCACCTCAAAGCCATCACCGACACCCTCCTGGACCCACTGCAGTTTGCCTACTGTGCCAATAGGTCTGTAGACGATGCAGTCAACCTGGCCCTCCAGCACCTGGACTCTGCAGGAACCTATGCTAAGATCCTGTCTCCCAGCTAAGTGTGCCTGACTCCCTGCAGGTGGATCACTGACTTCCTGTCTGATAGGAAACAGCATGTGATTTTGGGAAAACACGTTTCCGACTCACTGTCCATCAGCACAGGATCCCCTCAAGGCTGTGTTCTTTCTTCTCTCCTCTTCTCCCTGTGCAGTAACAGCTGCACCTCCAGTCACCAGTCCGTTTTCTGAAACTTCGGAAGTTTGCGGATGACACCTCCCTCATCGGACTCATCGTAGGCTGACCACCTAGTGACCTGGTGCAATCGGAACAATCTAGAGCTCACCCTAAAGACAGTGGAGATGATTGTGCACATCAGGACGAACTCAGCCCACCTGCCCCAATGACCATTTGTGACTCCACAATTAACACTGTGGAGTCTTTCCACTTCCTGGAAACTTTCAGCTGAACATAAGCTCCCTCATCGAGAAAGCACAACAGAGGATTTACTTCCTGTGGCAGCTGAAGAAATTCAACCTGCCAATGATAATGATGGTGCACTCCTGCACAGTCATCATCAAGTCCATCCTCACATACTCCATCATCATCTGTTACGCTACTACCGTGAGGAAAATAAGTATTTGAACACCCTGCTATTTTGCAAGTTCTCCTACTTAGAAATCATGGAGGAGTCTGAAATTGCCATCGTATGTGCATGTCCACTGTGAGACACATGATCTAAAAAAAAAATCATGGCTAGGCCACGCCAGAAACTTGATATGCTTCTTACAGAGCCACTCCTTGGTTATCCTGGCTGTGTGCTTTGGGTCATTGTCATGTTGGAAGACCCAGCCTCGACCCATCTTCAATGCTCTAACTGAGGGAAGGAGGTTGTTCCCCAAAATCTCTCAATACATGGCCCCGGTCCACCTCTCCTTAATACAGTGCAGTCGCCCTGTCCCATGTGCAGAAAAACACCCCCAAAGCATGATCCTACCAACCCCATGCTTCACAGTAGGGATGGCGTTATTGGGATTGGTCTTCCTCCAAACACGGTTAGTGGAATTATGACCAAAATGTTCTATTTTGGTCTCATCTGACCACATGACTTTCTCCCATGACTCCTCTGGATCATCCAAATGGTCATTGGCAAACTTAAGACGGGCCTTGACATGTGCTGGTTTAAGCAGGGGAACCTTCCGTGCCATGCATGATTTCAAACCATGACGTCTTAGTGTATTACCAACAGTAACCTTGGAAACGGTGGTCCCATCTCTTTTCAGGTCATTGACCAGCTCCTCCCGTGTAGTTCTGGGCTGATTTCTCACCTTTCTTAGGATCATTGAGACCCCACGAGGTGAGATCCTGCATGGAGTTCCAGTCCGAGGGAGATTGACAGTCATGTTTAGCTTCTTCCATTTTCTAATGATCCCTCCAACAGTGGACCTTTTTTCACCAAGCTACTTGGCAATTTCCCCGTAGCCCTTTCCAGCCTTGTGGAGGTGTATAATGTTGTCTCTAGTGTCTTTGGACAGCTCTTTGGTCTTGGCCATGTTAGTAGTTGGATTCTTACTGATTGGATGGGGTGGACAGGTGTCTTTATGCAGCTAACAACCTCAAACAGGTTCATCTAATTTAGGATAATAAATGGAGTGGAGGTGGACATTTTGAAGGCAGACTAACAGGTCTTTGAGGGTCAGAATTCGAGCTGATAGACAGGTGTTCAAATACTTATTTGCAGCTGTATCATTCAAATAAATAGTTAAAAAATGATACATTGTGATTTCTGGATTATTTTTTTTTGGGATTATGTCTCTCACAGTGGACATGCACCTACGATGACAATTTCAGACCCATCCATGTTTTCTAAGTGGGAGAACTTGCAAAATAACAGGGTGTTCAAATACTTTTTTCCTCACTGTATCTCTGCCAAGGACAAGGGCAGACTGCAGCAAGTCATTTGTTCTGCAGAGAAGGTGATTGGCTGCAATCTGTTCCAGGACCTGTACACCCCCAGGACTCTGAAGCGTGCTGGAAAGATTGTGGCTGAGCCCTCCCACCCTGGCCACAAACTCTTTGAGTCACTCCCCTCTGGCAGGAAGCGGAGGTCCATCAAGACCAAAACCTCACGCCACAAGAACAGTTTTTTTCCATCCGCCACTAGGCTTATCAACAAGGCCCGGAACCCACCCTGACACGCTCCACAATCCACCTCTGGTTCTATATGCCACTGTACTTTCTTATGCTGCTGTGCTGCTCTTCTTATTTTTATTTTTAATACATACTGTGTATGTATGTTAATACTTATATTGTTTTATTCTGGCACTTCAGCCATCTTGTATTTAGAGATTTTGGGACACGCACCTACAGCACCAAAGCAAATTCCTTGTATGTGTAAAAAACGTACTTGGCAATAAAGCTTTTTTGATTCTGATTCTGATAAAGGTAAATTTAGATGATTCTTCCATGTTTGATTTGGTTATATATACAGCACAGTGATTTTCATATTTTACTAGCATGAATAAGCTGCAGCTACGTGGTAGGAATAATGGATTGAAAAAATCTACTACACATTTTTTAAATGCCAGCAATAATTTGTTTTATATAAGCTAAAATATACAAAGATTCCATTGTGGTCAACTTTATTAACCCAACACTATAAAACTGTACGTGGTTCCAGGTCTGTTAGTCTAATTTCAAACTTGTTTCTCTGTTCAATGTTAATATTTGTTCTTTTCTTCCATCTTCATGTCAGAGACCCAAAGATGCCTTTTTGTAAGTGGAACACAGAGCAGGTGTGTGACTGGCTTGAGGAAATTGGACTTGGTCAGTACAGCATTCTTGCTTGCCAATGGGTTACCAGCGGTGATACTCTATTGTCGGCCACCCAGCAAGACCTAGAGAAGGTACATGCACATATGTGAGCACGCACTCCCACACACACACACACACACACACACACACACACACACACACACACACACACACACACACACACACACACACACACACACACACACACACACACACACACACACACACACATGCAGATTATCTCCTCTATATGGAGCATGTTTCATAAAATGGTGCATCTGAGACATCTGTCTAGCTCAGTTGGTCTACCTGACAAAAAATCGTCCAAATATTTTTCAGTTCTACCTGTCTAATCATTGTTGCTGTCTGTCTGTCAATTTGGCATTTAGCAATGCCTGTCTCTGCTTTTCAACCTGGTTGTTAGTTTCGCCTTCAACACTGTCACATTGTCCACCTCACCCCCTAAGCCTCTTTGTCTCTCTCATGAGGATAATTTTAATTAGATAATTCACTCTAATGGTGGTATATTCTTTATTTCTCTCAGATTTAAGATTTATTTAATTTATATTTAAGGTATACAGTGTATTCATTCCCAATGAGGAAATTACAATTTACACTCTGTTTTCTTAGTAATCACTACACACAGGCCTGAAACACACACGCTCAGGACCTATTCATGCACAAATGGAAAGATGTTAGTTAGTGCTGGTTGGGGGGTACAGTGCCTTGCTCAAGAACACCCGGCAGTGCCAAGGAGGTGAAGTGGCATCTCTCCAGCTATCAATCCACACTCCAATTCCAAGGGACTTGGAACCGCGACCCTCCGGTTCCCAACCCAACTCCCTTTCAATTTCCTTGCGGGAGTCATCCCAAAAGGATTAATAAATAGAAGTCTAAGTTTAAGTCTATGGACTGACCTACTACCGGCCCTTTTTATTTAGCTGTGACAAAATGAAATAAGATATTTCTCTCACTGTGTCTCCAGGAGCTGGCGATGAAGAATCCGCTCCACAGGAAGAAGCTCCTATTAGCCATCAAGACGTTCAGCAGCAAGCAGTCTGAGAAGTCTGCAGAGCTGGATTACATCTGGGTCACTCGTACGCACTGAAAACCACACAATGAAATAAAACTCTCACTGACCATACTTCATTATGATATTCCCTTATAATAAACTGTGATATTTTATATTCCAAAGGTTGGCTTGATGACATTGGACTTCCTCAATACAAAGACCAATTTAATGAAGGAAGAGTGGATGGGCAGATGCTGCAATACCTCACTGTGGTGAGTTAACTGATAATCATTAGGGTTGGTTACCAATTTCGATGCCTCATTTCGGTGGCACTGCTCTGAAACTGACTTTACAGGCAACAGAAGCATCACTGCATTTAATGCTTATTATAAGTTATTGTTATTACATTTTAAATAAATCAATTAAATTTGACTATATGGCCTTTGCAATAAACAAGCCATTGTATAATGTCGTTTTGTGCTCTTTTCAGGCACCGGCACCGTTTTATAAGTACTGATATTGGAAAACCCCAAACAATACCCAACCCTAATGATCCTGATGATTGGTCAAATATATTTGACCATTAAAGTTTAACCAGGTTTCAGGGAATTCTAGATAAGAAATCGGATACCCCATCTGTCTGTCCCAATCTTATGAAGCGATATCTCAAGATCCCTTGAAGTAAATTTCTTCAAATTTGGCCGAAATATCTAGCCTGGTTGACACCAGACCCTTCACGGTTGTAACTGAAAGGTTCATTCACAGCCCATTTCCTAAGGAGTGTCACCAACGGATGCCACTCAAATGCCTCTGGGCGCAACTGGATAGACCTAAAACCAATCAGAGCGATGAAGGAGATGACGTATGCGGATATATCAGACGTTTGCCAAATCTAGTCGACAAATCTTTTTTAGATAAGAAGGCTTTAAGTGTTGTTCTTTGCTTGTTTTTTTACAAAAAGGATATGTTCAAAATCGCTTAAAACAGACGCGATTTAAATGAGTGATGTTCCAGATGTTCCACAGCGGCAGCCATCTTTGTTATTTACAAAATTTGCTTCAACGTTGCTGCGCTATCGTCATTGTGTAAAGCCCCAGTCACGATTGTGATTCGTGCCTCGATTTGGAAAAATTGGCAAATCTCAAGATTTTGAAAGTCAAAGGGCAAGGTCACTACAACCTCACAAAATAATTTTTGGCCATAATTGAAGAATTCCTATGCTGACTATAATTATGTGTAGCCCTACTAATAATGACAACATTTTACACTTATGTCTAATAATAAGGATAAAATGATGACATTTTATGAAAAAATGCTTTTCTGGCTATTATTCAATGCATACGGGCGGCTGTGGCTCAGTGGTAAAGTGGTTGTCTGCCAATCAAAAGGTTGGTGGTTCGATCCCTGCAGTCTAATGTAAATGTGTCCTTGGGCAAGACACTGAACCCCCAGTTGCTCCTGATGCTGTGCATCACAGTACTGCACTCACCAGCTGTCTCCATTGTATGGCAGCCACAGTGTATAAAAGTGTGTGAATGGTTTCTGTACTATGTAGAAGCATATTTGAGTAGTCGTTGTGACCACAAATGCTCATTTTCTCTTCCCCTTGTCATAATTTCACCCCTCTGTCTTCTCTCAATCTCAGAATGACCTGTTATTTCTTAAAGTGACCAGTCAGCTGCATCACCTCAGCATCAAGTGCGCCATTCATGTTCTCCATGTCAACAAGTTTAACTCCAACTGCCTTAAACGCAGGCCTGGAAATGAGGTAAGTAGATATGGTGTGTTAGTTTGACCATGTTGTTTAAAAGAAGAGCTGAAGTGCATGCTAGTTTTGGCTTGCTAAGCAGTGTTCAGTTTCTATGCACCACATATCTAAGCAATCCAGAAAACTTTTTATGTTATTCTTGATGGCTATAAATATGCTACAAATACACACAGAACTGATGTGTTATGATTTTCACAAAAGCCGAGCTGAAAACACTTATCAATAGCAGGTAGAAGCTAACAGCTAGCTCTAGCAGCTACCCACCGGCAAGAACAAGACAGGGTAGATGAATTAAAACAATGTCTGACTTGAAAACGCATCTTGATGTTAGCTCTTTTCTTTCCCATGTTTTTTTTTACTTTTTAAAAAAGAAGACGGTATTGGGCAAACCTACTCAGACAATCTTGTGAGTGAATGTCTCAGCTTTTGTTTACTCTGTTCTTTCCTGTAACTTGGCCAGAAAACTCATTCTGGTCAGAGGGAATTCTACAGCTTCTTGTGAGTGTCTGTCTTCACTCCGCTGTGAAGAAAACTCACTTAATCAGACACTCTGTCTTAATGCCGTACGGCACTTTGAATTACTATTCAAATAAACTTCACTTAAATTCAAATAATGTGTGTGTGTGTTTCAGAACCACTTTAGTCCCAGTGATGTTATCCAGTGGTCCAACCACCGAGTCATGGAGTGGCTGAGATCTGTGGATCTAGCAGAGTATGCACCAAACTTGAGGGGCAGTGGAGTGCACGGAGGGCTGGTAGTGAGTACACACAATCCCACAGTTTATGGGAAAACAAAAAACAAAATGTTACAGAAAGCATATAAAATGTGTCTCTTCTCTCATAGATGCTGGAACCTCGTTTTAACTCAGACACGCTTGCCATGCTGCTGAACATCCCTACTCAGAAAACACTGCTGAGACGCCACCTAGCCACCAACTTCAACAGCCTGGTGGGAGCACAAGCTCATCAGGAGAAGAAAGAGTACACTGAAGCCGTGGGGTATAACCCACTCAGCATCACAGCTAAAGTCAAGGTAAGATAATACAAGTACAATAATAAAATTATAGTAACTTCATTTGTATTGCACCTTTTGTACAAGGAATGCAGTAAAAGTGATAACAATAAGGAAAATGACATAAACTGAGCACAAAGAGAATCAATGTAAAATAAAAACAGGGATATAGAATACCATAATTAGTGGAAAATATGATAGTTAGATAATAAGATAATAATAGAATAAAAAGGCTGCATAACATATAATTGAAGGTAAAACCCGCTGAATAATAATTATAAAAATACAGTTAGTGCCCATATTTGTGGCATCAGTAGTATAGATTTGAATTTTTAACACGAAAACTGAAGAAGTACCAAGCACCATTAATTGACTTTGAGTGGAAGAGTAAGTACTTGGAGGCAACAATGCTGCATTAAGAGAATGCACACCACTCTTCCTGCGTGTGTGAGAGAAAGCACCTTAATCCAAGGTGAAACCTTGGTGTGTCAGCGCAGTTTAAGCTCTGAGCCTTTCAGTGTGTTTAAGCCTGTCAGAGTAGAGTAAACCCCAGAATGCTCTGCTGCTCCTCGCAGCTTTAAACCCCAGCCATCAGCTGCAGCCTCAGCTTTAAGTCCCTCTGTGCTCTGCTAAAGAAAAATGAAGGAATAATCTTCCCTTAAACACAATGCTGTTGGCCCATTTGTGACCTTGGACACTTAGATCTTAAAGGCCGTATTGCAGGGTTAATTTTCCAAGGAATTTGCGCAATTTGCTTGTTGGTAATAAACGTTTAAACTGCTATCCATTGTATTTGATGTTGTTGGGTATCGCAAAACAGAACATAATACGAAAAAGTAGGTACTATTTTACAGCGGTTTGCAATGATTCTCATGGGGAGATTTCACAGGTGGGGCTGGCAATTTAGTCCATAGCTAGCATGATGCCTTCTATTTCTAGATTTAGATTTTATATATATATATATATATATATATATATATATATATATATATATATATATATATATATATATATATATATATATATATATATAATAATAATACATGATTCTGATAAATGAATATTTAAAATTTAAAAAAGAAAAGAAAAACACCCTTCTGTGTTATGAGTGTTGGCATTAGATTAGATTAGATAATACTTTATTCATCTTACAGCGGGGAAATTCCTTTATTACAGTAGCATTCTCAACAATAACAGCAAAAAACAAACAAACAAGTAAACACACAATAAAAACAGGCAAACAGTAGACAATGGGCAGAAGGTAGACTGTAAAGTGTAAGTAAAGTGGCGTCAAATTACAGTTTTGTCTATGAAATTTAAAGTGTCAGTGACAAACTCTAGTGAGTTTGTCACTAGATGACACTTTAAATTTCATATCTTAAGTTTGTATTTTTTATTTTTTTTAATTGCATTATCATATTATTTTAGTGAGGACTCATAAATAACTACAAATAACTAACATTAGGGAAATTAGTGTTTTGTTAGCGTTTCTGGATTTTTGTTATTTTTAAATATATATCAGCCGATATATTGGAATATTGGATTTTTCCAACCAAATTTTTGTATTGATATTGGCCTTAAAAATCCTTTATTGGTCGTGCTCTACTCTCCACTCATTCTCCTCAGACTATGCATTTAATTGGCTTTGCGGCCCTCAGTTCTTGGCAATTCCTTATTTGTCCTCTCACGTCTGACAGGTTTGAAATTATACGGCTGCGGGCCATTATACATGTTATTAGTGGTTCTCTTCCTCATCCCAATCATCCACATAGCTCTAAAACTAGGCTGAGGCTAGTCTCCTCCTCGTCTCCCCAAAGTTATGTCATCATTGAACTGCAAAAAAAACCTTGCTAATACCAAAAACAAAGACAAATTGTCCTTTAACACCACCATTTTAACACCAATATTTATATGTATCGTTTTGTGGACAAATATAATGTGTGTGTGTGTGTGTGTGTTAGATTGAACAAAATCCCTCCTTTCACCTGCCAGTAACATGTAACTTGTATCAAATCAGCATGATTTCATGTACTCAACATATTGAACGTTCCCTTTTTTTCAACATAGTGCAGATTTGTCTCTCATATCTCCCTCCATTCAAATTGTAATTATTTATTACAATCATATCTGACAACTAGTAATATCTAATCTGCCTTTGTGCATGTTTGCTTGTGATTGTTTCAGTGCACTAGTGCAGTGCCCGTTGAAAGTGGGCCTGTTTGGAGCGGTTTGATTGCTTGGCCTGTGATATTGCTGGTTCCAGTTTTCTCGAGAACCGCTCATCCAAACAACTTAGTAGTTGCCTCCCCCTTGCTAGCCCCTTGCTAACTGCTAGCGATTTGGGATGTCTGGGAACAAAAATATTTGCTTGAAATGTTAAAATGCATTAAGGTACGTGTCCATGTACGCGTCCCAGCATTGCACACTAGTGGGCTTGCCAGTAGTTTCTCTTCAATAACCACAAGCAAAGAAAACAGTCTACACCGCATTAGAAATAGTTCAGGTGGA
The DNA here is from genome assembly GCA_013375575.1 of Percina caprodes. Classification (NCBI taxonomy): domain Eukaryota; kingdom Metazoa; phylum Chordata; class Actinopteri; order Perciformes; family Percidae; genus Percina; species Percina caprodes. Next base: position 22,024 of record JABXJD010001384.1, read on the forward strand.
GAGTGCTACTGCAGCCCGGGGGACAGCGAGAGGCTTTTCAAACGAAAAGTATAATGCATTCCCTTGAGAACAAATATTTGTCCTGTTTTTTTTCTGAGTGAATGACATAATTATCTCAGAAATTTTTTAATTTTAAGTTTAATTGAAAAAGAAATTCTGTTTTTTTCTGAATTAACAAGATACAGTGGTGTGAAAAAGTGTTTTCCCCCTTCCTCATTTCCTGTTCCTTTGCATGTTTGTCACACTTAAGTGTTTCGGAACATCAAACCAATTTAAACAATAGTCAAGGACAACACAAGTAAACACAAAATGCAATTTGTAAATGAAGGTGTTTATTATTAAAGGTGAAAAAAAATCCAAACCATCATGGCCCTGTGTGAAAAAGTGATTGCCCCCTAAACCTAATAACTGGTTGGGCCACCCTTAGCAGCAACAACTGCAACCAAGCGTTTGCGATAATGTGCAATGAGGCTTTTACAGCGTCCTGGAGGAATTTTGGCCCACTCATCTTTGCAGAATTGTCCTAATTCAGTTACATTAGAGGGTTTTCGAGCATGAACGGCCTTTTTAAGGTCATACCACAACATCTCAATAGGATTCAGGTCAGGACTTTGGCTAGGCCACTCCAAAGTCTTCATTTTGTTTTTCTTCAGCCATTCGGTGGTGGACTTGCTGGTGTGTTTAGGATCATTGTCCTGCTGCAGAACCCAAGTTCGTTTCAGCTTGAGTACACGAACAGATGGTCGGACATTCTCCTTCAGGATCTCTTGGTAGACAGCAGAATTCATAGTTCCTTTTATCACGGCAAGTCTTCCAGGTCCTGAAGCAGCAAAACAGCCCCAGACCATCACACTACCACCACCATATTTTACTGTTGGTATAATGTTCTTTTTATGAAATGCAGTGTTCCTTCTACGCCAGATATACTTGGACACACACCTTCCAAAGAGTTCCACTTTTGTCTCATCGGTCCACAGAATGTTGTCCCAAAAGTCTTGGGGATCATCAAGATGTGTTGTGGAGAAATTGAGACGAGCTTTGATGTTCTTTTTGCTCAGCAGTGGTTTTCTCCTTGGAACTCTGCCATGCAGGCCATTTTTGCCCAGTCTTTTCCTGATGGTGGAGGCATGAACGCTGACCTTAACTGAGGCAAGTGAGGCCTGCAGTTCTTTGGACGTTGTTGTGGGGTCTTTTGTGACCTCTTGGATGAGTCGTCGCTGCGCTCTTGGGGTAATTTTGGGCGGCCGGCCACTCCTGGGAAGGTTCACCACTGTTCCATGTCTTCGCCATTTGTGGATAATGGCTCTCACTGTGGTTCGCTGGATTCCCAAAGCTTTGGAAATGGCTTTATAACCCTTTCCAGACTGATAGATCTCAATTACTTTCTTTCTCAATTGTTCCTGAATTTCTTTGGGTCTCGGCATGATGTGTAGCTTTTAAGGATCTTCTGGTGGACCTTACTGTGTCAAGCAGCTCCTATTTAAGTGATGCCTTGATTGTGAACAGGTGTGGCAATAATCAGGCCTGGGTGTGGCTAGAGAAATTGAACTCAGGTGTGGACAACCACAGTTATAGTATGTTTTAACAAGGGGGGCAATCACTTTTTCACACAGGGCCATGATGGTTTGGATTTTTTTTCACCTTTAATAATAAACACCTTCATTTACAAATTGCATTTTGTGTTTACTTGTGTTGTCCTTGACTATTGTTTAAATTGGTTTGATGTTCTGAAACACTTAAGTGTGACAAACATGCAAAGGAACAGGAAATGAGGAAGGGGCAAACACTTTTTCACACCACTGTAATTACACCCCATCAGTTCATTTTGTATTTTCTGACCTGCCACTCCTATGCAGCAAAGTTAAAACCGCTAAAGACAAAAAGGTGAAGACCTACTCGAGCTACGCCCCTGCCAAAGTTAATGAATGTGTCGTGTGACCAAACTGCACCAAATCTGGCATGGCACTTTATTAGGTATAGAGCAATACAGCCCCCCAGGATGAACAGTACCTTTAATCCACCGTATTTGTTTTTACCGATATTTGCGGTGCACCCTCCGTGGGTGTTGCCTTCAAATAAAGTCGCTTGATTCATAAATGATAGCCCAAACCCTGAAAATCCAAAGGCTTGTGATTTTAATCTAATTTTGTTGATCAGCTGTTTTCAGTCCAGTCCGCTGTATTATATTATATAATATTAGACAGTCATATCTCTTTTTTTCCATTTTCATTGCAGCCAAAGAAGTTGGGCTTCTCTAACTTGACTCACCTCAGGAGGAGGCGGCCGGATGAATCCACAGACTATGTCTGTCCAATCGAGTCATCTTCAACTCAGTCAGGAGGACAGTCTGCAGTCAATGGGGTGCAGGTGCGGCCCTACTCCGGCTTCAGAGGCCTGAGCCCAATCCTGGACAGAGAGCCCGACCGCCCCAGGGACCAGGTGGGGCTTGACAACAGTAGCGCTGGCCCATCTCCATGACAGCAGCTTTGAGAACAACATGGCAAAACTGTGTCACCACGCTTTCTATCAACCAATTTCTACGGCTACCAATCTGCTTACTTTGCTTGCGGCCCATAATACCTCAGCCCATGCTCCTCTAAACCCCAGAAATCAGCCCAACCCTGTGCCTTACGAGGGAAGAGATTCAGAGATCCCCAGATAAACCTGCCTGACTGTTTAACAAAACACAGCTGCTTGTCATGAAGGGTGTACTTAGATGATGGATCTACACATTTGAAGTAGTTTGATTTAATTTCCAGTCAGATGCTTTACTAACCCGACCTCTGCCTCAAACCTGTTCCATGAACTCATCATGAGAAAACACAGCTTCTCTATGGACTCCACTTCCTGTGACATCACTTCCTGTAATCCATACAGTTAATATGGATATCTCTTGTTGTATATTATTAACCCTCTGGGCCCGCCGATGTCATATATGACATCAAAATATACTTTTATACCATATTCAATATCTCCAGATCAAGAGAGAGGGACTTACTTCTTTTTTGTTTAGAAGCAGAGAGATGCACCGTTTGAACTTAGTCTTCTTTGTTATCATAGGCCTTCCAGAAGCTTTGGCATCCAGCCTGTAACTACAGTGCCTTTGTACAATAAATCCATAATTATGAATTGATAAATCACAATACAAAATGTTAGATATCACCGCATTGCTTCAAGCTAGCGTTGTGCTGATTATTTAACATAAATGCTAACATCTAGGCCTTTCCAAAAAGGGCTTCTGTTTTTTTGGAAACTTTTCACAATAATTCCAGAACAATGATTCCTGAACGGTTATTTATTCATCTTTTTTCAAAAGGTAACATTTTACTCAAATTTCGGTTTAGTTTTTACTATTTCCTTTATAGTAATTTAAAAAATGTATACAATCATGCAAAATACCTGCCGTTTTCTGAAAGAAATGATGTACAGTATATAACTTGATTGTGCATTAAAGGGTTGAGGTTATACAAGCATTTTCACACAAGGAAACCAGGCAAAATGACTAAGGCTCCAGAGGGTTAAGCCATTTCACTAACATTTGTGCATCCCCATAAGATAATTTTTATATGTGTGTGTCATTCATTCATTATTTAAAATTTAGATTTTACAGTTTATTACAATTCTGTCATGTAGAAATTAACTTGTGCAATATTTGCATAATATTATGGAGGGCTTCTATTTAATATTTATGTAATTGCAGAGCAAAATATAAAATAGCATGTTTAGTTTGAACCTGAGGTGGTGATTTTGTATTGTTATTTTCATATTTGCTGTAATAGTATTTTTATAGAAGAAAATCCTGCTCCACTAAAGGAAGCTTACATGTGGTCATGTAAATGTAAAAAGATTTATCAAATCACTTAATAAACAAAATTATACGTGTGTAAACTTGATTCCTTCTTTCTACACAAAAGGCAAGCAAGTCAGAGTAGAAGTAGACATATAAAGCAGTAGATTTAAGTTTTTATTCACTTATTTTGGGAGTACAACATATAAGGGACATGTATTTTCTTCAGGAAGCATACACTATATCCTTTATTTTCCTTATTAAATAAATCCTAACGATAAAGAAAAACAGATGTGGACAGCATGCCTGAGTAACCAACCACTAACCTGCTTTTATCATCATCATCATCCTCATGATCATGTTGGCTGTCATGGCTGTTTATGATGCCCACCTCCCCCTCTGCAGACCAATCTGAGCCAAGATGGCTGCTGACCATTACATGGTAACCCTGTTAAAGATGACATGGAAAGTGCATGTTTGAGTATAGCTCAGCATGCAGTTGCAGGTTTAATCCTCATGCATTATGCCAGTCAGTAAAGTATAGTACACTTCTGCATAGTTACATAAATGCAAATTTGATTAACTGCTTCAAAGTAGGAGTCAATGTTTTTTAGACCAAGACCCCTAGCTGAAAAAGAGACAGAGCAAGGACCCCCTACTACATTTATTGTATAAAATTGAGTTGCATATTACAACTGGTTCTACAGGAACATGTACCGTTGCCTAAAGCCTTTACATATACCTTTTAATGGTGCATACAACACCTAGCTTTTAAAAATAAAAATTGTTGGCATGTTCATATATTTTAACAATGTTCATCAATGTTGTATGCATTAAACATTCTTTATCTATACTAACAATATGTTGGATTCAAGTAAATGTGTATTATCAGACATATTTCCTTTTAAACCATCGATCAGTAATTTGGTAAAGAACCGGGAACCATCACCTTATCGTGGTGGAGAGGTTTGTGTGTCCCTATGAACCTGAGGGCTGTGTTGTCTGGAGCTTTGTGCTCCTGGTAGGGTCTCCCATGGCAAAGTGGTCTCAGGGGAGGGGCCAGACAAAGAATGGTTCAAAAATCCTATGATAAATCGAGGAAGAGATCGAGGGACCCTGCCCGGAGGAAGCCCGGGGCCCCCTGGAGCCCGTCTGGAGCCAGGCGGGCTCGTCAGCGAGCGCCTGGTGGCCGGGTTTGCCACGGAGCCCGGTCGGGCACAGCCCGAAAAAGCTACGTGGCTCCTCTCTCCATCCCATGGGCCCACCACCTGTGGGAGGAACCGCTGGGGTCGGGTGCGCTGCCATATGGGTGGCGGCGAAGGTCAGGGGCCTCGACGGACCAGACCTGGGCGGCAGAGGCTGGCTCTGGGGACGTGGAACGTCACCTCTCTGTGGGGGAAGGAGCCGGAACTTGTGCGGGAAGTGGAGCGCTACCAGTTAGATCTGGTGGGGCTTACCTCTACGCACAGTCTCGGTTCTGGAACCGTACTCCTGGATAGGGGTTGGACTCTGTCCTACTCCGGAGTTGCCCAGGGTGTGAGGCGCCGGGCGGGTGTGGGGATACTCACAAGTCCCCGGCTGAGCGCCGCTGCGTTGGAGTTTACCCGGTGGACGAGAGGGTCGCCTCCCTACGCCTGCGGGTGATGGGGAAAACTCTGACTGTTGTTTGTGCATATGCACCAAACAAGAGTTCGGAGTATTCGGCCTTCTTGGAGACCTTGAATGGAGTCCTGTATGGGGCTCCAGTAGGGGACTCCATAGTTCTGCTGGGGGACTTCAACGCACACGTGGGTGATGATGGAGATACTTGGAGGCGTGATTGGGAGGAATGGCCTCCTGATCTAAACCAGAGTGGTTGTCTGTTGTTGGACTTCTGTGCTAGTCATGGATTGTCCATCACAAACACCATGTTCGAACATAGGGATGCTCATAAGTGTACGTGGTACCAGAGCACCCTAGGCCAAAGGTCAATGATCGATTTTATAATCGTTTCATCTGATCTGAGGCCGTATGTTTTGGACACTCGGGTGAAGAGAGGGGCAGAGCTGTCAACTGATCACCATCTGGTGGTGAGTTGGGTCAGGGGGTGGGGGAAGACTCTGGACAGACCTGGTAAACCCAAACGGGTAGTGCGGGTGAATTGGGAACGTCTGGAGGAGGCCCCTGTCCGACGGACTTTCAACTCACACCTCCGGCGGAGCTTTTCGGGCATCCCTGTGGAGGCTGGGGGCATTGAACCTGAGTGGACAATGTTCAAAGTTTCCATTGCTGAAGCTGCGGCGGCGAGCTGTGGTCATAGGGTCTTAGGTGCCTCAAGGGGCGGTAACTCCACAGCGGCAAAGCCCCAGGGATTGATGAGATCCGTCCAGAAATGCTGAAAGCTCTGGGTGTGGAGGGGATGTCTTGGTTGACACGCCTCTTCAACATTGCGTGGAAGTCTGGGACGGTGCCTAAGGAGTGGCAGACCGGGGTGGTGGTTCCCCTATTCAAAAGGGGGACCAGAGGGTGTGTGCCAATTACAGGGGTATCACACTTCTCAGCCTCCCTGGTAAAGTCTACTCCAAGGTGCTGGAAAGGAGGGTTCGGCCGATAGTCGAACCTCGGATTGAAGAGGAACAATGAAGATTCCGTCCTGGCCGTGGAACAACGGATCAGATCTTCACTCGCAAGGATCTTGGAGGGGGCCTGGGAGTATGCCCAACCAGTCTACATGTGTTTTGTGGATCTGGAGAAGGCGTATGACCGGGTCCCCCGGGAGAAATTGTGGGAGGTGCTGCGGGAGTATGGGGTGAGGGGGTCCCTTCTCAGGGCCATCCAATCTCTGTATGACCAAAGCGAGAGCTGTGTCCGGGTTCTCGGCAGTAAGTCGGACTCGTTCCAGGTGAGGGTTGGCCTCCGCCAGGGCTGCGCTTTGTCACCAATCCTGTTTGTAATATTTATGGACAGGATATCGAGGCGTAGTCGGGGCGGGGAGGGGTTGCAGTTCGGTGGGCTCGGGATCTCATCGCTGCTTTTTGCAGATGATGTGGTCTTGATGGCGTCATCGGCCTGGGACCTCCAGCACTCACTGGATCGGTTCGCAGCTGAGTGTGAAGCGGCTGGGATGAGGATCAGCACCTCTAAATCTGAGGCCATGGTTCTCAGCAGGAAACCGATGGAGTGCTTTCTTCGGGTAGGGAGTGAGTCCTTACCCCAAGTGAAGGAGTTTAAGTACCTTGGGGTCTTGTTCGCGAGTGAGGGGACTATGGAGCGTGAGATTGGTCGGAGAATCGGAGCAGCTGGTGCGGTATTACATTCAGTTTATCGCACCGTTGTGAAAAGAGAGCTGAGCCAGAAGGCAAAGCTTTCGATCTACCGGGCAATTTTCGTTCCTACCCTCACCTATGGTCATGAAGGCTGGGTCATGACCGAAAGAACGAGGTCCAGGGTACAAGCGGCCGAAATGGGTTTCCTCAGGAGGGTGGCTGGCGTCTCCCTTAGAGATAGGGTGAGAAGCTCAGTCATCCGAGAGGAGCTCGGAGTAGAGCCGCTGCTCCTTCGCGTCGAAAGGAGCCAGTTGAGGTGGTTCGGGCATCTGGTAAGGATGCCTCCAGGGCGCCTCCCTAGGGAGGTGTTCCAGGCACGTCCAGCTGGGAGGAGGCCTCGGGGAAGACCCAGGACTAGGTGGAGAGATTATATCTCCAACCTGGCCTGGGAACGCCTCGGGATCCCCCAGTCGGAGCTGGTTGATGTGGCTCGGGAAAGGGAAGTTTGGGGTCCCTTACTGGAGCTGCTGCCCCCGCGACCCGATACCGGATAAGCGGATGAAGATGGATGGATGGATGGATGGACCCCTAGGGGTCCCAGACCCCGTGCTGAAGATCTCTGCTAAATAGTAAAGTCTAGAAGACTCATCATTGTTTCACCGAAAGTATGTCTCTAATCATTATAATGGGTTCATGATACCTGTGTGTGTGTGTGTGTGTGTGTGTGTGTGTGTGTGTGTGTGTGTGTGTGTGTGTGTGTGTGTGTGTGTGTGTGTGTGTGTGCAGATGGCGATCACTGAGGGTGCAATGATGCAAATAGAAGCTCTGTCTGAAAGCTTCAACAACCTCACAGTAAGCACCAACACACACAAGCTGCTGCTAATGACTTGTGCCGCTGATTAACACACCAAGTAACTGCTCCTCAGACATTTGAGTTAGATGGAAAACTGTGGAGTTTATCTGAGGGAAAAACTCATTAAAACAAGTCGCTGTTACTTCATTACTTGCATATGCCAGACTTAGTTCTTTTGCTCTTGTTGTGTTTGCCAAAGTCATCTAAATAATTGAACCCTAAGGGCTCTGGGTAACAAACATGTAAAACCACTTCTTGATAGCTGCCTGAGGTGAACCAGTTAAGCCTTGAGATCTTATAGAAACAATTATTGTATTACTGATAACACATATTAATTTCAAAGTGAAATATTTAGTCTAAACCTGTAAAGATTAAATAATTTTGACATTTGTTATTTTTTAACTTGATTATTAAGAGCAAACACATGACTGTTATTATTTCTAAAACAATTACAATGTTTATGCTTCCCTGGTACTAAAAAGGCCTGTCGCCTAAACTAATCCAGCTGACTGATAATGAAAATATAGACATTCTTTTCACAGCAGACCTTTTGAGATGTCAAAGCATGAAAAGCATTAATGTGTAATTCATTACTTTAATAACAGCTGCATTCTGTGTAGGTTTGCCAGTTCCATGGTCTTGTATTGTGCATGATGGCTTACTGACAGGCAGTAAGTGAAAGTAATTAATAAAGTAATAAAGGTACATACTATCACAATGTAAGAATACAGCAAAAAAAACATTCAAATTGACATGGTGCTCTTTGGATGCTTTTATACAGACCTTAGTAGTCCTTAGTAGACCTTTAGTAGTACCTAATACTGTATCTGAAGTGTCTTTTATATAGACCTTAGTAGTCCCCTAATACTGTATCTGAAGTGTCTTTTATATAGACCTTAGTGGTCCCTAATACTGTATCTGAAGTCTCTTTTATGTAGACCTTAGTAGTCCCCTAATACTGTATCTGAAGTCTCTTTTATACAGACCTTAGTAGTCCCCTAATACTGTATCTGAAGTGTCTTTTATATAGACCTTAGTGGTCCCCTAATACTGTATCTGAAGTCTCTTTTATGTAGACCTTAGTAGTCCCCTAATACTGTATCTGAATTTATGCCAAGTGTTGCTGCAAGTTCCAGCTGCATATTTAGCACACAGATATGAGAGTGGCATTGATCTTCTCATCTAACTTTTTGACTAGAAAACGTGTACACATATTTCTCAAAACGTAGAACTTTCTTTACATTAAAGTGCACACAAATAATTTACTTAAATGATCAAAATTAAAAGTAAATAAATCTTAATCTTTTTGATATTGATGAATGTCCATTACATTTAAGCCATTGCTAATTAAGACTATCAGCTCCACCCAAAACTCTCTGTATTTCTCAGCATGGCTATGTTCAGAAGATTGTGGCGTCCGATGACTTTCCTACACAGAAGAGTCCATCACGTTTTTTTAATCCTCCGTGTCCTCTTTGGCTGCTAGCAACTGCATGGAGGAGGGGTGGGGGTGCGTGCACGATCACGGAAGGCTTGTATCATATGGACGTGCCGACAGATTAGTTGTCATCACTTAGAATTCCTCATGGGGGCAACAGAAACTACACACTATAGCTTTAACATGTAAGCAGCATTTTATTGTTCTAATTAAGCTGGTCGAGGTGGAGCTAATTAATACAGATAATGTATAATATCAAGATGATCTTGTGTTTTTATATAGAAAAATCTGCTGTAATAGCTGTCAGAGGATTCTCTCTAAAATATAAGGGAGTCTTTAACTGCATTAGGTCCACCTGTTCTTTTCATGCTATGACAAGTCAACAAAATCTGCTGTGAAATTGCTTATTGTTGCTCACCTCTACTGTAAAGCTGGTTGTGCTCTGACTTGGGATAAGTGTTCCTCATACATCTTGCAAGATGCTATTTGTTATGTGTAGCATTTTAGACAAAACTGGTATCATTTCTATAACAAATGAGACCTATGGTGACACAATTGAAAGTAGTTCGTAATGGTACTGCCTTCCAAATCAGTTTACTCTTGAAATAATACATGTGCATTTTGTACCATAAAGACATTAGTAAAAGAGTCTATGATGGTCTTATTGATTTAGAATATCGTCATATAAACTGAAACTTATTATGTTAACTGATCCCAGCTCAGTGGCAAACACCAACTCCCAAGCTCTCTAACCCATTACCACTCCCATCATGCTTTGCTTCCAGTACCTGCTCAGCCGAGACGAGCCACGGAAGGAGCTGAGGCACTCTCAGACAGGACTAGTTTGAAGGACAATGACCCGGCACTGTTGGCGCCCTATGCAAATCAACCACAGAGACTTGTAGCAACCAATCTGACACCTGTACTGTCTCTCAAGCCACAGCCTAACACTGCAGCGTGGAGCTACTTCTACTAGCCGCTGATACCTCATGTAACACCTACAGTCACCCTGAAGTCACTATGGAGTGGACTCACACAATGTGGAAAACAATCATCATATGTTGCTTCTAAATATATATATTTGAAATTTCTACAATAATTAACTGAACTTTAGTGTTAGGGGATTTTTTTTAACTGCTTTTGCTTTTTTTGTTTTTATTAAATGCTCATATTAACAACTGTGTACTGTGTATACTGTAATGGTACGCTATGTCAAAGCGGAGAAGATGGCAACATTAGTCATTTCTTGTTCTAATGGCCATCATATGATATGCAAAGTTTAATATATTTTTGATGGAGTATGTGATGTAAGAGTGCACAAGACTGTAAGCTCTAACATAACAAATGGAGATTCAGCCATTTGGAAGATCTCACAAGAGACAAGACAAAAGTGGCCAAAATAGAGCCAGATGGCAATGCATGGCAAGGAAACACACACATACACAATGACAACTGTGTTGACCTAAGTTCCTCTGCATGCTCCTTTTGAAGTTAAGAGACATTACCAGCACAATATGTGGATACAAATTGTTTATTTTGTTGCAACTGTTAGATCTTCTAAGAGGAGATATGTGAAAAGGCTGAATAGGATAAAAACTTACCTGACCTTTGGTAGGTGGCTGTGGCTCCTCCTGTACCAATCGTCCTGTACCCATCGTCTACTTGTTGAATTCTTCCTTAGACATGATGAAAACATGATGGAGCATTTGGAACCTGAAAAGCCAGATACTATTTTCTCAGGAGTTTGGGCTAGAAGGAATCCTTATCAAAGATATATTTCTATGCTATGTGTTTATGTTAAAGAATAAATACAAATATCGGCCAATGTGTCCTTATTGTATTTTTGTAAACTCTCAAATTGGGCACAACAATGTAAAATAACAGGAATATTTTGTCTGGTATTGAAAAAAACAAAACAAGGTTTTTCAAAGTTTTGCGCAAGCTTAAGTCCAAAGCAGATGAAGGTCTAAACGTCTTCATGTAAAAAAAAAAAGCTGGAGTGCCAGGATAAAAGCGTCCAATTTGAATAGGGCCAGTAAAAGTTGACTTTGGGCAAGTAGAATTTTTTTCTTTTTGTTTTTAAAAACCCCAACATTAAACCCTGGCCAGTTTAGGGCACTGTAACTGGCCTTTTCCACTTAGGAAAGAAGTAGAAAACCAACTCTTACAATGTATACATATGACTGCACAAAAAGTAGAGTAAATATTGTTATGTTTGGTCTGCAAAGTGAAAGCACTTTGACAGACTGAGTGGTAAAGAGGTAATGTTAAGTGTTTTGGAACATTACCTCTAATAGGCTAATATACAGTATATGCACTAATCAGCATTAACACAATCCTACAGTAAAGTCATTCAAATATCCAACAACTGAACTACTTTACAGAAAGATAAAGTCAAAACTGGAATTTCAACAAGAACAGTATGTGTCAGATGTGACCTTTAAGTCTCTCCTAACCATCCAGCCACCTTCCCACGCCCATTTATGAATTTAAAGTGAGACCCCCCTCTTCTGATCCTCTGGCAAACTACAGGTCCTCATTTGCACTTTTTTCTGTAAAGAGAGTGTTAAGCATGTTTACTCATCAAACCCTTCAGGCTTATTGCAGTTAACTGGTAAGATGAGTCTTTTGTTAGCTTAACTAAAATTTGACAAGTTACAAACACCACACCCATGTGAACACTGTTGGCAGGAACTCCCACTCAAAACCTGGGATAGAAAATCCTCTTTATTCCTCTAAAAGTTCTGTACATGTCGGGAGACTAAAGCCTGAGTTTCACATACAGCACCATCCACACACTGTGTATCTCAGCAGGAAAGGGGCCAGGAGTGGAGGGCAGGTAGTATACTTGGAACTACAGAAACTTCCAGACCCATCCTGGTGAGTATCTGTAATTATTTGTAAAGTCCTTTTTGTTGACATTATACCATGTTATTCCTGTAGTGCATGGCATAGGTGGACAGAAAAGTGGTATGTCGTTAATGTGCAACATGGACAAATAACCATTTATTCCTAGTTCAATGAAAGACTAGACAGTAGCCTAGCAATGATTCTAGGTACAGCATTAGTACAAATAAGGGTTTTCTTATGTATTTCAAGAACACCAACTATCCAAATACTAGGCTCAACTTTTTATCAACTATATCTTCCTTTCAGATTACACTTTATACTCTAATGATACAATTGTTCTTTCCAGTGTATCAGGGAGACCACCCTCTGATTTCCCACCATCCATCATCAAGTCCACCATGGGCCAGACCACCAGCAAGCCCAATTCTAACCTCTTCCAAAACTCCAATTTCATCTCCTCTTTTAAGCGTGGCTTAGTCAGCAGTCCCTCTGATGATCAGAACATGCCCCTTCGACCGAGCATCTTCTCCACATTGAGGAAGCCCCCGGTCTCCAAACCCAATGATTTCATACCTCTATTCATTGACTGCATCTCTGCCGCCTCATCTAGAACTCAAGAATACCTCCTCTTCAAAGACCCAGAGGACAAATTCCACCCAAGCCCTGAGGTGCTCACTCAGGTAAGTAACTTTATCCTTCCAAAACACTGATGACAGCAACCCTTTAGAATTTCAAAAAAGTTATTTGAAGAGTTCTTTAAAACATATTGTTGTCCAACAGGTCTTCCTGATGACCTACATCTCACAGAGTGTCAGCCTCAATATGACAGACGCCTTCAACTGCACAGCCATGACGCCTGAGCAGCGCATCCTCCTGGGGGCTGATTGGGTCTGGGCTGTGCTGGAGAAGCCCACCAAGAACCCTCGGATCCAGATTGCTGTGCAGGTCCTACACTTGCCAGACATGGAGGATGCCGAGGTGAATGGCATCCCCCCGGAGGCCTTCAGCGAGACTGTCCAGATTGCCCAGAAAGAGTCCAGCAACAAGACAATGTACGAGAGGATGGTGGACTTCTGTACATCCATTGGCAAGGACTGCTACGCCCTCTTCTTGTTCTTGGGGAGGAAAAGCGACAAGGAGAATATCTATGGCGTACTCAGCAACAACTTTGAGGCCGCCATCGGGAAGTGCGACAAGATTGACAGAGCTTTTATTGAAAACTTCTTCAAAGGTTCAAGGTATCTCCATACACCTCAAGGAATGATGCAGGCCATTGTCACTAAGAAACAGGGCGACCCTCTCACTCTCATGATTAAATTCAGCTAAACCAAAGGGACTCGTAATATATAATGGCTAATAACATAATACTGTAATACATTTTATGTGGTAGAAATGTGAAAGCTATTGATGTATCTCTTGAAAAAACAACCTCCAGACCTACTAAGATGTTGAGATTGATAAAGTTCAAGGCCTTTAATAGACAATACTGTTTATTTTCAATCTATCCTAGCTGTTGTTGGAACTTCTTACAAGTTACATAGTGTTTAAATTCACTGGATAACTGGTTACTGGAAAGCTAGGCTAATGCAGTGTGAGACACTAACACAACTGCATTTTCAAATGATGAAGATAACAGTTTTAGAAAACTAGAAAATATTTTTTCCCCTTAATGTTTTCTTATCTAATATAATATTGTTTAAATGCTGTTACCATGATACATCAGTATACAGTGGGGTCAAAAAAGTACACACTTAAAATATTTCTTTTCATCATGTATCAAACATTATACACAAGTGAAATAAATCAAACTTTTTGATGTTAAGAAATTGTAAATCGCTTTTATTATTGTCACATAGTATATATCATTTAAAAAAATATGTATCTGACACAATTATTGTTCTTTTTTATTTTTATAAAGAATTTGCAATGCTAAAAATGTTTTCCACGTGCAAGACCAAAGGTTTGTACATTGGAAAGAAAAAGCTGGTTAAGCTGAAAAGACATGTGTATCAAGCTAACAACGTTATGAAACAAAAAGTAGCTGCATACAAGATACTAAGCCAAATGAACAAAGAGCAGTTTGTCTATACATAATACTAATGCAGCATAAAACATATTAGAAATGATGTCAGAGTGAAGGCCCAAGAAGGCCATGATGTAAGCAGTGCAACCTAAGACCTCAGAATTAAAATGTTTACCTGTGATGAGCGACACCTCTTCAAAGTGCTCACTGAAGATTAAAGTGAGAGGAGGAAGTGCCTGAGGGATTACACTTCACCACTGATTTCATATTGTTTTGTATTATGTTTTGTACTTTACATTCTAGTAGTGTGCGGTAGGTAATCATTTAAACCAACAAAGCAGCATATCATAAAGGGTGTATAAAAAGGTGTCCTGACTGACATAGCAGCCTCTGAGTGGTTGAACTTGAATAGTGCTAAAACAAATCCCTTTGTGCACTGGCTTATTTTGTTCAGGAAAGTTTAGGTCTCGCAAATTCATGTAGAATTGAACCACAAAACCAAGTTTGTTTTCATCCAGAGGAATAGAGAGGAAACAACTCTGTGCTGTGTTTTCAAGGTGTAGCGCAGGAAAATATGATCCGCCATGAGCACGGTCTATTTTATTTTGAAAATTAACCAGATGTTTTATTATGTTTCTGTTGTTTGTTTTCTGCTGTGTGCTGAATTACGTTGACTTTAATGGAAACCATGATTTCACCGCCGTTCCGGAGCGGATACGCAACCGTTATGCATCCGTTGGAAATTGGGGGTTAGACAAAAGGTGACATCACTCCCAACTATGGCTGTGATCTCGAGCCTGCTGGGGAGCGCTTTTTGTACTTAATAGCAAAACCCAGCTGTCTAACCTATTAAATGATCAGAGCCATGTGGGCCATGGCTTCCTGTTGTGATGAGGCAAGAATTATCACCTACATAGGTTAGGATTCTCATACTCTTCTCCCTAAAAGGGATTAGTGCCATTTTCACACAATTGGAAAGGTCAGAGAAGCCAGTGAGTTTCCGAATAGGAAGCAGAGAATGGGCGCTGACAGCAGAAACAGGTGTTGTAGCCATCAGAGGCCAGCAGCGGCAAGGAGCAGACTGCACAAAGCTGTGGACATCTCGACAACACAGGAGGGTGTCTGTGAAGTACCTTCTCTAGGGTGGGCTTCTGTTTTAGTGTGTGACTGCAACCTCTAGATTGGGCGATGAGTGCGATCTGTCTCAAGATGTACAAATTTGAACTGAACGTTGAGGATCTTTAATACGGACTTTACAGAAAACTACAAACTAAAATTCATCTAAGATGTATTTATTTAAAGATAATACTGTATACATATATCCAATACAAAATGTATAAAAAAAACAAATTTTATCCACAGTTTCTTGCATTACTAACCAGAGCTTTACAAAAGATCCAAAAAAAGAACAGTATTAAAAAGTAAGAGTGGCATGGGCAATGTCCTGCAGTTTTGAGTTGAAATGGCTGAGGACAGAGTTTTTAAATTATTCCTAAAACTGCCTTTACTATTTTTGCCCAACATAAGGCAAAAATGATCATTGTAATGTTTAAACTAAAAAACATTTTTTTATGAGGATCAGGAACATTCAATTACATTCACTATTTATATGGCAGAAATGTTTCAGAGAAAGAAAAAAATTAAAGACTAAACATCAATTGCATCATAGTTCATCTTTCAAATTGTTTTTTTGTGTATTTTACCCTCACATGTACACACAGCAGTGTGGTCGTCCGGCTGAGGTACCAGCTCCATGTTTGCATGCTGTGTTGGCTGTTCTGTCTGCAGCTCTGAGTACATGTGCATCACTCTGTAGTAGTAACAGTACAGTCTGCTGGGCTGCAGCAACTCTCTGACCAATGTCTGACCTGCTCTGGCCATCTTATGTGCTTCAGCGTCGTTCTCTTTGGCCCATTTGATTTTCTCCAAGAGGTCCGACAGGTTTCTCCTCACGGGAATGTAGTGAGTGCCTGCTTTAAGCTGGCTGTAGAAATATTCATAATATTGTGAGTCCTGCTTCAGGACCAGACTGTTCCCGAGCATCAAGTAAGGAAACCGATACGCTGCCACTGTTCCATCCACGTTCACCTGGTACTTGTACTAAAAGAGGAGAAAAAAAATCTTTAATTCTTTAATTGAGTGTATTTATTTAAAGGGGCATTTCATTTTCCAACCTCTACCCTTTTTTTAAATGCATTGGTGTCTAAGTGACTTATGTGAACAAAAATCTTTGAAATTAGTTCAGTATTGAGCAAAACCTCTGAAACTGTCAGCAGCTCATTGCCAAACCCACCAGACTCCATATAAATACCTTTAGCATGTATAGAGCCAGCATATTTCCAATAATGTACCTATGTGTTCATTCTAACCAAACCAGAGTAGTGATAGTTAGAACTGTGGAAAGACAAAAAAATTAATTTTTTGTTTCTGTCGACTTTGAAGTGTATTTTATGATGATAAAATGTTTATTTAATGGAGTCTGGTGGGTACATGATTTTTAACAATTTCATGTTAACAAAAAAGTTCAACCTTTGTAAGGATCCTTTCCATAATGTTCAGACACCAATCTGAGGATGTCAGTAACTTTTTGTGGACGTACTGTATATTAAATGGTGCGCAACTGCACTATAGCGAAACATTGTAGCTTGTTTCACCGCTGTTGACTGTCGCAGTCTTGCTTAATACTGGACCAATTTCAAAGACTGTTGTTCCAAGCAGTCCCTCAGACACAAAAACGTAGGAAAAAAGGCTCCAGGTTGTAAAAACCCTAAGTTACCTTAATTGTGTCAAGGTACTTGAAATTACATAGAACTGACAAAAGAAATAAAATGAATACAATTACATAAAATGAAAGGCAAAACATCTGCCTCAATGAGAATAGTTGCACATTGCAGCTTTAAGTTACAGGATAAAAGTGATTAGAATAAGATATTTTTTATTTTTCCTTACCTTAAAGAATTCAAAGAATCCAACAAGTGGTGTTTTGCCAACATGTTTCTCCCTGTCTCTGAAGAAGAACCATCCTGTGATGCCTGCATCCAGCATCTCTGGGTTTTTCTTGGACAGCGAGACCAGGTGAAGACGCTCCTCTCGGCTGTCTCGGCCACGGAAAAACGCTCGATCTGTTTTGTTAATCCATGGAGGCCCTGGAGAAAGCAATCCCAATGTTACCCCCAAAAGGCAGGAAATTATTTAAAAGCACCAATTTTAAAAAACAATTAGCTATATATTAGGGAATATTGAACTAACAATAGTGTATAAAAGGAGGACTTTAAGGACACATTGAGCCTGGGGTAAGGGCGGCACATCTCCTGGCTCATTAGTTCAAATTCAAATAACTTTCCAGTTTTTTCTCACCCTATTCTGATTAAAATGCAAATCTGCGTGCACAATTGATGACTACAAATGCTGTGAGAGAAACAGAAATGAATGTGTGTACAATAATAAATTCATAAGTATTTAAACCACACAAATAACATTATCAGAATTATTGATTTATTAAATTTGAAATTAAAGCGTTAAATTTAGCGTGGATCTTTTTTAATTGAAATCCATGCTTACATCCATAGACTACCTGCTAGTGCATTTGGAGATTAATCCTGGCTTCTACAATTGCAAGAGAGACCCCGCCGCAGATCTAAGCTCTGTAATAAAAATGAAAGTGTGTTTGTGTGCGTTTGTGTTACCGGTGTTTCCCTGGACGGACAGCAGGTCAATGGTGACACCTCTCATGGTCTCCAGGGTGGAGTGTGTGACCTCGTAAGTGGGGAGGACAATGTCCCGTGTGTCTGTAGAGCCACACCATGACAACACTGGAACAGCATCAGCCCTCCTTGTCTCTAATGGCCAATCACCAACATTTAAGTAAAACTCCACATCAGGCACCCTAACCTTCACCCCAAAAAAAGGAAAAAACAAACAGAAATTGAAATCACTAACCACATGATGACAATTACATTAAGAAAATACAGCCGCAAGCAATTCTTTTCTCTCAATAGTGACTAAAAGTAATTTCACACGTGGTCCCACGTCGTTATAAAACATATCCTGCAAGCTTTGTATGATTGGACAAACAGTGGCCTTTCAAAGTTTGCATTTTGAAGCCTTATTACAGCGCCACCATGTAGCCGATTGGGTTCATATTTCTATAGAAGCGCATGCACACCATTTCCAGTTATTCCCCTAGGTTTCATGTTTCTAGCTCATTCCAGCTCAAGGGAAATTTGAGCCGGCGTGGCAGACAACAAATAATAGTAATAATTACTTTTTTTTTTAAAACTAAAACCGACAAACATAGAAGGGTTCTACCGCTTCACGGTTTGAACCCTAATTACTAGAGTTGTTCCTATACCGATACCAATATCGGAAATGCCTATAATGCTGGTATTGGGCGGTACGAGAGTCTTTGCCACGATTAATTTTGACCTGAACAATATCCGCTTTAAAGTTTCCGCTGGATATAACAGTCGCTTGCAAACTTGTAAATTGAGCTGCACTTTAATAGTATTTTAATGGAATTGCTATGTAGTCTTACATTTATTTATATTTCTTTTTCTGGTTATGACTGACTGTCCAACTTGATGATAAAAGAAAGTTCTATGGCATTCTTTCTCTGTATGTGTTCCTGTTTTACAAAGTGTTTAACCTAAGCTAGGCCATACAAAAAGGATAGCAATCATATAACATCTACACAGGGCTACAAAACAAAAACTTTATTTTATTTATTTATTTATTTATTTTTTTAAAACACACTGGTATCAGATCTGTACTCAGTATTGGTTGATATGCAAGTTTATATATCGGAATGGATATCTGGAAGGATAAAATGATATCGGAACCTCTCAAGAAACTATATAGTAAATGTGCCAAAACATGCAAAAACACCAGTATGATCCTTTAACATCCCTAGAACTCACACACAACCTTACCTTTCTTGTTAGAGAGAGCAGCATTTCGTCAGAGAACATCTTAAAGTCAGTGTATTTTCCCAGAGTGCGGCGGTACAACTTGTTGTTGATGATGGCGTAGTGAATGAGACCTCCTCTGTTGGCAAATCTGAGAGGTGCTTCCTGTCGGAGACGCTGCAGGTCGATTGCTGGAAAAGCTTTAAAGTCTGCCAGAATTTGAGGCTCCTCAGCGGGACACTGCATGATGCTCTGCCAAACGGAAGCATTGGGTTCTGGACAGTCGCAGTATTCATGATAGACTGGACCTGGGCGTTAAACAATGAGACACATAGGGTTAGACGAAGGAGCCAAGTCAAAGCAACGTGGCATTTGTTCCATCTCTTCTGAGGCACCCTCAGAATTAATGATGCATTTTATTGATCTATATGTATAGTATTGAGCTGGTGTTAAGCTCTTGTTATGTTAGTGATGACATCTAGCCTTTTTGAGACAGGATGGACTCATGCTGCAAAATTTCAAAGTATCTGGTGTGCTTTTTTGAGGGGATTGTAATGTGAAGTGAATCACAAATTGGCTACAATATTACAATAACAATTTAATATGCATAAAATTACCGTGACAAACTCGATGAGGCTTTGTTTTTTCTCATCGTGCATATATTTGTCATATTGGTGATAAAACAGGGGTTTTCTTTTGCAACACAGCTCTTTACTGTGTGGTGCATGTCTGTCCATCCTGGAAGAGGGATCCTTTATAAGGTTTCTAACCTTTTCCTCCTGTTAAAGAGCTTTTTTGTGGGATTGAGGGACAAAGGACAGAGGGTGTTGTGTGCTGTTCCGTTTAAAAAAAACTTTTGTGATTATGGACAATACAAATAAAAATGACTTGATATGAACCCATTCCAGTGTTTGTTAATGCATAACACAACACAAACCTTGGATGACGTAAGGTGACTTGGCAACAGCAGTATCTTGGTGGAGGACTTCTACCTCCAGTCCCTTCAGCACAGTGCCATAGAGCCGGTACCTTACCAGAAAAGACCCGTCTCCCCTGTCCAGAGGTGGAGGGACGTGGATACGAATGTGCTCCTGTTTGTCCTTCGGACTTATCTTCACTTTAAATGTGTCTTTACCTAAACAACACATAAAGACAAATAAAGTGACAAATATGCTTAATTTCATCTTTCTGCAGGTGTTAATTAATCCATGGCGTCCATAACTTTTGCACAAAAAGGCACCTTCCTAGCCCTGATACATGGCCATTTGTTGTTAGTTGACCAGTCACCTCTCGAAAATACTTTTTTTCAGGGTTATGGGGCACCGAGGATGACTCAAAAGAACACTAGAACGGGTTTTTAAGGCTAAGAAACATTAGTTATTATTATTATTATTAAACTATAGTGTGTTGTCTAATCAGTTATCACCGATAATAACACGAACAAACCATTGTGGGATGTAGCTAGTCTACATTTGGTGAAGATCAAAAAAAAAATGTTGTTGCCAAATCAGTTTGGGGTTTAACGTTAGTTGTTAGCTAGCTTCGCTAGCCATTTGGCTGCAACCGTTCCCGTGATCCTATGTTTAAAACAATGACACTTTTAGCACATACAACGTTTGTGGTCGGTTTACCTGGAGATAAAGTCAGGTTCTCTCCGTTTGAATTGACCGCGTGAATAAAGAAGTAGCGGACTGGTAACACTATGTCGGGGTTCAGCCCCGGACCCCAGATAAGACATCTCTCTGAATCGATTCCTTCACAGTCAGAAACCGTAAAGTTCATGCTAATTAATACCACTAAAACTATACACCTACATAATAAACCTTTATCAAAAGGCTTATCTAAGTCAACGCTACACTCACACCCCATATTCCTCCAATTCCTAACTGCTGGACGTCTAAACTGATTAAATATTGAATGTAAAGTTTTGATAAAAACTCCTACGCCGACATGTTGGTGAAGAGAAACACGCCCATTTTCTGGTGATGCCTTCATGAATATCGGACAAAATCGGTTGCGAATGGCAATAGCCCGATTTAAGGATAAATTACTGTATTCAGTCACTGTTATATTATAATCATCTATTGGACTACTATGGATGCACTTTGCACATATTTACTTCATACTGCAAACCTTTGCGTTACCTGGTCAATATTTTTTACATTCCTGCACAAACTTGTAGTTTTTTTTTTTTCATTTTAAAATAGATATAGTGTAGGCTAAATATTTCTATAGGATGTGTTCATATTTATATTGTATATTTTTCTATTCTATTTTTAGGTTTCCTGACTTTTGAAGTAGGCTACTTGCTTTTATTTTTCATTTTCTCTTACAAATTCCTTGTATGTGAAAACTTGACAATAAATTTGAGCCTCATTTGGATGTTTCACATTAAAGGTGAAAGGCTTGGATATACTATCACGTTCATGTTAAGAACAGTTGTTATATTTGGGTATACAAAAGTTTATATAGTAAAAACTGTAGAACTGCAATACATCAGTGCTTTGATTGTATGTAGCATAAAGTATTAAAACCAACACCGTCATTTTTACATCTTTATTTCACATGAATTCACATTTTGGCCTAAAAAGAGATTTATTTTAAGGGCTAAGGGCATTTTCACATATCTTCTTAAATTAACCTTTTTAAAAGTATTTGCATATAACTGATCATTTTGTATCAAAATGTTTAGAACAAGCTTTCCTTATAGTCACACTTTTTTTACAGAGCAATGTTCAAAGAGATAATTTGGCGCAAAAGCTGAAACGTTGATGTTGGCTTTTTTAAATTCCTCAAATCTCTTTTAAAAAAAAAAATAAAAAATAAAAAATAAACCTGCGGCATCAAAGACTGAGTATCTGTATATGGGCGCACACTTTACCAGGTGATCTCCCCAAACGCCAACAGATAGAAAGTTTGATGAAATACTGAATATAAAAGAAGACACCTGAGTCCATAGACATTTTCAGAGTGATGATACTGGTTAATTT
Organism: Percina caprodes; assembly: GCA_013375575.1. Lineage (NCBI taxonomy): Eukaryota > Metazoa > Chordata > Actinopteri > Perciformes > Percidae > Percina > Percina caprodes. Next base: position 44,114 of record JABXJD010001384.1, read on the forward strand.
TGATGCCAATTGTGTACCCACCTTATGGTACTGGTTTGCAGTTGTACTAGTATCACTGCCATCAAAAGCACACATGCCTAAATTGATAGTATTAGGCCCTTAACGGTGTTCATACAGTGATTTTTGGTTTAGTGATTGGATGATTACAGGGAATAAAGACATTTTTGTTGTCAATCAAAACACTAGTATGCAAAAATGTTTTCTGTTCTGTGTCCCAGCTTGTCAAGATTTGGCAGACAGGCTTTCTGGATCATCGGTGGAGGACCACACAGGACAACAAGGACATCATTAGATGGAGCAGGAAGGTGGTCCTTGATCATGTCATCGGTCACAAACCCTGAGCTGTAGCTCCAATCTTGAGGAAAAGGCAAGAGAGAGAAAGCAAGATCAACCTTTAACTTCAGAAAAATGTTTAACAACTTGCAGCGCAACATCCTTTTTTTTAGCTGACATAATTCTGAATTTTTCCTAAAAACTTGACAGTTGTTTGGTCTTCATCCCTCTTCTGTGCTGGCATAATGAGGTTCATATTATATCTTATTTACCGGAGAAGACAATAAAAAAAAAAATTGTACTAAAATGATTTGCTTAGTTTTTGTTTTCTCTACGGGAAGATTTCAGCTGTTGGTCACTGATGCTATTATCAACGAGAAACATGACAAGGTTAGTTGAACTTGTGCTTTCATCCACAGATAGTCATCTCTCTCTCCAAGGCAAGCAAATAATGACACTGCTAACAAAAAGCAACACTTGTTGTGCATGAATTATGATCAAGGACCAATGTGTTTCTTCTCTGTGTGGAACTAATGAAAGACAAGACAGAATATGAGCGGCATTGAAGACCCTCACAACAGAGATTACGTAAACATTATGCTCATTAATTATTTCTGTTTCCTCAAAGAATTATGCAAAGGAAGACATGAGCGTTTGCTAAGCCACTGTAACACCTTGTTGGAGCTATCTTCTTCCTCAGCCTGTGGGGATTTTCTACAGCTGAGGAACCTTTGTTTGGTTTCCCACTCTGAATACCCATAAGTGAAATTAAAGGGCCAGGCTTTGAGGCTGATATATTCAGATTCATATACCGTAGCCTGGCAATGCACTAATACATGTACTGTATGTCCTTTATGGTAACATGATAAACTTAGTCATGGAAAATGTTTCCACCAGATCCCACATTATGGCAGGCAGGCATAAGTTAAGTGCTTCACTATGTCATGTTTCTCTCTCTTTTAATATGACATTTTAATATTTAAATATTTATTTAAATATTTTAAATAATATTTAAAGTCATTTTTTTGGCAACCTGATAAGTGTAAGTCCAATTTGTACTCTTCTTTCAGCCATTGTTTTGTCTCCACCAACTCTTGAGAGACATATGTTGCTCTTTAGCTGCTAAATGCTCACTTGCTAGTTGCCAACATTGTCTGGTGCTGGGCAGGTAGTGTGCAGTAGGTTTATTACATGCCTGCTGCTGGAAAAGAGATTAATGACAGCAGTGGGACTGACCTAAAACATTAACGTTGTGGGCAAACAAAACAATTAACTGAAATATGGTAAAAGTTCTTCACAGCTGTGGAGAACTGCGTGATCATTTTCTGTGCGACCCGTCAAGTGACCCCTTTCACATTATATATTGTCATTTGATCAGATGTTAATCTAAAACATTGATGAGTGCATCTTTTTAGCATCTGTCTAATGTTAATGTATTGCAGTGCTAGTTTTTAAATTGGATCACATTACACATATCTGTTGCCTCTTTGGTCAGAGGTCATGAGAACAAATCTGTTTAAAGAACAGCACATGTTCTGGTTGGTAAAATACTTCAGGGTGCACTTTTAAAACAAAGAGCAGCTTATATTGAGAAGGGCCCACCAGCCATCATATTGTTAGGTCCATAGTTAAAGAAATGCTGCCTTACCCACTGGAGGTTTGTCCAGTGTGAACCACAGCTTCACTTTTTCAGGGTTTTTCTTCTTTACCTCTTCCAGCTCCTCCCTCAGAAGGATGTCTTTCTCAGTCTGAGAGGGAGTAAGTACACAAGATTTTATTTTTGGGTATTTTCCATTTCTGAACAGTAATACTTTAACAATGAGACAGAAGGAAAGATTTTCCAAAACAATATACCACACATAGCGGACCTGATTGGCAAATATGAGGGAGCACTTGGTGCTATCAGTGGGGTCTGCTGTGATGCTGCGGATCAACTGCAACATAGGAGTGATGCCTGTGATGGTAAAAATCATTGAAATTAGTCTCAGAGGATGGTTTGTGTCTAATTTAATTGTCAACAGTGAGGCTGCAAAGGCAATATCCTCAAATGGTCTTGGAAGTTAAACTACATTCCACAACCCTCATGTCGTCAAATTGACCCGTTTTCCTATCAACGTTCTTTTAATTACCCAAAATAACATGATTGATTCCACACAATGCTCTTTGGCAAGTACTAATCTCTACTTTCATTAATTTTGGGTTGGTTTTGAAATAGTATTGAGTCAAAGTTGACATATTCCAGTCTGTGATTATCCATCAACATGCATTCATTTAATTTTAGTCTAAAAAATTCCTAATTTCTGCTTTTCTAACTCAAACATTACATATAATTTCCTATAAATTAGGTTTGACCATAAATTCCCAAAATAACTGTAAAACTAAATAAGTTAGTGTTAAATAGTGTTGAAAACGTCAAAAAAGTGACAAAAACTGAAGAAAAAGTTAAAAACATCGATAAAAAGTGTCAACAAAAGTGTTGATTTTCAATTTTGACGGGAAGACAACACAAGGGTTAATGTTCCTCCATGTTCTGTTTACAAATCTACTCTAACTAAGTTCCCTATTGTATATGTAGTGCAGTGAATGAATACTGAGGTCCTGTCAAATACATTCTGGCAAATGTCCATGAATCAGCAATTACAGTCCAATAAGATTCCGCCAATTTAGGTGTAAATTCTATATTAAAATATGCCTGAATGTTCAACACACATATACAATCCAGTTTTTCAGCTAATACTGTATGATGCAAATTATTAAAATTAGTGAGCTCACTTAGAGAATCACTTTATTTCTCCGTCAAAAGAGATTTCAGCCTGCTGAGCCTGTGATGTTCAATGAAATATGTGAATTGATGTACATTAGGATGTTTTTAGGAATCTTAGTGCACCTGTTCCTCCAGCGATCATTCCAACTTGCTTAAACTTCCGAACTTTTGGCTCCGACTTCTTGTCTGGTCGGATGGAAAACTGACCTGACCAGGAGAGAGTACGATTCAGCATTAGCAGTCCCATGTGTTTGGCAGCCCAAGTTGCTTTGACAGTCTTATATTGTACCACAGTGACATCTGCTGGTGGCAGCAGCTTAAGAAACATGAAGTGTTTTCATTATTCTTTCATTCTTTATCTTTCTTTCTTTTCTTCATGCAAACACACCGTACCATTTCCCTTAAACACGAGCAGTCCATTGGGTCCTCTGAAGTCAATCCTATCTCCAATAGCCATGTTGTCCAGGTACTGCGACATCTTTCCTCCCTCTGGGAAGGAAGGGTGGCAGTTCTTGTAGTACACCTTGAGTTACAAAAGAAGTCAAAAAATTTTAACCTGTTTTTGGTTCATCATTGCCTCTATGAGGCATGAAAACAATCACCTCTTAGCATTGTTAGCATAGCCAACAGTTTGTCCAGATAACAGATATCAGGTCCTGAGTGTGGGTAACTTTTGTTAAAACCATCGGCTTAAACCTGCATTTATTGATTCTTTTGTGCACATTAAGTTAGCTTATTATCAACTCATAAAGGTGATACTGCTAACATGTTAATTGCTTTTTCACACATTGTGAAGATAAGGAACAACATTCATTTGGAGTCATGTGTTCTAGCCAATGTAAGTCCACCCATTATTCTGTTTTGGTCTCTTTAGCTGCCAAATGCTCCACTATGTTCACCAGCTAGTTGCTAACTTTAAAACTTTAGCTGGTATTTATCCTCTTGTTGCCTAACACTTGGTTTTGTCTTGGAATTCCTTAAATTCCATCCAATTCTTTCAACCCAAATAACTCACACAAAAACCTCTGCAGTTATAGGCCAACCATGACGTCTGTGCGCCATATCAGTAATATTAAAAACAGCACCTTGACCACAAGGTCGACGCATCCCTGGTCATCATCGCTGGATACTGGAGTGTAGGCTCTGACCACCAGACTGCCGTTTACCTTTGCTGACAGGTACACATGCTGACCTGGTGCAGAGGACAGAAGGGAGGACAAGCAGGGAGTGAGGTGGTGGATTTTAATGAATGAGGATGGGGAAAAGGAAGCATGAGCAGTCGTAGAAAAGTATTACGATCCGTTACTTAAGTTAATACTAATACCACACTGAAAATAATGCACTGCAAGTAAATGCCCTGCATTTAAAATCTTACTTAAGTAAACGTATAAGTATTATCTGTTATGGTGGGGGGTGAGGTGAGGACCCAAATGCAACAGACAGCAGGCAGGAGGGAGCTTCAACATGACATTTATTGACAACAAAAACAGAGGGAAAAAAAAACATTAAAAAAAAATAAAAAAGTTCCAAAAAAACCAAAACAGGCATAGGGGAAGGCGATAAACGGGGAAAACTCCACAGGAAAAAAAACTCACAAGGTAAGACTCACAGGAGAGGCAGGAACACAGGCAATGAAACGCAGAACGGTGAAACTCACAGAAGGAGGAACTCGACATAGGACAGCACAAAATGATCGAGCACTAGACAAAGGGAACATAGAGGTTAAATACACAAGGTAACGAGGTAATGGGGAACAGGTGAGACATCAGGTGAATCACATTAGGGCGGGGCAGGACAATCAGACAACACAAAGCAAAGCTAGACAAGACAAGACAGAACAGGAAACAAGACTACCGAAATAAAACAGGAAGTGGGACAAACAGACACTTGCCACAGGACAGAGAACTATACAAGACCGGGGAAAGCCAAGAAATAGACACAAGGAGGCAAAACAGGAAAAATAACCCCAATTAAGACCCCAACCCACAACAAGTATCAGCAGACTGTTCTTTAAGATAAGATATGATAAACTATTGTCCCGTAGGAAATTTGTCTGCTGAATACAAACACATGCATTAGTTATCAACAGACAGTACAGTACATGACAATATATGACGTGCCCCATTCTAAAGTAATGCATAGTAGGTGAATTGCCAAATAAAGAATGCAAATTGTGAATATAGAAATTGTACATGGTGAGGTTACATTGGCACAGTATTATAGCGATAAGGACTGGAATGGTTGTTTGTTCAGTAGTGCTATTGATGTGGGGACAAATGAAAGCTTAAGGCGGTTGCTTTTGCACCTACTGGCGCTATAGTGTCTGCCAAATGGAAGCAATTCATTTTCATTAAATAGTATGTGTGAAGGATCTTTCAGGATCCTGTGTGCATGTGTGATTACTTCAGGTATTTAAAGCAAAAGTACTCATTCATTGTGCAATAAAATGTTTGTTCAATGTTTCTGAATTAAAATTACTGCTGCATTAATGTGTATGTTGCAGTTTACTTATGTTTAAGGTTGTGCTCATTTTGAGTCCTTCATAGCATACAAATGTAGTTGAGTTAAAAGTACAGTATTTGCCTTTAACTTGTAGTGGAGTGGAAGTATAAAGTTGCAGAAGATAGAAATACTCACGTAAAGTACAAATATCTCTACATTTTTTAATACTTAAGTAAAGGTACGTCATTATATTCCACCCATAAGGTTGAGAGAAGTATTTGGACTGTGATGGAAATACGCTGTATGTAAGCTCTTTTAACTACTTCTCTCACCCCCACAGTAATCATTTCACATGCTTATTCTACTATTTTATTGCAATTTGGGACTGACATAAATGACTAATACACCAGCATACATGCTATATTTAGAAATGTTCACCCAATTTCACCTAGTATCCTTTGATGTGTTGCAGTTCAATCATCCGCATTCGAATCATTTAGAGGTATTACAAACAGAGCTCTCTTATTGAGAGATCTTTTTTTGAGACTCTGATCCTACTGATCTTGTCTTCTCATTTATGGCCATATTTCAAGAAACTTAGAATCAAAGATCAAGATGAGTCAAGTCTCTGCATGTGTAAGGCCTGAAGTGCTAGAGATTCATAAGAAGAGGTACAAAGAATGCAACTGCTGCTCATATATGAGCGTGTAAAAGCTTACTTCTCACCATGATGCTTTTAAACATCTTAAATAATTGGCAGAAAACCTTTATAGTTGCGAAGAATCTTATCTGAGGAGAGAACAAAAGAGAATACAAGAGGGCAGTTTCAGTACCAACTGGCAGTCCAAGGATATGAGTTGCAGATGGAAGGCCAAACCGAAATTTCTTTGTGTCATGGCTGATTTCCTGTACAAGGACACACACAGGTTAGAAAAAACAAACAACAAAATTGTACAATATCCTCAGAGCTTGCAAAATAAATGTCCTGAGACTTCAATTTTAGACTATGTGGTCTTTGTACAGCATATTTAACCAAGGGTGTAACTTTGGTTTGAGAAGTGAGAGGGACACAAAACAGGGGGTCCTCCATCAGAAAAATGTTTTCGATTTTAATCCCATTTTCTACATACTATATTTGAAGGCACTATGGTGGTACAATTCAGGAAATTGTTAAATTGAAAATAATGAAATTATTCCAGAAAAAATAGTAGGCTTCTAAACTATTTTTACGAAAAAGATGTCTTACTTTCTTTATTGCTTAAAATAGGGGCCAATCACTGAGACTTATAAATAAATAAAAATATCAAACTAACTTGAAAGTGGGGAGGACACAAACAGGATTTGTTAAAGTGGGGGGGACATATCCCCCTGTGCCCAGTGGAAATTATACCCAAGAATTTAACGCATATTTACCTAATCTACTGTAAATGGAGAGGGTTTCGAGCTAGAGATAGATATAACATTTGAAATATTAATGACCCCCTGTAGGGAAATATTGCAGTTGTAGGTCCATCCATCCATCCATCTTCATCCGCTTATCCGGTATCGGGTCGTGGAGGCAGCAGCTCCAGTAGGGGACCCCAAACTTCCCTTTCCCGAGCCACATCAACCAGCTCCGACTGGGGGATCCCGAGGCGTTCCCAGGCCAGGTTGGAGATATAATCTCTCCACCTAGTCCTGGGTCTTCCCCGAGGCCTCCTCCCAGTTGGACGTGCCTGGAACACCTCCCTAGGGAGGCGCCCTGGAGGCATCCTTACCAGATGCCCGAACCACCTCAACTGGCTCCTTTCGACGCGAAGGAGCAGCGGCTCTACTCTGAGCTCCTCTCGGATGACTGAGCTTCTCACCCTATCTCTAAGGGAGACGCCAGCCACCCTCCTGAGGAAACCCATTTTGGCCGCTTGTACCCTGGATCTCGTTCTTCCGGTCATGACCAAGCCTTCATGACCATAGGTGAGGGTAGGAACGAAAACCGGGCAGTTGTAAGTTTTATGCTAAAAGACAACATGCTGAGGAAATTAGAAGGGAATTAGGAACAGAATGTTGGTTTCATTTAACCAACTTGTAACATTATGAAATGTAAACTAAAAAAAGGGACAGAAAGTATTTCCACTGAAACTGTATGACACTGTGTTCTGTGTACCATCCAGATTAACATTTTCTGGAAAGAGATGGTAAATATTTTTCTCTTTTCAATGCTGTGAGTTTAACAATCAAACTCAATTCACCTCCACCAGCCAGAAGTCTCAGACTACCTCAAAAGCTTGATTAAAAAATTCAAAATCCAAAAGATTTTGCATGGCTAGATACCACTGGAGGTAGGTAAGAATATATGTTTTAGTGAACCAACCCTTTAAACTATAGTAGTAGTAGTAGTAGACAGTATTTCTTAGTTAATGATGGTTAGTATACCAGTAACAAACAAAATGAAGGTTGTATGAAATGATAAACATTATTCTAAAAGGTGTAGCAGTTGAATATAAAGTTACTGTATAATCAGGTTTGAAAGTGCCTGCAAGAATAAGAAGTACTGATTCTTGGTTAAGTGTTTGTGTCTGTATGCAGTCTACCTGTTTGTCTAAAAGAGGAAGGGAATATTTGACCATGGTGTCCTGTAGAGTGACAGGCAGCTTCTTCTGTCCTGCAGAGCCTCCCAAGAGGAAGTACAGCACAGTCACTACCACCACAAAAACAGCAGCTGCCACCGGGACTGTCTGCAAAACAAAGATCGCATATTGCGGAGAGACATACAGTGCACAAAACTAACAGTCATGTTCTAGTTTTCAATCTAGTTTCCAATCCTTGTTTGTTTAAATGTTGCCATATTGTCATGGTTTATCAAGGAGTTGCAATAGTTAGTCAACATGAAATATGGAAATATTTCAGAACTCCTCTGCCCCTAATCCAATTCCAGGCCTCGAATCCTCAAATCAACTGTTCCTCTATCAAGGTTAGTGGGTAAGGGAGATCATGCCTTTTCTGTGGCAGCTCCAAAGCTTTAGAATAATCTCCCACTTTGTCTCAAATGTTCTCCCACCATTTATAGTTTTAAAACATCTCAAGACACATTTGTTCTCAATGGCCTTCGGTAGCTCGTAAAGGTTTTTTAGCATTTTAATAATAGATTGTACTGTATTGTCTTGCTTTTCATTTTAATTTGTGTTATTTTATGACTCCTTTTTTGCTTTGCTTTTAAATAAAAAGAGTGGAATAATTAAGTAAGGTGAATGAAGTAAAAGTTCATTCTCACCAAGCTCGGATCCATAGTTTGAACATAGGCCAGTTTCTTCTCCTTACACAGCCTGACAGACCAGAGTCCACACACAGTCAAGTCTCAATTCAACACACACTCACACACTCACACAATCACTCTCTCTCTCTCTCTCTCTGGGGGAAGGGTGACACAAGGTCCGAAGCACCAATAGGAAGACAGATCTCACTATGACACACAGTATAGTGATAGTGCACAGGCAATGAGGAGCAAAGCCTTAAAACCACACCACTGAGAGAGGGGAGGAGAGACACACACAGTGATTACATAAAAAAAAAAAAATAATACTGAAAGAAAATTTTTACTTACTTATTTTTACTTTACTTACTTACTTTACTATCTTTACAGAGAATAATAAAAAAAGTACTTAATTTTGAAAATTGTCAACAGTTTTCTTCAATCTGGCCCCTAGGGCCTTACACATTTTATTTTTGTGGACTAGACTAGTTTTCACTTAGCTAATGCAAGTGAAAAATCAACTTTGTTCATATATAGGATATGCTACTGTATGTGGTTGGAATTCTGGGCTAAAAGCTAAGGTGTATGAATGCAATAGATGGCCAAGGCAAAAAATAGTCTACTATTTGTTTTTACATGGTTTGTAGATTATATTGAGTTCAAAATCAATAAAAAGGGTTTGACTGTTGTCAGGATCCTTCTGCTTATTGCGTATTATGCTGTGTTTAGTGCTTGTTGCTGTCTTCCATGTGCTCTGTGGTTACCTGTCTGTCATATGTCTTTGTCTACGCCCATCCCCTTACATGGTCTGCACTTCCTGTCTTGTTGGTGCCCACTCCTGTGCCCGCAGCAGAGTCCAGTCCTGTTCCCGACGCCACACCTGCAGCTCAGTCGACCGACGCCACGCCTGCAGCCCAGTTGCCTGACATCACGCCTGTAGCCCAGCTTCTCCTCTCACCTATGCCCAAGTCAGACCTGACCTTGCTTGAGTCGGGTCCCTCAATCTCAGTCTCTGTTTGTCTGTCTTCACCCTTATCTCCCAAGACAAGTGTTTGTCTTAGTGTTGTTCAACCCCCATTTGTGAACGTCCATCCCTATCTGACCTTACATCTGTCCCCGTCACCGTGCCCGTCTTTGTCTCTGTTCTCTGTCCCGTCCCTGTGCCAGTTATTGTTCTAGTCACCATCCCTGTTGTCATCCTAGTCTCTGTTCCTGTTACTGTCCAAGTCAATAACTGTGCCCATAACTGTCCCAATAACTGTGCCCATAACTAACTGTCAAGATCTTGCTGTGATTGACTGCCTTTGTGCCACGCTTGTGGCCATTTTGTTTATCATGTTGTGTTTAGTGCTTGATGGTGTCTTCCATGTGCTCTGTGGTTACCAGTCAGTTTTTGTCTCCGCCATCCCCTTGTATGGTCTGCACTTCCTGTCTTGTTAGTTTCCCTCCAGTTCTGCTCCCACCTGTTCCCCATTGTGTCGTTTGACTCCCTCCGTTTGCGCTATCACCTGTTCCTTGTTACTGTCTTTCTGTTGATTGGTCTGTGTATTTCTACACTTCTCTGTTCCTATGTCTCTTGTTGGTTTGTCTCTCTGTTCGTTACTGAGAGTCCTGTTCATTGTAGTTGTGAGTTTTGCTAGAATTAACTAACTACGTGTTCGTTGAATCTCTGAAGAAGGAAGGCTGGGGTCCAATGGAAGGTTAACACAAAGATGTATTAAACAAAAGTGATAGGACAAAGCACAAATAATTACGCTGCAGCGGGCAAGAAATAGTTGCGTCGCCCAAGAGTTTCACATCTATTTTGCCCCGAAATCCCGTCTCCCTCCCCACTATATTCCTTACGGCTCCAGGGGCGGTTCTCTTCCCCCTTGTGAGTAAAGTCCCTCCTTATTGGCTCCTTGTTGCCATGGTCACATGTTGGACAAGTCTTGTTGGTTTCTTCGCTGTCCAATTAGGTTGGACATGCTATAACCCCCCCTCTTGGGGTCGTTTTTGCACACAGATCAAAAAGTAATTATCATGTTAGTGAGAAGTTGTTACAGAATACATAAAATCAGTATTCCAGTGTCTTAGCTTAGTCTAAGACTCCAGGTGGTTAGAGACAGGAGGTTGCTTCCTTTTGTGGAGCAGACAGTGTCTTTCTACATGTTAATAGTTCTTTTTTTAAAACCATATTACAGAGAAAGGAAGCAGAAAAGGGGGTAGACAGACATTACGGTTAGCGTACCTGACTCATTTCCGTTTCCGGTGCTTGTGTGTTGGTAGCGTGTTGGTAGCGTGTTGCTGCTCACTAAATACCAGTTCAATTTGTTAGATTTGCTATTACAGCGGCTAACTGTCCGCTAAACACATATTCTTATAGTAGTTCTGCTTAAACACTCTCAGATCTTTTCATTTGTCAGCGACTTTCGTTAAATAAGTTGTTTTTAACGCTTGGTAGCTAACGCTACCGTAGGCTACTTTAGCTTAGCTGCTAGCGACTTTAGCTTAGCAGTTAGCCATGTCGTCTCCCTCTCCTACTTTCTCTTGCTCGATGTGTGAGATGTTTAGTTACTCCTCTGCATCCTTTAGCAACAATGGTATGTGCAACAAGTGTAGTTTATTTATAGACATGGAGGCGAGGCTTAGTGAGTTAGAAGTCCGGATCCGCACCATGATAGATCAGTCGTTAATTACTGTAGCTAAACACCCCCCGGTAGTCTGTGTGGGCCGGCCTGAGTTAGCCTCTGGTAGCCGTCCCCCCGCAACTCCTGAGCAGCCAGGAAAAGGTGCCTGGGTGACTGTTCATGGCAAAAAAGTAGTCATAAGCTTTCAAAGGCCACGGACCACCACCAGCCTGTTCACGTTTCTAACAAATTTTCCCCGCTCAGCGATACTCCCGCTGAGAAACCCACTCTGGTTATGCCGCCGCCACGGACCCCCAGCCGACGACTGCCGCTGCTGCGGAGCCCCAGCAGCCGCCGCCTGTCGAGATGGAGCCCCAGGGAGTGTCCACTGCACAGTCCTCCCTGGGGGCCCCTCCAGAACCTGCCGGTCCGACCGTCCCCCTTGACCCTGACTGGCCGACCGTCCCCTGTGACCCAGACCCCGACGGTTCGACCGGCCCCCCAGACCCTGACCCTGACAGGCCGGCCGGACCCCCCGATCCAGACCGGCCGACCGGCCCCAGAGACCCTGAGGGGCCGACCGGTCCCACAGACCCTGACTGGCCGACCGGCCCACCCGACACAGACCGACCGACCGGCCCCCCTGAACTCGATCAGTTGTTTAGCACCCCTGACCCCCGGCTGGCGGCGGGCCAACGTTTTTGGCCCGCGGTTGGCGCCCCCGACCCCCGGCCGGCGTCGGGGTAACTACCCTCCCTGGGAACCCCCAGGCCTAGAGCCAGGGGGGCCCCGGGACCCAGTCTCCCCAAAGCCAGTTTCCGGGCTTCCTCCGGCCCTGGTCTTGGGTTCCCAGGAATCCCGGTCCCCCAGGTTTTAGGTCCCCTGACTCCCAGCTTCCCTGGTCTTGTGTCTGTCCCTGTCTCTGTGTTTGTCACCGTCACTGTGTCTGTACCTGTCCCTGTCTCCGTGCCTATTTGTGTTCCTGTCCCAGTGCCTTTGTCTGTCCCCGTGTTTGTCTCTGTCCCAGTGTCTGTCTCTGTCCCGGTGTTCGTCCCTGTCCCTGTCTCTGTCCATGTCACTGTTCCTGTCTTCCTCCCTATCCCTGCGTCTGTCCCGTCGCAGTCTGTCCCCTCTACACCCACATCCGTCCGGTCTGACCCCGCACCTGTCCAGTCCGAGCCGGTCCCGTCCCTCCGCAAGCATTCTCGTGCTCTTTGTGCGCCCCCCCCGTGGGCCTTCTCGTGCTCGTCGTACACCCTCACGTGGGCTTTCTTGTGTCCCCAGTGCGCCCTCTACTGGGCTTTTCCGTATGCCCACTAGTGGGCTCCCCTGCGCGCCCTCGTCCGGGCTCCCTCGCGCCTCCTAAGTCCCTTCCGGCATCCCTCTTCTATTCCGGTGTCTGTCTCTTCCCTTCTTGTTGAATTCTTGTGTATGTGTCTCAGCCCCTTTCTCTCTTTCTTTCTCTGTATCTCTGTGTTCTCTCTCTGTATGTGTCCCCGTATCTCTCGCGTTCTGTCTTTCTTTCCCGCTGTCCGCCTTGCTCCCTGTGTCTCTCTTCTGTCCCTGTGTTGTCTCTCTTGTTTTGTGTCCCTAGCGCTCCGTCTCTTTCTCTTTGTTGTCTTGCTTGCTGTATCTCTCTTTCTCTTCTGTGTGTTCACTTCTGTCTCGGTGTCTCTCCCCTTTTTCTGTTTGTGTGTATTTTTGTCTCTCTGTGTTTCGCTCTTTGGCTTCCTGTCTCTGTGTCTGCCGGTCTTATTCTTGGTGTCCCTCCGTCTCCTTCTCTTGTCTTGTTCTCTGTCCCTTTCTCTCACTCTCACTGTTTTATTGTGAGTATGTCTCTCTCTCTGTGTGCGTCTATGTATCCCTCACGCTCTGCCTCTCTTTCCCTCTGTCTGTCTCACTCTCTGTGCCTGTTTTTTCCTCTCTTTCTGTCTGTTTGGATCTCTCTCTCTCTCTGTATCCTGTTCCTGGTCCCTCCTTTGTGTCCTCTCCTCCGGTCCCTTGCTCGTTGCCTGTCTCCTTCTAGCCTTCCTCGTGCCCTGTCCTTGTGTCTTCCCTTGTGCCCTTTCCTTGTGTCCTGGCTTGGTGCCTTTTTCCTCATGCCCTTTTTTTTTCATGTCTTTCCTCGTGCCCTTCCCTCATCTCCATTTTTCATCTTGTCTTGCCCCCTCTTTCGTCTTTTCTTGTCGTTTTGTCTTCTGATATCCTCATTTCCTTGTTGTCTCACCTCTTTTTGTCTCATCTCCCCTCTTGTCCTTTTCATCTCGTAGTCCCTCTTCGTCTCCAAGCCCCTTTTCATCTCCTTGCCTCCTTTGCCTCCTCGCTCCTCCCGTTTCCCCTATTCACTTTGTTTCCTCTCTTCGTTTCATCTACTCTTCTCTCGTCTTGTCTCCTAGCCACCTTCGTCTCCTTCGTCACATCTCTCTCTGTGTTTCCTCTCCCCGTCGTCTCTCTCTCTCCCCTCTTTGCTCAGCCCCTCTCTCGTCTTGGCTCTTTTTGTCACGTTTCTTCTTTGCTCTCGTCCCCTCCTTCGTCTCCCTCTCTTGTCCCCTCCTTCGTCTCCCTCTCTCGTCTCCTCCTTCGTCTCCCTCTCTCGTCTCCTCCTTCGTCCCCTTTTCTCGTCCTCCTCACCTGTTTCCTTCTCTCGCTCCCTCTCGGTCCTTCTCTTGCTCCCTCCTTCTCGGTCCCTCTCTCGCTCCCTCCTCTCTTGTTCCCTCTCCTGCTCTCTCCCTTGTTCCCCTTCCTGTCCTACCTCCCTTTGTCTTTGTCCCTAGTGCCCTCCTGGCTTCGTCTCCCTGTATCCTGGTTCCCCTGGCCCTCCTGCTTCCTTGTGCCCTGGTTCCCCCAGTCCTCGGTCCCCCTATCTCTCGACTGTGTTTCGCCCGCTCTGGGTTGTTTTTGGTTCTTTGTGGGTTAATTTTTTGACATCTTGTATCTGTCATTGGGCGGGGGTACTGTTATGGTTTGGGGTTTTGGTTGGGTTTATTTTTCCCTTTCTTTTGCCTCCTTGTGTTTTTTCTTGTTTTTTTTCCCCTAGTCTTGTGTTGCTGGTCCTGTCTTGTGTTTCCCTGTGTCTGATTATTCTACTTCCTATTTTATTTTGATAGTGTAGTTTCCTGTCTTGTCTAGTCCTGTCTAGCTTTGCTTTGCTTGTCTGATTGTCCAGCCCCGCCCTGATGTGATTCACCTGATGTCTCACCTGTTCCCTGTTACCTCATTTTTAACCCCTGTGTTTCTTTTGTCTTGTGTCAGATCGTTTTACCTTCACCCCGTGTGTTTGTCAGCTTTGCCGCCACTCTGAGAGTTTGTCAGCTTTGTCGTCTCCCTGTGAGTTTTCCAGTTTCATCATCTGTCTGCCTGCCTACTCCCTGCCCTGTCTACGTGTTCCTGGTTTTTCCTTCTGTTTCCTTGGACCTCCCCCTTGTGAGTTATCCCCTGCCTTCGTTCCCCTGTGGCTTTGATGTTTGAGTTTTTCCTTCTGCTGGTGGGACTACGGACCTCCTGCTGAGTGTTTTTGATTTTTGAACTGTTTCTTAATAAATCCCTGTAAACCTGCCTCCTCCTCCTCTCTGCATTTGGGTCCTCACCTCCCGTCTCACCCCGTAAAACTATGTACCACAGCACTTTAAAGTAGCTGTAATTAAACCTCTTCTGAAAAAGCCCAACCTTGATCCAGATGTTTTAGCCAACTATAGACCTATATCTAATCTTCCATTTCTCTCTAAAATTCTTGAGAAAGCAGTCGCCAAACAGCTGTGTGACTTTCTGCATAGCAACAGCTTATTTGAGGATTTTCAGTCAGGATTTAGAGTTCATCATAGCACAGAGACAGCACTTGTGAAAATTACTAATGACCTCCTAATTGCATCAGACAAAGGACTTGTCTCTGTACTGGTGTTATTAGATCTTAGTGCTGCATTTGATACCATTGACCATCATATCTTATTACATATATTATTGCAGGCCCCCCTGCTTCTCGTCATAGTTGTTAGATCTATCTATCATATAATCAATAATATAATAAAACTAGAGGGAGGTAGGGCAATACAGCCCGATCCGGTTGGGGAGAGTTCTAGCCTGACCAGGCTCCTCTCTTTACCCTGTCTCTCCTAGTTATGCTGTAATAGTTTTAGACTGCTGGGGGACTTCCTTTGACACACCAAGTTCCTCTCTCTATCTTTCTATCTTTCTATTTGTGTGCATCCATGTCCCAGAAATGCTTGTTACTAACCTAGCTCTGGGGAGTCATTCCCCGGAGTCCTTATGTTCTTTTTTGCCCAGCATGTTTCCTTGGATCAGGGCGGCTCCAAAATCATGGTAGCAGCTGTCGCCATGGTCCCGCTACATGTCCTGTGATGCCGTGTTCATCCTGCTACGCCCTGCTACGTCCTGCTGTGCCTTGTACTGCCACACAATTCCCTGCTATGCCATGAACTACTACAAGTAACTACTAAAAAATATTATTTTTTGTGACTGTTATTGCCACTCTTCATTCTAACCCCAACCGGTCGTCAGACACCGCCTACCAAGAGCCTGGGTCTGTCCGAGGTTTCTGCCTAAAAGGAAGTTTTTCCTCGCCACTGTCACACTGTTGCTTGCTCTGGAGGAAACTACTAGAACTGTTGGGTCCTTGTAAATTATGGAGTGAGGCCTAGACCTACTCTATCTGTAAAGTGTCTCGAGATAACTCTTGTTATGAATTGATACTATAAATAAAATTGAATTGAATAGGTGAGAAAACAAAAGGGAAACCGTCTTGATCTACCTTTCTTGAGACAAACAATGGTAATTACACAGCATGATATGGCGCCTACACCACTGAATTAGGACATGTCTTTTCAACCAAAACACAGCATACATCTTAATTATTAAAACATGCATAATTACATAGTAATGAAACATTTAAACTTTATTAGATTCTACAGTCCCTCCTTTTTCACACCTTGGTGTGAAACACAATAAAGTTTGTACAAAAACATAAAAAACTATTAATAGAAAAAATGTAAACAATAATAACAAATGTAGAGAATACTTCATGGTTGATGGCTAACTCAGGATGTAAACATTTATACAAGAGATTCATCTCCTTCTTCAACCTCGTTATCTGACTCCTCAACTTCTATCCAAGGTGCTACAGGTGCTTTTCTTAGCAGAAACTGCCCCTCCTTTTACTTAGTTAAGGCTGTGGTTATGAGCCGATTTGCTAAAGTTCTAATGCAGGGAATGCAACAACATCCACACAGCACAAGTATTGCACACATTATTGCTATTGACATGATGATGCTGTGGAAGAAAACTTTGTACTCTCCAAACATGGAGTTAAAGATTTCAAATGCAAATTCCTCACTTAAGGTGGTAAGTCCTTGCAATGCCCGTGTGACTGAGCCATCTGGTGCTGTGTTATTGGGAATGTATGTGCAGCATGTAGTTCTGAACATTTTGCAGACTCCTCCATTCTCCGCCAATATCATGTCAAGAGCAATTCTATTTTGGTATGTCATCAGGATGGTTTTGTCTAACTGTTCATGTATGCCTCTCACAGCATCTCTGGAGTAATTGACAAAGTGTTGTTGATTGTAGTAAATGTAATTAATCCAGTCCACATTCTTGTTGATTGTAGGCCAGAGGAACATAGATTCTAAACCTGCCAAAATTTTATTCCTCGCTTTGAATTCATCAGGGACCCCTCGCAGTACTCCTATACTGTCAATGTATATTGTTGAGTCAAAACTGCCTTTGGGGATTTCTCTCTTTGTAGCTCCCTCCAGTTAACAGACACGGACACAAGGCGTTCTTGTTTACGGGCATTTATTGGTCTTATGATGCCTTCCTCGATGTCATCAAACATGCCGTAAGAAGTAAATACATATAATATAGAAATCACATAAATTACATAAATAATATTCTCAAAGAGAACACATGAATAAGTAAGCAACACAAACAATTACACACAAGAAATACTACACATACCTCATTGGCCGCGTTAACTCCGGGGGAGTGAAAAAATAGGTAACAAACTTCTCTCCAGCATGTCCCTCAAACTTACGAATGCAAAGCCACTCCAAAACAACTCAACGAGTCGCAGCTAGCTTGGCATGCACTGCATGCTGTGTTGCTGGTGCAAGGCAAATAAATGTCTGGAACAATCAAAACCTCTGCACAATAGTTCCGCTATATAAACCCACAAAAAGGTCAGCTCGCACACATACTTCAAAGCAAAAGAAATGCAGAGAAAAACAAAAATATATTACACTACATTCAAACATGATTCCTTATTAAATTAAACTATTCTTTAATGAACTTAAATTATGTAACTGTCTCTGCTGGCAGCTACACTCTTAGTTAGTTTTATTTGGGAATGGGCGCAGTCAGTAGATCATGGCTGTCTAATAGTAATGCCTGAAATGGCATTACTAATTGCACCAGGGCGCAAGTCCCAGTCCAACCTAGCGGCAGGGTTGGATACAGTGTCTTTTTCCCACAATACCACCAAACATCAGCTCTTGCTGCCTTCATTTTTCCTAGAGCTTGTATTGTATCCTGACTGATGTCCTTATTAACGGTTTTACAGCTGGTCAGTCTGCCTACCATGATTCCATTGTTATCTGATCGGTGGACACATGAGTATGGTCCCTCATATGGGACAAATGGTGGAGGTGTTGTCCCTCTATTAACTTCAGGATACAGTAGGCTTAGTGACGTACAATCTGGAACATTTTGTTTCAGGTAAAGTTGTATCATGCAGTTGTACCCAGAGGCATTATTTAGTGGATTTAGTGGGAATGGCACAGCACCCAATTGGGAGCGGGCCGAGGCGCAAACAATACAGTCCGACATGTGATGTGTTTTTGCTGAATATCTAACCCATTCGAGCCAAGTATTTTTGTCAGTGTATCCTGTTTCTATCGCAATTGCTTGTCCTGGATTATCTTTTTCTAAATAGGTAACCAACGGTGTTTTTTTTTTCATTAAATTGAGCGTCTTCTTGACTCCAAATGTCGCTATTCTGGGTGTCTGGTGTATCCTGTTTCTTCTTTACCTGTATGCTAAAATGTCCTAATGGATCGTCCCCATCTTGATATGCCCCTAACACATAAACGTCGGTATCTGGGATCTGAGGATCATTTAGTGTGAGAAACAAGGGGTTGCATTTATTGGCCTCAAACTCACTGGGAGAGGAGGCTTTATACATGGTGAGTCTATGTTTTCCCCTTTTTTGCTGGGGGGTTATATCCCCATTCATCCGAACCTGTGTTAGTAATTACATAATGCCAATTTGTACACCATCTGTCGTGGGGGTTATTTGCTGTATGATAGACTTCATATATATACTTTTCTGACCATATAGTTGCATTTTGTCGGCCTTTAAAGTTGATTACTGAACATAAATCAAATTGTGCAGTGCCTGTTTCGCCTTCAATAAACTGCAGTGTCAATATGGGTTGGGCAATCCTGCAGGATCTTCTAATTCTTTTGTGACCCTTTACAAGGGACTTTGTATTATTTGATGAACCAAAATTCATTTTGTCTGCGGTGTTACTGGGTTGGATGGAGGCTGTGGATGTCCTGTTTTCAGAGGGGAGAATTAAGACAAGAGTGGCAACTAAAGAAATGGTTATGGCTATTGTTGCTACTGTTTCTTCTATTCCACATAGCTCTAGGAGCCTCAATTTGTTCCCCCTTTTGCTCTCCATTTTGTTCTAATGTTGAAACTTAAATACAAAACGGAATATATTGTAGCTTGAGGGAAAAAATTCAAAAAGGTTCGTAGGGGTTTTTTTTACTATCAGAAAGAATTTTTCTGGTTCTGCTGTTTCTATTCCAAATTCGTCATTATTTCAATTAAAAATCTACTTTTTATTCACAGCGTGGCCAAATCAGTTCTAACCTCCTCTAGTGGTCGGGAGGGGGCCTGAGCGGGTGGTGCCAATTAACTTTCAGGGCGTGGGTTGAGCGTTCAATCACTTCTCATGGACCTGTCCACCTTGGTTCGGCCCACTTTTGCTTGTGAACTCGTCACAAGTCTCCAGGCCCTACAGGAGGCTCCGTTTCGCTCTGCGGTGCTTCGGTGGCTGCTTAGACCTGTGAAGACAACACTCGAGTGAGATTAGTGAGAGCCCTCATATAATCTGCCACAAATCCAAAACTGGGCCTATACCGCCATCTCTGGGTGGTCCTGGCATTGGCCTGCCTGTCAACAACTCATGAGGAGACAGATGAGTTTTATTACTCAGTGAAGATCTCATAGACATTAATGCCAGGGGCAGTGCATCTACCCAGTTCCTTTTGGTGTTATGACAAGCCTTAGCAATTTTTCTTTTCAAAGTTTGGTTAGCTCGCTCCACCAGCCCATGTGAAGAGGGGTGATACACTGAGCCAAACTTGTGGGCAATGCCAAAATACTTTTCTACTTCACTCAACTTCTGACTGGTGAAGTGAGTTCCATTATCTGATCTAATGCATCTGGGGACCCCATATCTTGGTATAAGTTCATTTTTTAGCCATTTTACCACTGAGTTTGCATCCTCTTTCTTACATGGAATGGCTTCGATCCATTTGGTATAACGGTCTACCATAACCAAAATATGTCCCCTCACTACATTATCTGCTCCCATGTCTGTGTAGTCTATACAAATCTCTTTGAATGGAGCATCTGGAACTGGAAAATGTCCCATTGGGCATTTGTAGGGTCTTTCATCACTGTGAGCATTGCAATTTTCGCAGTCGTTTATTGCGTTTTCCACCATTTCTTTCATGTATGGATGCCACCAGTGGGTTTCCACTTCTTTGGTGGTTCTTGCTCTGCCAACATGGGTAGGTCCATGGGGTTCTTTAATTAACAAATGACAGAGTTTTGCGGGTGCCACCAAGCGACCATCACATGATCTCCAAAGACCTTTGTCTGACTTCTTTGCACCTTTTAAAAGCCACTGGTTTTGTTCATAGACACCTGCATGTTCCTGCATTCTCTCTATGTATTCTTCAGTTAGTTCGGGGGTGTTTTCTGTCTGCAGACATATCAATTGTCTGCTGTAACCTCCTGCCTTTTTAGCTGCTTTGTCTGCGGCATCATTACCTTTAGCTACAGCTGAGGTTGAATTTTGGTGTCCTTTACACTTCATCACTGCTATCTGTGTAGGGAGCAGGATGGCTCTGAGAAGGTTTTGGAGTGCACTGGCATGTTTAACTGGGGTTTTTGAACTAGTCAGGAATCCCCTTCTCAGCCATTGTGGGCCATCTATGTGTACAGTGCCATGCGCATATGCTGAGTCTGTTTAAATGTTTACTCTTCTGTCTTTCCCTATTTCTAGAGCTTTGGTTAATGCTATTACTTCAGCTAATTGGGCAGAAGCTGGTTGGGGGATGATGGCAGAATCTAGGGTGTCAATTTGCTGTCCCTGTTGTTGTACTACTGCATATGAGGCTACATTTCCCTGATCTCCTCTATAACAGCAGCCATCACAGTAAAATGTCATTTCTGGATTTTCCAGCGGTTCTGCTTGTAGGTTTTCTCTGAGCTTCAAGTCTTTTTGTGCTACAAATTCATTGTCATGTGGTTCGTGTTCTTCTGAATTTGGCCATGTTTGTTCTTTCAGTTTCATAACTGATGTGTGGTTGCTTTAGGATGTCAGAAATCTTGATTTTTCTTACTGGGGAGAAGGTGAATGCATTTGAGCTCAGGAATGCAATAACTCCATGTGAAGTGAAGTGTTTTTAGGGGGTGGCACATGACCACATGTGATGTTTTGTCTATAGCTCTAGTTAAGGCTGCTAGATGTCTGGCACATCCTGTTTGTCCTTGTTCAATATTGTCCAATTTGTAACTGTGATAGATCAGTACTCTCCTTTCATCCTCCTTTTTCTGAAACAGGACAGCATTCACAATGCTTCCTGTTTCTGAAACATCAAGATGGAATGGCTGGGTGTAGTCTGGGGAGCAGAGATGTGCTGCTTGTAGCTTGTTTAGTGTGGGTAAACGCTTCTTCTCCTTCCTGTGTCCAAATAAGGGTAGCAGTGAGATTTCTGTTTCCAGCCACTGATAGCATTTCTCTAAGTGGTTGTGTGAGGGATACATAATCTGGCAAATGGCTTCTAGAGTATCCTGTGAGTCCAAGAAAAGCAAGCATCTGTTGGACAGTTTTTGGTTTTCCATGTGAGAGTATTCATGTGTGAGTTCTTTGTGATAATGTCAGAGTGAGGCTGTTTGCAGAAATTAGTCTTCCCAGGAATGTAACTGTTCATCTGCATATCTGTGTTTTTTCTTTTTTGACTTTGTAGCCTGCGTTGGCGAGGAGTATCAGTAAATCTGCTGTACTTTTCAGACACGCTTGTGGTGTTGGGCTTGCCAACAATAAGTCATAAACATATTGAATCAGGACAGTTCCTTGTGGCAGTTGGAGATGTTTCAAATCTTCCCTCAATGCTTGGTTGAAAAGACCTGGGCTGTCTTTGTATCCTTGCAGCATGCGGTTGTAGGTATACTGCTGTCCTTTGTAGGTGAAAGCAAATATATCGTGCACGTCTGGGGCGAGAGGCAGGCAGAAGAATGCATTTGCTAGATCAATGACACTGAAATGGGTGTGGGTGGGGTTCAGATTCTGTAAAGCAACATAGGGATCTGGGACGGGAATGTTTTCAGTAGTGGTAGCTAGATTGATTTGTCGTAGATCATGTACCATCCTCCATCCTTTATTTTCAGCTTTTGGGACTGGCAGTATGGGTGTGTTCCATGGAGATTTGGTTGGTCTTAATACCCCTGCTGTGAGTAATCCTTGCATGGTTTCATCAATCCCTTCAACCTGCTCTTGTTTGAGTCTGTATTGGGGTCGCCAGCATGGTATTTGATGTGTTCTCAGTTGGACAGTGACCTGGTGGGCGGAGACACACCCTATATCATAGGGGTCTGTCGTCCACAATTTTTCTGGGACTAGTGAGAGACATTTGTCAGTGTCTGGGTGGTTTGTGTGTTCCCTTCCATGATCTCTGTCCAACTCCTGTCTTTCCAGTATTCCTGAATTCATTCCAGTATGCTTGATTTTCCACATGGTCCCATCTGATGAGCGGAACACTTTTGGGAGAGAGGTTTGCTGCCAGTCTTTAGTTAGTGCGGTCTTCATCATGGGTCCCAGTGATCTTGCTTCCCATCCGACGCCTACAGCAAGGGTTACGTGTGGTAAATTTTCTTGTCCCAGGGCATACCAGGTTTTTTGTTCGGGAGTTAGTTCACAGTATGCGGCAACGCCTTGTGCTCCCACATAGATGTCAGTGATGGACAGTTGTTTAGTCATTTCTTCTTTATCTTCTTCCAATGCTTGCTGTTACTCATCATCTGGTTTGCGGAGGTAGTTGTAGGTACAGTGTGGGGGAGCCAAAGGAGGTCCATATGGTCCCAGTGTGTTGATCCATGGTTTCCATTTCATGTAGTGACGCTGTATTTCTGGTGTATCCGCTGAGGTGCCGCACAGTCTGCTCCAGTAGACCTGTGTGGTTTCTGGTGGTGTGTTTTGTTCCATTTCTGGCCCCATCATGAGTATTCTGTGTCCGTGCTATAATACAGAAGGTGTTATTTTTTGTCCTGGGAGATGTACGATGAGTCCCTCTGCAGTACATAGGATAATGGCTCCTATTTTTACTAGCAGGTCTCTTCCGAGTAGGGGTATAGGGCATTTTGGAGCATATAGGAATGCATGACGTAGGGTTTGGACTCCAACTGTTATGACCAATGGCTTTGTGTATCTTTGTTCTTCTGCTCTTCCCGAGTATCCAACTGTGCGTAGAGTTTTTGAGGAGAGAGGGGGAATTCCTCCTTTGAGTTTGATGAGGCATGAAGCGGAAGCTCCACTGTCAACCATCATGTCAATTGTGTCAGTCTCTATTGTGCAGGTGACCATTGGTTCAATGTGTGGTGGGGTGGGAACACCTGCAGTTGGATCCTCTGGGCCCCTTCATTGCTCTTCCTCCCATGCAGTCATCGACATCTGGGTGTAATTGGGTGGCATGCTTCTACCTCTTCCTCCTCCTGCATTTAATGGTCCTTTTCTGGTGAATGATTCTCTTCCTCTCTGTGAGCCATAAGGCATGGGTCTTGGTGGACCCGCAGAGAGGCAGTCTTTGATCCAGTGTGTTAGCTCTCCATACTTGTAGCATCCATTGAATCGTGGTCTGTTTCTACTCGGTCCTCTTAGGGGTGGTCGCTGGTATTGTATGGGGAATTGTTGTGGCACGGCTTCTACTGGGGGTGTCCTTATGGCTGAAGCTAAAGCCTTCGCTACTGCATCTTGTATGTCTCCTGCAGCTGATCCCATTATCATTTGTTTTTCAAGTTTATTTTTCTTTGCTTTGTTTATTGTGTCTTCTTTTTCTGCCACTTGCATTCTTAGCAGACGTTTGTTGAGGGTCTTGAGCTCTTCATCACAATCCCCTTCTGTTTTTTGGTACCTGCTGTGATAATGTGTCAGCTGAAGTCACCAGGTTTCTTCATCCATGATGTTTAGTCCTACAATATTGTTCAATTTGGCTTGAACGGCTAATGGGAGGGCTTTTATCACTCTGTCTCTGTACAGCATGCGATTGGAAGTGGAGTGATCATATCGTTCACCAGTGCTCTCTAACCATTCTTCTTCACACCTTCTCAGGAAAACGTATAGTTCTTCACTATACCCTATTTTAAGGCTATCCAATCCAGTGAGGGATCTCTGGGTAGGGAATTTATCTCTTACTGCTCCCCAGTAGTCAGGTCGGTATCTGTTGAAAGGTGTGTCATCTGCATCATCAGACCATCCAGCTATGGCATCCAATTCCCGGACTCTGATATTTCCTTCTATGCGTCTTATGAGGGCTCTTATATCTCCCAAACAAAGCTGGTCTGTGGCTGTGAACTTCTCACAATCAAGGATCCATCTTTGACCTCCTTTTTATAGTGGTGTCAGTTTGGTCACTAGCGCTTCCATGTCTCTATGCTTCCATGGCTGGTAGACTGTTTCCCCTCCCCCGATAGCTACCAGGGGGTATTGTCCTGGGATTGCATTCCCTATGTGGGATCGGGTGTGTCTTGAGATGGGGCTGGATTGGGCTGCACCTTCAGATGTGGCAGGGGGCAGAGCAACCTTTACTTTCCCTGTTAGTATAACTGTGCATGTTTTATGGTCATCTTCCCTGAATCAGAATAATCACTAAAAGTGCATTCTCTTTCTTCCCTTGTTGTCACATCTCTCCCACTTGCTTCTTCTTCGGTGTCATAGCCAGTCCTGTACTGTTTGAGTTTCTTCCTCCCTTTTTCTTCTTCCTTTTGCTTTGGTCTCAGTGTCTGTTTTTTATTTGTACGCATAATGGCCTCCTCCCTCAGCCTGCATGCTTCATCTTTGGTGTACTCATTTTCTCTGCTTTTTTTTTGTCCTTTATCAGGGGTGGAGGTGGAAGGCTGCACAGACCCTGTCTCTAGTGCTCCTATGTCTTCATGTCCTGTCCTACTTGTCTGCAACACGTTCTGGGTCTGGTTCAGCATTTGCTGTGCATTTTGAGCCACAGCCAGGACATCTTTTATCACTTCATTTAGCTTTTGGGTCGTCACAGGGACTTCATCAACTTCTAAAACTCCTCCTGTTACCTGCATTACCGGGGCCTGTACTGAAGGATAGAGGGAGTGAGGGGGTTTAGAGTTAGATGACATGTAAGGAGGGGGGGCAGTGGCAAGAGTCAACTCATAGATAGTTAAATCTTTGTTAGTGGTGTCTGAGCCTGGCTCTTTTCCTGGGCTTACTCCAAGAAACTTGCTTGCTTCATGCTTCATGAGCAACAACAGTTTAGAGACCCGTGCCATGCGTTTTTCAGCTTTTTGAAAGACCCTTTTTGTTGATCCAAACTTAGGCTCTCCTTTCCTCTCCCAATCCTTTTGTGCCTTGAATGCTTCTCCCTTCTCATGCACTATTATCCGTGCTCTGTATGTTCCAGTGGGACATGGGTCAGTATCATCTGGTATGAGTCTCTTGTCTTGCCAATCTTTCAAAATTCTTTCTAGTTTCTTTTTAGTTTTCTGTCTGTACTTTGGTTCTGTGCTGGCTTCAATTTTTTCAAAGATCTTATTCTTCCAGTCCTCTGTATTTTTGTATGGGGATGACTGTAGGGGCTGTCTGTCTATCATTTTGCTCATAGTCTGTACCTGATTTTATTTAAAAAAATTACAAATCTAAGAATGAAGAGGTGAAAAATGAATGAAAACAGAATTACATTTTTATTGTTTAAAATAATGTTTGCTAAAAGAAATAAAAATCTAACCTATGTGTGGGTTTTATTAAAAATAGTACTAAGTGAAAAAAATGAAATAAATGAAAACCCAGAAATTTTAACAAATAGCTGTCCAGGTCACTAATCACTGGTCACTAAAAAGGACAGTAATTTATGCAAGTCTTAACTTGGTGACATTTGCCGCTGTAATTTTTATCCAATTTGATTTGCTAATGCTCACAAGGATGAAGACTAAATGGAGAAAAGGTGATTTACTTAGGCACTTTCCTTCTCCACTACACAATATCAAAATGTGACTGATACAAAGAATTTTCCCCTCCCCTTTGCCGCAGAGTAAAACTCAAAGTTCTATTTGTTTCCAACTTAATTCACCTCTTAAGGAGCCAATCTTCTAGCATTTCTGGCAGACACTCATAAGTGGTGAATGTTATCTTTCAATCAGAACTTTCTGCTAAGTTTTTTCAGTTAAAAAATAAAAATCCTCCCCACATTCCCCAGTCACTACAGGATAGGCATCAATGAACGCTTTTTCCTGTTTAAAACCACACTGCACAAATATTCATACAAGTTATTTACATTCACAATCGACACAGTTGAAGTTACCTTAAACTTCCAAACACCACCAACCTTTGCACCAGGCTACAGGTTACCACAAAACAAATTACACCACTTAAATGTATTTACATTAGGCGCCTCTGTACAATTCCTAAGTGTATCTTTGACACAATTTGACTATATTTATCAAATTATTTCCTATTCTTCTAGACTATGGTCACGAGGAAAAAACTGAGGAACCCCTCTCTGGGTCTTACTCCCGCCTTCGCCGCAAAGCAAGCGCTCCAGGCCTGACCCCTCACAGTCATTCAACTGGCTTCAAGAGACTTCGTTTTTCCTCCGTGCCCCACAGAGACTAAAACTCTGTCGCCGTCTCTTTGGTCTTTTTATTTAAAATTGATCACGGTTCTAACCTGGTCAACTTTCCATGGACATTTTACAAATTTTTCCTGTGACCCAGTCGACTTTTCACGATCACTTCAAATCTTAAATTTAACAGGTTAAACTAGGTCGGCTTTATACGATCAAACAAACCAAACGTTTATAATAGTTCACCTGGTCAACTTTTTCATGATCACTTTAACAGGCTTCACCGGCCGACTCAAACAGACTCCTAAAACAGTGCACACGACTCAAATGCTTAGATCCTCGGGTCTCTCGTCCCGGTTGGCTCGAGACCCTCTTTCAGGCTTTAAGCTTCACACAAACAAACAGTCACACACAAGTGCTTTGACTCACTTTGAATACTTTCAATTGAGTATTACTTTTAAATTATTTTTCCAATTTTTAAAAGACTTACAAGCTGATGGCTGATGGGTTTCTCATGCCTAATATTTCCTACATAAGCTATGCCAAGTTATGATGAAACAGGTCTGGCTTACCTTTTAATTTCATGGGCCCGCATGAGAGATTCAGCACCACCGGCTCCGGCCTTTTCAAGTTTTCTCCGTCCCTTTCCTCAGAAATCACGTCGGGGTCACCAAATGTTAGAATTAACTAACTACATGTTCGTTGAATCTCTGAAGAAGGAAGGCTGGGGTCCAATGGAAGGTTAACACAAAGATGTATTAAACAAAAGTGATAAGACAAAGCACAAATAATTACGCTGCAGCAGGCAAGAAATAGTTGCGTCGCCCAAGAACAGGAACCTGCTGAAAACCAGTTCTTGAACTGAGTCAGGCCCGTCTGCATTGTAATGTAATGTTACTTTTAGACTTTCCTGTATAATAAATATAAATGAATGAATGAAAGAGTTTCACATCTATTTCGCCCCGAAATCCCGTCTCCCTCCCCACTATATTCCTTTCAGCTCCAGGGGCGGTTCTCTTCCCCTTGTGAGTAAAGTCCCTCCTTATTGGCTCCTTGTTGCCATGGTCACATGTAGGACGAGTCTTGTTGGTTTCTTTGCTGTCCAATTAGGTTGGACATGCTCTAACCCCCCCTCTTGGGGTCGTTTTTGCACACAGATCAAAAAGTAATTATCATGTTAGTGAGAAGTTGTTACAGAATACATAAAATCAGCATTCCAGTGTCTTAGCTTAGTCTAAGACTCCAGGTGGTTAGAGACAGGAGGTTGCTTCCTTTTGTGGAGCAGACAGTGTCTTTCTACATGTTAATAGTTCTTTGTTTTAAACCATATTACAGAGAAAGGAAGCAGAAAAGGGGGTAAGTGAGAAAACAAAAGGGAACCGTCTTGATCTACCTTTCTTGAGACAAACAATGGTAATTACATAGCATGATATGGCGCCTACACCACTGAATTAGGACATGTCTTTTCAACCAAAACACAGCATACATCTTAATACATTAAAACATGTATAATTACATAGTAATGAAACATTTAAACTTTATTAGATTCTACAGTTTCTACGTTGTAGAGTCAAAATAAAGTGTTTGTTCTGCACATTTGCCTGAAAGAGTCTTGCATTTGGGTCCTCTTGCTGAAACCGTGACAGCTGTAGTCAGCTGACCATTTTTGGACATCTATCTAATAAATCGGGAAGCTTCACACTTTACACTTGGTTTCCTGGGTACCCAATGAACGTTGGGGTTGGATTTTGACAGCACTGGATATGGGATTGGAATAAAACTATATGGCCAAACAAAGGTTGAGAATTTTTTTTACGTAAAATTGAAAAAAAAAAAAAACTGCCGTTGCAGCATGCACGTTGTCACGTTTGTTACGTTCTGTACAGCAGCCGTTGACTGCGATACACTTTTTGCTGCTTCCAACGTTACATGATTACGTGATAACTTAATCTTGGAGCTTCCTGCACAGCGCTTTGTAGAAAGGTCGGGCAATGAGACATAATCTCATTGCAATCTCGAGCTGACCAGGCGAAGACAGCAGTTTGCATCAGACTCACCCTGTGTCCGGTTAATGAATCGTGCTACTGGCTCTTGATTGAGCTACTGTTTTTCCAACTGGTAGGTGTGAACAGGAAGGGCGGGGCTGGAAATGGAAAGGAGATGGCAGATGGAAGTGATCAGGAAGTGAAATTGGAGGAATGGAAGTAGGGAAGGATGATAGTATGACACTGTAGGACAGGGGTCGAAGAGTGGGGGAAAAAAACGTAACAAAGTAATACAGCAGAATGACTCCAACAGTAGAGAAGGAACTGACCATGACCAAAGCATCACAGTACCAGCAAGGCAGAGTGAGGAACATAAAGTGAGCATTAAACTTTGCCAAGACGTTGAGTCGTTTGGTTAATGGAACCCAATTAAATTGACAAAGGCAATTAATGGAGTTCTGGGTGCAGTCAAGAATGTGAAAGTACTACGGCATGGTACTTAGTGTTGTTGTTCTGCAGGGATAGTGTACAGCAAGGGAAAAGCCATACTGTTCAATAAAATAAATGGGAAAAGAGTGCAATGTACAATACCTGATGACAGAAAATTTACTCGAGGGTAGTGTTGGGAATTTTTTTGATCAGTTAAAGGGTAATCTAGAAGGTGCAAAAGTGATGGAGGCAAGGCGGCTGAAAACAACTAGAAATGGAGAAAGATGTAATCAAATTTGATGAACCTAAACTACCAAGCAAAATGTATTGGATACATGAGCCATGTAGTTAGCAGAGGTGGGTAGAGTAGCCAAATATTGTACTCAAGTAAAAGTACGGTTACTTCAGAATAATATGACTCAAGTAAAAAGTAGTCATCCAAATAATTACTTGAGTAAGAGTAAAAAAAGTGCTTGGTGAAAAAACAAATTTTCAATTCAATTCAATTTTATTTATAGTATCAATTCATAACAAGAGTTATCTCGAGACACTTTACAGATAGAGTAGGTCTAGACCACACTCCAGAATTTACAAGGACCCAACAGTTCTAGTAGTTTCCTCCAGAGCAAACAACAGTGCGACAGTAGCGAGGAAAAACTTCCTTTTAGGCAGAAACCTCGGACAGACCCAAGCTCTTGGTAGGCGGTGTCTGACGACCGGTTGGGGTTAGAATGAAGAGTGGCAATAACAAAAATAGAAAAAATAGTTTGTAGTAGTTCTTTGTAGTAGTTCATGGCATAGCAGGGCACTGTGCGGCATTACAAGGCACAGCAGGACGTAGCAGGGCACAGCAGAGCGTAGCAGGATGAACAGGGCATCGCAGGACGTGTAGCGGGACCATGGCGACAGCTGCTACCCTGATTTTGGAGCCTCCCTGATCCGAGGGAACATGCTGGGGAAAAAAGAACATAAGGACTCCAGGGAATGACTCCCCAGAGCTAGGTTAGTAACAAGCATTTCTGGGACATGGATGCACGTAAATGGAAAGATAGAAAGATAGAGGAGAGAAGAGCTCAGTGTGACAATGGAAGTCCCCAGCTGTCTAAAACTATTACAGCATAACTAGGAGAGACAGGGTAAAGAGAGGAGCCTGGTCAGGCTAGAACTCTCCCCAACCGTATCGGGCTGTATGCCCTGCCTCCCTCTAGTTTTATTATATTTTTGATTATATGATAGATAGATCTGACAACTATGACGAGAAGCAGGTGGGCCGGGTTAGGCGGACGCTGCGACTCATCACTCCCTAACTCATCACTCCTCAATTCTATGCTCTAACTATAAGCTTTATCAAAAAGGAAAGTCTTAACCTGGTTCCACAGGAGAGGAGCCTGATAGCTGAACGCTCTGGCTCCCGTTCTACTTTTAGAGACTCTAGGAACCACCAGTAACCCTGCATTCTGGGAGCGCAGTGCTCTTGTAGGGTTGTAAGGTACTATGAGCTCTTTAAGATAAGATGGTGCCTGACCATGAAGAGCTTTGTAGGTGAGAAGAAGGATTTTAAATTCTATTCTGGATCTTACAGGAAGCCAATGCAGAGAAGCTAAAACAGGAGAGATGTGATCTCTTTTCCTGGTTCCTGTCAGAACACGTGCTGCAGCATTCTGGACCAGCTGAAGAGTCTTTATGGACTTTTTCGAGCATCCTGATAATAAAAGAATTGCAGTAATCCAGCCTAGAAGTAACAAATGCATGGACTAGTTTTTCCATCATTTTTAGACAGGATATTCCTGATTTTTGCAATATTACGTAGGTGAAAAAAGGCGATCCTTGAAATTTGCTTTATGTGGGAATTAAAGGACATATCCTGATCAAAGATAACTCCAAGATTCCTCACAGTGGTGCTGGAGGCCAGGGTGATGCCATCCTGAGTAACTATCTCTTTGGATAATGCGTCACGGAGGTGCTTGGGTCCCAGAGAAATAACTTCAGTTTTATCTGAGTTTATCATTAGAAAATGACAGGTTATCCAGGTTTTAATATCCTGAAGGCACATTTGAAGTTTAGCTAACTGATTAGTTTCATTCGGCTTGATTGATAGATATAATTGAGTATCATCTGCATAACAATGAAAGTTTATTGAGTGCTTCCTGATAAAGGAAGCATATATAAAGTGAACAGGATTGGACCGAGCACAGATCCTTGTGGGACTCCATGACTAACTTTGGCGTGCACAGAGGATTCATCGTTAACATGAACAAACTGAGATCGATCTGATAAATAAGACTTAAACCAGCTCAGAGCAGTCCCTTTAATGCCAATAAAATATTCCAATCTCTGTAATAAGATATGGTGGTCAATGGTATCAAATGCAGCACTAAGATCTAATAACACCAGTACAGAGATAAGTCCTTTGTCTGATGCAATTAGGAGGTCATTAGTAATTTTCACAAGTGCTGTTTCTGTGCTATGATGAACTCTAAATCCTGACTGAAAATCCTCAAATAAGCTGTTGCTATGCAGAAAGTCACACAGCTTTCACAGTCAATACTTTCTCAAGAATCTTAGAGAGAAATGGAAGGTTGGATATAGGTCTATAGTTGGCTAAAACATCTGGATCAAGGTTGGGCTTTTTCAGAAGAGGTTTAATTACAGCTACTTTAAAGTGCTGTGGTACATAGCCTGTTAATAAAGACAAATTGGTTATATCTAGTAGAGAAGTGTTGACTAAGGGTAAAACTTCTTTAAGTAGCCTAGTCGGGATGGGGTCTAAGAGGCAGGTTGATGGTTTAGCTGAAGAAATAATTGAATTAAATTGATAAAGATCAAGTGAAGCAAAGCAGTCTAAACATACATCTGGTTTTACAGCGGTTTCTGCGGTTCCTGAGTTCAGAGATAAGTCAGTGCCAGTTAAAGGCAGGTCTTGGTGAATTTTGCTTCTAGTAGTTATGATTTTATCATTGAAGAACCTCATAAAGTCGTTACTACTAAGAGCTATGGGAATACTTGGCTCAGTAGAGCTGTGGCCTTCTGTCAGCATGGCTACAGTGCTGAAAAGAAACTTGGGGTTGTTCCTATTTTCCTCCATTAATGACGAGTAGTACGCTGCTCTGGCATTACGGAGGGCCTTCCTATATGTTTTAAGACTATCTTGCCAGATGAAACGAGAATTTTCCAATTTGGTGGAACGCCAAATCTTCTCAAGTTTCCGTGATATTTGCTTTAATTTGTGAGTTTCAGTGTTATACCATGGAGCTAACCGTCTTTGTTTTATTATCTTCTTTTTAGAGGGCAATAGAGTTGAGTGTCGTTCGCAGCGAGCCTGCTGCACTATCAACAAAATGATCAATTTGGGAGGGACTAATAGCATAGGAGTCCTCCGTTACTTTGTGACTTGGTAATGAATTAAATGCTAATGGAATCACATCCTTAAATTTAGCTACAGCACTATCAGATAGACATCTTGTATAGAAGGTTTTGCCTACTGGCGTGTAGTTCAGCAGTATAAACTCAAAAGTTATCAAACAGTGGTCAGATAGAAAGGGATTCTGTGGGAACACTATTAAATGTTCAATTCTAACACCATATACCAGAACAAGATCGAGGGTGTGGTTAAAACGGTGAGTAGGTTTATGAACACTTTGAGAGAAGCCAATAGAATCTAAAAGAGATAAACGCAGTACTAAGGCTATCATTCTCATCGTCCACATGAATATTAAAATCCCCTACAATAAGAACTTTGTCCGTTTTTAGCACTAAATTTGACAAAAACTCTGCAAATTCGGATAAGAATTCAGAGTATGGACCAGGTGCTCGGTACACTATAACAAATAGAACTGGCTGCAGTGATTTCCAACTTGGGTGTGAAAGACTAAGAACAAGACTTTCCAATGAGTTATAATTCAATTTAGGTTTAGAGCTGATTAGTAGACTAGAATCGTAGATAGCTGCAACTCCACCTCCTCGGCCTGTGCCTCGAGGAATGTGAGTATTAATATGACTGGGGGGGGTGGATTAATTTAGACTAACATATTCTCCATCACCCAGCCAGGTTTCAGTAAGACAAAATAAATCAATATTAGAATCTGATATTAATTCATTTACTAGTACACCTTTAGAAGATAGAGATCTGATGTTTAAGAGTCCACATTTAATTCTCCTATTCTTTTGCACTATTGCACTTGTGGTTTTAATTGTTATGAGGTTTTCATGCACAGCTCCTCTTCCGTTTACCTTTGATTTAAATAATTTTAATGGTCGGGGGGCAGACACCGTCACTATCGGCAAAAAACTAAGTACTGAGTAACTGTTGAGTAACGTCTAAATTAATTTTTTAACACAAGCATTCAATCAGACATAATGTAGCTGTTGTTTCGCACTTTTACTAAAGTAAACATGCTTTCAATATGAGGCCAGGGGTGTTCCTCCTCGTCTGTGTCTGCATTGCCGATGGTATATTCTGACATTTTTGTTTTGTTATAACTGTAAAGTTAACCCGTCCCGCCGCTGAGAGTGATGGGAATGGGCGGGGGAAGTAAAACTACTCCTAGAGGTATAATTTTTTTAATATAATTTGTTACTACTCACCTCTGATAGTCAGGGCATATATTCCTCCACCTCTGAGAAGTTTTAAATGCCAAAACATGGTCATGTGGCAGCGATTTGCAAGGGCAAGCAGAGATGCGGTAGATGTGCTGGTGAACATGAGTAAGGGAAATGTGAAGATGGAGCTCAACTAAAATATTGTAATTGTGGGCATGAGCACAGCTCTGCATGCAGAGGATGTGAATTCAGCAAGAAGGCAGCAGAGGTCTAGAAAGTTTCCCAGGGGGTTACGTATGCAGAGGAATTGAAGGAAGTGAAGTTGGTTCAAACAGCATACCACAAAATTGGTGGGACTTGAGAATCGCGTGAGCCCACCTTGTGGGGAAGTGATAAAGTGAATATAAAGGAAGACACGCTACTTGTGGGCAAGAATGACTTTGTGTTATTCATTGTGGATGGGATCAATTGCACAGCACAGACAAGGAAAAAAACTGAAAAGATTAAGATTATACTTAAAGCAACTGAGAAATATTTGGCAATCAAAGGGTTAAAATGGGAAGCAGTGGAAGAAATGTTAACCATAGAAAGTTCTGACAGTCAGACATGGGCTGGTGGTTCTTCATGATAGCATTTTAATAGAATGCAAGAAGCTTGATTACTAATGGACAAGAATTCAAGAAATATGTTTCAGATCAATCAGCCAAGCTTCATGTTCAAGAGACATGGTTGAAACCACAATTTGATTTTGTGATATGCCTTGTATCATATTTGGGTCTAATTGACCCATTTAAAATTTTTAGAAGAAGAAACATGGTACAAGTTCCATTTTTTTCTACCTTGAAAATCAATGGCCTTGCTTTATTTTCTGTGATAAACGTATATTCCTGATTCAATTCAGAAAATTACTCTGGGTATGACCACTTTTTCCAAGATAAGAATGATCACATAGTGGATTTTTAACATGAACCTAATGACAAAAAACTAATCACACTTCCATTTTTAATTATGTTCTAGTAGAGACTGATTACATTCCCTAAACATACACTACCGTTCAAAAGTTTGGGGTCACCCAAACAATTTGGTGTTTTCCTGAAAGTCACACTTATTCACCACCATATGTTGTGAAATGAATAGAAAATAGAGTCAAGACATTGACAAGGTTAGAAATAATGATTTGTATTTGAAATAAGATTTTTTTTACATCAAACTTTGCTTTTGTCAAAGAATCCTCCATTTGCAGCAATTACAGCATTGCAGACCTTTGGCATTCTAGCTGTTAATTTGTTGAGGTAATCTGGAGAAATTGCACCCCATGCTTCCAGAAGCAGCTCCCACAAGTTGGATTGGTTGGATGGGCACTTCTTGCGTACCATACGGTCAAGCTGCTCCCACAACAGCTCAATGGGGTTCAGATCTGGTGACTGCGCTGGCCACTCCATTACCGATAGAATACCAGCTGCCTGCTTCTGCTCTAAATAGTTCTTGCACAATTTGGAGGTGTGTTTAGGGTCATTGTCCTGTTGTAGGATGAAATTGGCTCCAATCAAGCGCTGTCCACTGGGTATGGCATGGCGTTGCAAAATGGAGTGATAGCCTTCCTTATTCAGAATCCCTTTACCCTGTACAAATCTCCCACCTTACCAGCACCAAAGCAACCCCAGACCATCATATTACCTCCACCATGCTTAACAGATGGCGTCAGGCATTCTTCCAGCATCTTTTCATTTGTTCTGCGTCTCACAAACGTTCTTCTTTGTGATCCAAACACCTCAAACTTGGATTCATCCGTCCACAACACTTTTTTCCAGTCTTCCTCTGTCCAATGTCTGTGTTCTTTTGCCCATCTTAATCTTTTTCTTTTATTGGCCAGTCTCAGATATGGCTTTTCTTTGCCACTCTGCCCTGAAGCCCAGAATCCCGGCCGCCTCTTCACTGTACATGTTGACACTGGTGTTTTGCGGGTACTATTTAATGAAGATGCCAGTTGGGGACCTGTGAGGCGCCTGTTTCTCAAACTAGAGACTCTAATGTACTTATCTTCTTGCTCAGTTGTGCAACGCGGCCTCCCACTTCTTTTTCTACTCTGGTTAGAGCCTGCTTGTGCTGTCCTCTGAAGGGAGTAGTACACACCGTTGTAGGACATATTCAATTTCTTAGCAATGTCTCGCATGGAATAGCCTTAATTTCTAAGGACAAGAATAGACTGTCGAGTTTCAGATGAAAGTTCTCTTTTTCTGGCCATTTTGAGCGTTTAATTGACCCCACAAATGTGATGCTCCAGAAACTCAATCTGCTCAAAGGAAGGTCAGTTTTGTAGCTTCTGTAACGACCTAAACTGTTTTCAGATGTGTGAACATGATTGCACAAGGGTTTTCTAATCATCAATTAGTCTTCTGAGCCAATGAGCAAACACATTGTACCATTAGAACACTGGAGTGATAGTTGCTGGAAATGGGCCTCTATACACCTATGTACATATTGCACCAAAAACCAGACATTTGCAGCTAGAATAGTCATTTACCACATTAGCAATGTATAGAGTGTATTTCTTCAAAGTTAAGACTAGTTTAAAGTTATCTTCATTGAAAAGTACAGTGCTTTTCCTTCAAAAATAAGGACATTTCAATGTGACCCCAAACTTTTGAACGGTAGTGTATGTTATCTCAATTGTTTGAAATTGAGATAAATACAATATGTGTTAATAGATTATGAAGTAAAATTTTATTTCTGAATTGTTTTTAAAACCCCAAATAAGTCACGGGTCAATTTGACCCGAGGATATAGAGGGAGGGTCCAGTAAAGACAATACAAGTGATATATGGATATACTGCATTTAGGAATGACCGGGAAAGTAGTAAAGGTGCTGACAATCACGTCTACTATGATTTCTAGAGTTAGTACTTGGGAAGTTCTGAAGCAATCAACGGTAGGTAGTTAACCACTATTAATAAAGATTGGAGTAGATATATGTCAGGAGGGAGGAATGAGAACAACTAGATGGAAACTGGCTAAATAAAGCTGACTGGGATGCATTCCTATTATTGAGTGAAGATAGCTGTGTAGAGCTGAGCTGAGGAGAGAATGTAACAGATATAGAGGAAGCTAATTCTAACTTGGTTGCAGCTATTATACAAACAGCAATGAAAGCCATTCCAAAGAATTCAGGAAGGAAACGTAGAAAGAGTATGCCATGGTATTGCAAAAATCAGGAATATCCTGTCTAAAAATGATGCAGAAAAACTAGTCCATGCATTTGTTACTTCTAGGCTGGATTACTGCAATTCTTTATTATCAGGCTGCTCGAAAAAGTCCATAAAGTCTCTTCAGCTGGTCCAGAATGCTGCAGCACGTGTTCTGACAGGAACCAGGAAAAGAGATCACATCTCTCCTGTTTTAGCCTCTCTGCATTGGCTTCCTGTAAAATCCAGAATAGAATTTAAAATCCTTCTTCTCACCTACAAAGCTCTTCATGGTCAGGCACCATCTTATCTTAAAGAGCTCATAGTACCTTACAACCCTACAAGAGCACTGCGCTCCCAGAATGCAGGGTTACTTTTGGTTCCTAGAGTCTTTACAAGTAGATCGGGAGCCAGAGTGTTCAGCTATCAGGCTCCTCTCCTGTGGAACCAGGTTCCAGTTTGGGTTCAGGAGGCAGACACCATCCCCACATTTAAGAGTAGGCTTAAGACTTTCCTCTTTGATAAAGCTTTTAGTTAGGGCATAGAATTGAATATTGTTAGGGAGTGAAGAGTTGCAGCGTCCGCCTAACCCGGTCCACCTGCTTCTCGTCATAGTTGTCAGATCTATCTATCATATAATCACTAATATAATAAAACTAGAGGGAGACTTGGCATCCAGCCCAATCCGGTTGGGGAGAGTTCTAGCCTGACCAGGCTCCTCTCTTTACTCTGTCTCTCCTAGTTATGCTTTGATAAAGCTTTTAGTTAGCGCATAGAATTGAATATTGTTAGGAGCGAGGAGTTGCAGCATTCTCCTAACCGGCCCACGTGCTTCTCTTCTTAGTTGTTAGATCTATCTATAATATAATAAACCTAGAGGCAGGGCATACAGCCCAATCCGGTTGGGGAGAGTTCTAGCCTGACAAGGCTCCTCTCTTTACCCTGTCTCTCCTAGTTGTGCTGTAATAGTTTTAGACAGCTGGGGGACTTCCTTTGACACACTGGGCTCCTCCCTTCCATATCTTTCTATCTTTCCATCCATGTCCCAGAAATGCTTGTTACTAACTTAGCTCTGGGGAGTCATTCCCTTGAGTCCTTATGTTCTTTTTCACCCAGCATGTTTCCTTGGATCAGGGAGGCTCCAAAATCAGGGTAGCAGCTGTCGCCATGGTCCCGCACACACGATGTCGTGTCGTGTTCCTGCTACGCTCTGCTGTGCCCTGCTACATCCTGCTGTGCCTTGTAATGCCGCACAGTGCCCTGCTAAGCCATGAACTACTACAAAGAACTACTACAAACTATTATTTTTTGTGACTGTTATTGCCACTCTTCATTCTAACCCCAACCGGTCATCAGACACCGCCTACCAAGAGCCTGGGTCTGTCCTAGGTTTCTGCCTAAAAGGAAGTTTTTCCTCGCCAGTGTCGCACTGTTGCTTGCTCTGGAGGGAACTACTAGAACTGTTGGGTCCTTGTAAATTATGGTGTGGTCTAGACCTACTCTATCTGTAAAGTGTCTCGAGATAACTCTTGTTATGAATTGATACTATAAATAAAATTGAATTGAATGGTGGGATAAAAATTGTAAGGAAATTATCTAAAGATGAAATAAAACAACTAAAGGCTCACCATACAGTGGATGCATTGATCCAGTGTAAAAAGGCACAAGCAATGGTTTGTAAAACTATTAGTACATATACAATACTGTACCAAAATTTGAAGAACTACACAGTTATCAGTATGTGGAATGATTAGGAAAATGGAAAGTGGAGTAAAGAATAATTTTGAGATGCTAGTGTTACATGGTAATGATATAAAAGCAATAAGTAATTTAGAAAAGGCAGAAATTCTAGATTACATTTGTGAAGGTTCATAGTTCAGAAACTGTATTGATATTGGCTATACAGGGCAGAGCCAATACCCTTACACAAGGGTTACAGAAAAAAGAGTCTCATCAGGGGCAGATTTAGTTTATTTGATCTAAGGAAGGCTGTTTCTAGTCCGCCGCCAATTTCACCAGGAAAAGATTGTGTTTGCTATAGCATGTTAGCGCATATGTCAGATAATGCACTTCAAGTAGTATTAAGATTAGAGTATGGGATCAAGGCAAGATCCCTTCAATGTGGAAACACTCTATTATAGCTCCGATAACTTAAACCAGATAGAGTCTTCAAAACCATCAAGTTATAGACCCATGCATGGTGGTATGTATGTAAGTATGGTGGTGGACGTAGGTGGAGAGGTTCCAGTTCACCTCCTGGGCACTGCCAAGCTGCTCTTGAGCAAGGCACCGAACCCCCAACTTCTCGGGGCGCCTTTTCATGGGCAGCCCCCTCACTCCGACATCTCTCCATTAGTGCATGAATAGGTACTAAATGGTACCTTACATACATGTGGGTGCATATGGTATCTGTTTAAAGCTGTAATCTGGAGGATTTTTCATTTAAATAAATGGCCGTTAAATCCATCTATCGGTGGAGGATTCACAGCATCTTTGAGATGCCATGAATGTCTTGCTTCACATGCCCTGCAAAGAGAGGACAAACTGGCCTACATTAAAGATGGCTCCATGATAGGAGTAGTAGTAGTAAAGGTTGTAGTAGTTGGAAAACAGACTGTGAGTTAGCAGTCTAAGTATAGCGGACACTGGATGTGATTTGTGGCATTTATTAGGGATTGACAGGATCGATTAGGGATTTATTATTGCGCGATACCAATTATTAGTAGTTAATAAAACGTAATTTATTGAGTAAACCAATTTTTTTCCCTCGGTTTGTGGAAGCCTTAGGTGTGCATATTTGGCATATATATGTGATATTCATTATTATCACAATATCTGTCTAAAAGCTAGAGCAGATAATAAATGAAAAACTCTAACAACTTAAAGACAAAAAAAGTCCAATTACAATCATTAAAGCTGAGAAAAGTCAGTTAGTTTGGTTCTTTTTCGCTGTTTTAGGCGTTTTGCTGCATTTCACGTTCATTCAGCTTAGGTGCTGCAGTTCGGGTGCTGCCTTAGACTTATGGCTGGAAAAACCCTGTAAAAATAAATAATCAAGACTGCTGTCCCTTGTGTTTAAATCTCCAATTCTGCACTTTGGAATCTAACTATAGATGGATACAAAGAAAAGACGACAAAGAGAGAGACAGCAATAATTTATAATAATTTATTGATTTTATTATTTTATTGGAAAATTACAATTCCCACTCAGTTTTTGTTAGAAACACTACACACCTTTTTTTTTTCAGTCAATTCTTGCCTTACTTCTTTCTTTCTACCGTCTCTTTCCAAGGTTTTGTCATTTAAAAAAAGTTTTGTTGCCTTTTTCATCAGCATTTAAATTGTTTTCTGATAATAATAATAATAATAATAATAATAGAAGATAGAAGATAGAGGATAATCCAGCTGAACATTAAAGCAGCTGGACTCCAACAGAGCAAGAAAATCTGGCCAGCAAAATGCACCGCTCTGGAGGACAGGTTCACAAAGGACCTGGCCGAGAAAGAAAAGAGCTGGGAGACCAGATTTAACGATTTGCAGATGATGTGCAACTCTCTGCAAAAGAATCTCAAGACGGAGCAGGCCGAGACCAAAGACTGGCAGAAGAAAGCAAAACAGATGGAGGAGGAGAAGAAGGAACTTGAAGAAAAGTTCACAAAAGACCTGGCTGAGAAACAACGGAGCTGGGAGATTAAGGACAAACAGATGGAGGAAGAGAAGAAGGAACTGGAAGACCTCTGTATGAAAATGAACGAGAAGAGAATAGGTTTCTTGTTTCCCAAGAAGGCCGACAACAGATGGGCAGAGTTGGAGACGACCGAGAAGATGGAGAAAGCTCGGGAAGAAAAAGAAAGAAGCAAATGCGGATAAAGACAAGAAGGAGAAGGTGGAGAAGGAAGTGTAACAAAGCCAAATTAATAAGGGCGGAGGAAGAACAACTGCACGTGATGTGTATAATATGAAGCTGTATCATTACCTTGATCCTCTCCCTCCCTCCTTTACCACTCCACCCTCCCTCCGTCCAAACCTTCATCTACCTCACCCCTCCTTCTAGCCACCCTTCCTCTCGCCACCTCCCCTTCACCTCCATCCAAGGATTTTCACTTCAGACTCATTCAATCAACATAATTTTTTAAATCTCATTGGGTTTTCTCCTGGTTGCTCAGGTTTTTTCTCCCACAAAAAAAATCAATCAAAGTGCAATAATATTCATGTACTATCCAAAGACAAATAAACAAATTAAATGAAATTTCAATGTATCTGTGTCTGAATAAATATGAATAACAATTGTATGACATGTGTAACTGTAAAGTAGAAGTAGTTCAGGCCTGTGTGTAATGTGTGTGTGAGTAAAAACATTGTAATTTCCCCTTGTGGAATTAATAAAGTATACATTATAATTATTTTATTATTATTATTGCATTAACATTACAGTTAGGATAGACTATGGAATGGATGCTTACGGAAAGATTAACACACTTTTTACAAAGTCCATCCATCCATCTTCATCCACTTATCCGGTATCTCGGGTCGCAGGGCAGCTCCAGTAGGGGACCCCAAACTTCCCTTTCCCGAGCCACATCAACCAGCTCCGACTGGGGATCCCGAGGCGTTCCCAGGCCAGGTTGGAGATATAATCTCTCCACCTAGTCCTGGGTCTTCCCCGAGGCCTCCTCCCAGCTGGACGTGCCTGGAACACCTCCCTAGGGAGGCGCCCTGGAGGCATCCTTACCAGATGCCCGAACCACCTCAACTGGCTCCTTTCGGCGCAGAGGCAGCTCTACTCCGAGCTCCTCTCGGATGACTGAGCTTCTCACCCTATCTCTAAGGAGACGCCAGCCACCCTCCTGAGGAAACCCATTTCGGCCGCTTGTACCCTGGACTTCGTTCTTTCGGTCATGACCCGGCCTTCATGACCATAGGTGAGGTAGGAGAAAATTGCCCGGTAGATCGAGAGCTTTGCCTTCTGGCTCAGCTCTTTTCGTCTAGCGGTGCGATAAACTGAATGTAATACCGCACCAGCTGCTCCGATTCTCCGACCAATCTCACGCTCCATGGTCCCCTCACTCGCGAACAAGACCCCAAGGTACTTAAACTCCTTCACTTGGGGTAAGGACTCACTCCCTACCCGAAGAAAGCACTCCATCGGTTTCCTGCTGAGAACCATGGCCTCAGATTTAGAGGTGCTGATCCTCATCCCAGCCGCTTCACACTCGGCTGTGAACCGATCTAGTGAGTGTTGGAGGTCACAGGCCAATGACGCCATCAAGACCACATCATCTGCAAAAAGCAGCGATGAGATCCTGAGCCCACCGAACTGCAACCCCTCCCTGCCCCGACTACGCCTCGATATCCTGTCCATAAATATTACAAACAGGATTGGTGACAAAGGGCAGCCCTGGCGGAGGCCAACCCTCACCTGGAACGAGTCCGACTTACTGCCGAGAACACGGACACAGCTCTCGCTTTGGTCATACAGAGATTGGATGGCCCTGAGAAGGGACCCCCTCACCCCATACTCCCGCAGCACCTCCCACAATTTCTCCGGGGACCCGTCATACGCCTTCTCCAGATCCACAAAACACATGTAGACTGGTTGGGCATACTCCCAGGCCCCCTCCAAGATCCTTGCGAGAGTGAAGATCTGATCCGTTGTTCCACAGCCAGGACGGAATCCACATTGTTCCTCTTCAATCCGAGGTTCGACTATCGGCCGAACCCTCCTTTCCAGCACCTTGGAGTAGACTTTACCAGGGAGGCTGAGAAGTGTGATACCCCTGTAATTGGCACACACCCTCTGGTCCCCTTTTTGAATAGGGGAACCACCACCCCGGTCTGCCACTCCTTAGGCACCGTCCCAGACTTCCACGCAATGTTGAAGAGGCGTGTCAACCAAGACATCCTCTCCACACCCAGAGCTTTCAGCATTTCTGGACGGATCTCATCAATCCCTGGGGCTTTGCCGCTGTGGAGTTGTTTGACTACCTCAGCGACTTCCACCAGGGAAATTGACAACAATCCCCCATCATCCTCCAGCTCTGCCTCTACCACAGAGGTCGTGTCGGCTGGATTTAGAAGTTCCTCAAAGTGCTCCTTCCACCGTTCTATTACCTCCCCAGTTGAGGTCAACAACGTCCCATCCTTACTGTATACAGCTTGGATGATTCCTTGCTTCCCCCTCCTAAGGTGGCGAACGGTTTTCCAGAAGCACCTTGGTGCCGACCGAAAGTCCTTCTCCATGTCTTCTCCAAACTTCTCCCACACCCGCTGCTTTGCCTCTGTCACGGCAGAGGCTGCAGCCCTTCGGGCCCGTCGGTACCCTGCAACTGCCTCCGGAGTCCTCCGGGATCACATATCCCGGAAAGACTCCTTCAGTCGGACGGCTTCCCTGACCACCGGTGTCCACCAGGGTGTTCGTGGGTTACCGCCCCTTGAGGCACCTAAGACCCTATGACCACAGCTCGCCGCCGCAGCTTCAGCAATGGAAACTTTGAACATTGTCCACTCAGGTTCAATGCCCCCAGCCTCCACAGGGATGCCCGAAAAGCTCCGCCGGAGGTGTGAGTTGAAAGTCCGTCGGACAGGGCCTCCTCCAGACGTTCCCAATTCACCCGCACTACCCGTTTGGGTTTACCAGGTCTGTCCAGAGTCTTCCCCACCCCCTGACCCAACTCACCACCAGATGATGATCAGTTGACAGCTCTGCCCCTCTCTTCACCAGTGTCCAAAACATACGGCCTCAGATCAAATGAAACGATTATAAAATCGATCATTGACCTTTGGCCTAGGGTGCTCTGGTACCATGTACTTATGAGCATCCCTATGTTCGAACATGGTGTTTGTGATGGACAATCCATGACTAGCACAGAAGTCCAACAACAGACAACCACTCTGGTTTAGATCAGGAGGCCGTTCCTCCCAATCACGCCTCTCAAGTATCTCCATCATCACCCACGTGTGTGTTGAAGTCCCAGCAGAACTATGGAGTCCCCTACTGGAGCCCCATACAGGACTCCATTCAAGGTCTCCAAGAAGGCCGAATACTCCGAACTCTTGTTTGGTGCATATGCACAAACAACAGTCAGAATTTTCCCCCCCATCACCCGCAGGCGTAGGGAGGCGACCCTCTCGTCCACCGGGGTAAACTCCAACGCAGCGGCGCTCAGCCGGGGACTTGTGAGTATCCCCACACCCTCACACCATCGAACCCGTCGAAGCCCCTGACCTTCGCTGCCACCCATGTCGCAGTGCACCCGACCCCTTTGGTTCCTCCCACAGGTGGTGGGCCCATGGGCAGGAGGGAGAGGTGCCACGTCGCTTATTCGGGCTGTGCCCGACCGGGCTCCGTGGCAAACCCGGCCACCAGGCGCTCGCTGTCGAGCCCACCGTCTGGGCCTGGCTCCAGGCGGGGGCCCGGGCTTCCTCCGGCGGGGTCTCTCTATCCCTTCCATGTTCTTCCATTAGGGTTTGTGAACCATTCTTTGTCTGGCCCTTCCCCCAAGACCTCTTTGCCATGGGAGACCTTACCAGGAGCACAAAGCTCCAGACAACACAGCCCTCAGGTTCATAGGGACACACAAACCTCTCCACCACGATAAGGTGATGGTTCCCGGAGAGGCTTTTACACAGTAAGGAACTTTATTCAAATTATCCAAGTAGATTTCGTACAGGTAGAAGTACAATGGATAACATTCTTCGTCTGGAATCGGTAATTAGGAAAGCTCAAACTAATAGAGAAATGGTAATTGCAATATTTTTTGATGTTGAAATTGTGCTGTGGAAAAGTGAAATGTGGAGTTACTTCTTCCAAAAAGTAACTAAATTAGATACTCAGTTACAAATGATAAAAGTAACTAGTTACTTCAGAAAGCAACTAATGCATTACTTTCAAGTAAATTTTTAAATACTCAAATGCGACGCCACCTCCACCCCTTTAACAGAATATAAAATACATGTGCATGTTAAATTATTTATGATAAATCTTAATCTTATAATGAAATTGACATTTAATGCAATAC
Source organism: Percina caprodes (assembly GCA_013375575.1). Classification (NCBI taxonomy): domain Eukaryota; kingdom Metazoa; phylum Chordata; class Actinopteri; order Perciformes; family Percidae; genus Percina; species Percina caprodes. Next base: position 88,692 of record JABXJD010001384.1, read on the forward strand.
ATTATAAACAGAAACTGTATACACATCTAAACTCTTTTAATGTTGCTGTGGGACAAAGTGAGACTAGCGTCCAATCAGATGCCATGTACGTAGTTATTATGTCTGTTGGATCAATACATATAACACAATAGATGTTTTGGAACTTTTGATATTTATTGCCTCTCAACAGGCCACAACTGGACAAAATTAAATAATGCTTGTTAAGCACTATATTAAACATAAATAAATATTATAATAATATTATTATTATTAACAGTCTTTGTAGTGCAAATAACGTAAGTGACCTGATTTTTATACTTTGGTGCTGGTGTGTGTGTATGTGTGTGTGGGTGATAGAGCGAGGGAGAAGTGAGAGAGTGACAGCGATTAGCTTTGGAGAGAGTAGCCACTCTAGAGTCATAGTGCCTACTGTAAAAGCGGAAAGTATCGGTTTAGGAAATATAAAATATAGTCCAATTAGCCCATCATTAACTATACCTCCCTGTTTTTTTGTGATGCTGATACAGAGATATACTGGGAATATAGTACAATGGTATGTTGAGCAACACTTTGCAGGAAAGTGATGTTTACGGATGGTTAGAAATATCCTGAGACTGGACATACTGGAGCTGCAGTTTACATCCCACAGTATAGGATATGTATTAAGAAGCGAGCTACAGATTGTTTATCAGTTTGTACTGTGAGCTTCTAGCTATTATACTTATGGTTAGGAGAAAGCAATCAAAGTAATGCACTAATTGCTTTGGATAGTTTGACAGCACTTACAAGCATAAAAACAATGAAATCAGGCAGACAAGATTTGATTTTTAAAATACATAATTTATTGTACAGAATGTATAATAAGGAAGTAAAGGTTTGTTTTCTGTGGGTTCCTGCCCATGTACATGTAGATGGAAACGAGGATGCTGACATATTGGCTAAGCAATCAACTACAGCCTTGATTATGGACATGGAGATCCCACTTAATAAAACTGCGGGCAAAGCATCACATGGATATAGTATGGCAAGAATACTGGGACATAAGTGACACAGGACGACATCTATATAACATTCAAAGAAGTATTGGGTCAGGAAGTAGACTGGGCAGAAACAGAAGAGAAGAAGCAATTTTTATGTGTCTCAGGATAGGACATACGGGCCTAAATAATACACTCTGCATAATAGGAAGCACCCAACTGGTAGATGTAAACATTGTGATCAGCATGAGTGTGTGCAGCATGTGCTGCTTGATTGTAGGGCTATGAAACGGAAAGGAAGAAACTGAGATTAACTTTAAGAGAAGCTGGAATAAACCTTTGAATTGAAAATGTACTTGGCAATGCAGCATGGAGAATGCATGCTCGTATTATTGAATATTTGAAGGACACAGGGCTGTTGGATAGAATTTAGTTTAAGTATGTCCTAATTTTTGTCTTGTTCGGTTTTGTTTGTTTGTTTTATTTATTTATTTATTCATTTTTCCTGCTAACCTGCTGTTTCACATCCCAGTCCGGTAGGTGGTGATAATGCACCTTAAATTGATCTACTGTACAGCAATGTGAGAGGACCTTTTCTACTCTTAGGTTTGTAAAGACAGATTGAGAACCATCCTCACACAGGAGCATCTTGAGGCCTGTATGCTAATGCACAGAGAAAGAGATCCTGATGTCTCTAGACAACGATGGAGTCATTGACAAAGTACTTTAAAGCCCACACACAGACAACTTTTTGGGAGAAGTGGTGTGTGTATGAGGTGAAAGTGGTGCACAGTGGGGTTTGAAAGTTTGGCCACCCCAGGTAAAATTTTTTATTAATGTGCATAAAGAAGCCAAGAAAAGATGGAAAAATCTCTAAAAGGCATCAAATAAAATATCTCACAAACAGGTAGATTTTATTTCCATCATTTACACTTTCAAAATAACAGAAAACAAAAAAATGGCGTCAGCAAAAGTTTGGGCACCCTGAAGAGTTTCTAGCATGCCCCACCCCCTCCTTTGGAAAGCTGAGACCTGAAAGTGTCATGGATTGTTCTCAATAATTGTCTGGAAAAACCAGGTGATGTCAATCTTAAGGTTTTAAATGCCCAGACTCATCTGACTGCACGATCCATCCAGAAAGACCTGGCAGACACTGGAGTTGTGCTACACCATTCCACTATAAAGAGATACTCGTACAAATATGGTCTTCATGGAAGAGTCATCAGAAGAAAACCTCTTCTACGTCCTCACCACAAAAATCAGTATTTGATGTTTGCAAATGAGCATATAGACAAGCCTGATGCATTGTGGGAACAAGTTCTGTGGACCAATGAGCTTAAAATATAACTTTTTGGCCGCAATGACCAAAGGTACGTTTGGAAAAGAAAGGGCACAGAATTTAATGAAAAGAACCTCTGTAAAACTGTTAAGCATGGGGGGGATCAATCATTATTTGGGGTTGTATTGCAGCCAGTGGCAC
>JABXJD010001324.1:0-7500 GCA_013375575.1 Percina caprodes
TTATCTCAGAGTGAGACATCTCTCTAGTTTTATCTCCAGAGTGAGACGATCTCTCTAGTTTTATCTCCAGAGTGAGACATCTCTCTAGTTTTATCTCCAGAGTGAGACATCTCTCTAGTTTTATCTCCAGAGTGAGACATCTCTAGTTTTATCTCCAGGTGAGACATCTCTCTAGTTTTATCTCCAGAGTGAGACATCTCTCTAGTTTTATCTCCAGAGTGAGACATCTCTCTAGTTTTATCTCCAGAGTGAGACATCTCTCTAGTTTTATCTCCAGAGTGAGACATCTCTCTAGTTTTATCTCCAGAGTGAGACATCTCTCTAGTTTTATCTCCAGAGTGAAACATCTCTCTAGTTTTATCTCCAGAGTGAGACATCTCTCTAGTTTTATCTCCAGAGTGAGACATCTCTCTAGTTTTATCTCCAGAGTGAGACATCTCTCTAGTTTTATCTCCAGAGTGAGACATCTCTAGTTTTATCTCCAGAGTGAGACATCTCTAGTTTTATCTCCAGAGTGAGACATCTCACTAGTTTTATCTCCAGAGTGAGACATCTCTCTAGTTTTATCTCCAGAGTGAGACATCTCTCTAGTGTTTATCTCCAGAGTGAGACATCTCTCTAGTTTTATCTCCAGAGTGAGACATCTCTCTAATTTTATCTCCAGAGTGAGACATCTCTCTGGTTTTATCTCCAGAGTGAAGACATCTCTCTAGTTGTTATCTCCAGAGTGAGACATCTCTCTAGTTTTATCTCCAGAGTGAGACATCTCTCTAGTTTTATCTCCAGAGTGAGACATCTCTCTAGTTTTATCTCCAGAGTGAGACATCTCTCTAGTTTTATCTCCAGAGTGAGACATCTCTAGTTTTATCTCCAGAGTGAGACATCTCTCTAGTTTTATCTCCAGAGTGAGACGTCTCACTAGTTTTATCTCCAGAGTGAGACATCTCTCTAGTTTTATCTCCAGAGTGAGACATCTCTCTAGTTTTATCTCCAGAGTGAGACATCTCTAATTTTATCTCCAGAGTGAGACATCTCACTAGTTTTATCTCTAGAGTGAGACATCTTGCTAGTTTTATCTCCAGAGTGAGTCTCTCTAGTTTTATCTCCAGAGTGAGACATCTCTCTAGTTTTATCTCCAGAGTGAGACGTCTCTCTAGTTTAATCTCCAGAGTGAGACATCTCTCTAGTTTTATCTCCAGAGTGAGACATCTCTCTAGTTTTATCTCCAGAGTGAGACGTCTCTCTAGTTTTATCTCCAGAGTGAGACGTCTCTAGTTTTATCTCCAGAGTGAGACATCTCTCTAGTTTTATCTCCAGAGTGAGACGTCTCTCTAGTTTAATCTCCAGAGTGAGACGTCTCTCTAGTTTTATCTCCAGAGTGAGACATCTCTCTAGTTTTATCTCACAACATGGGCCCTTTAAAGTCTGCCATGATGTGTTTTGAGGCCTGCGGTCATTGATTTCCATTCAAAACAATCAGTCACATTTCTAGCAACTCAAAAATGCAACTAAAATATAACTTGTCCATGTTCTTTCCATCTAACAGATGACGTGTAGATATTTTTCATCTGGACTCGATAGAGATCAACGTACACATTACACCCCAGATCCAATCTGACCCGACAGCGTACACTGTTGAACTTGACCCGAGGCCGAGGTCGCGATGCAGCAGGCGCCGTTCTTCTTGATCAGGATGTTCTTGCTCTTCAGGTCTCGGTGGGCGATGGCCGGCTTGCCTGCGTGCCGTAGATCTCCGTGTGCAGGTGGCAGAGGCCGCAGGCGGCCGAGTCGCCAGCCGCAGCAGCGTCTGCGTGTCCAGCGTGGTCAGCCTCAGGTAGTCGTACAGGAGCCGTTCTCGGTCAGTCCGTGATCAGGAAGAGCTGCGTGAAGGCGCCCGTGCCTTTAATGTCGGCATGATGAAGCCTACAGGATGGGGAAAAGAAGTCTCTCGTTAGCATCTCGGAGGCTACTTCAGACGTTACAGAAGTCTCTCGTTAGCATCTCGGAGGCTACTTCAGGCTACAGAAGTCTCTCGTTAGCATCTCGGAGGCTACTCAGGCGTTACAGAAGTCTCTCGTTAGCATCTCGGAGGCTACTTCAGGCCTTCAGAAGTCTCTGGTTAGCATCTCGGAGGCTACTTCAGGCCTACAGAAGTCTCTCGTTAGCATCTCGGAGGCTACTTCAGGCTACAGAAGTCTCTCGTTAGCATCTCGGAGGCTACGAGGCGTTACAGAAGTCTCTCGTAGCATCTCGGAGGCTACTTCAGACGTTACAGAAGTCTCTCGTTAGCATCTCGGAGGCTACTTCAGACGCTACAGAAGTCTCTCGTTAGCATCTCGGAGGCTACTTCGGACGTTACAGAAGTCTCTCGTTAGCATCTCGGAGGCTACTTCAGACGCTACAGAAGTCTCTCGTTAGCATCTCGGAGGCTACTTCAGACGTTACAGAAGTCTCTCGTTAGCATCTCGGAGGCTACTTCAGACGCTACAGAAGTCTCTCGTTAGCATCTCGGAGGCTACTTCAGACGCTACAGAAGTCTCTCGTTAGCATCTCGGAGGCTACTTCAGACGCTACAGAAGTCTCTCGTTAGCATCTCGGAGGCTACTTCAGGCCTTCAGAAGTCTCTCGTTAGCATCTCGGAGGCTACTTCAGACGCTACAGAAGTCTCTCGTTAGCATCTCGGAGGCTACTTCGGACGTTACAGAAGTCTCTCGTTAGCATCTCGGAGGCTACTTCAGGCTACAGAAGTCTCTCGTTAGCATCTCGGACTACTTGGTGACAGAAGTCTCTCGTTAGCATCTCGGAGGCTACTTCAGACGTTACAGAAGTCTCTCGTTAGCATCTCGGAGGCTACTTCAGACGTTACAGAAGTCTCGTTAGCATCTCGGAGGCTACTTCAGACGTTACAGAACGTTACGCTCTAGTGCTGCATTCTTCTTCCTCACAACATTCACATCAAATGGAAAACGACTACTGTTGTTGTTGTTGTGCAAATAAAGAAGCAGCGTGCTGCAGCAGTGAACCGAGAGACAGAGATATGGAAGTGTGTCGTTACCGAGGATGTTTTCGTGTCTCATCAGGACCGTCTGGTAGATCTCCGTCTCTCTGAACCAGCTGGCTTCCTCTCGAGTGAAGAAGACTTTGTGGCCACCTTCTCTCCCCTCCAGCGGCCGAGCCACACCTCGCCGTACCGCCCCCGATCTGACGCACCATCTGGATCTGCTTGCGATGGTTCGCTGCACCTGAGAGCAACACACACAGTGTGTGTGTGGGGGTTTTGAGGGGGAATAGAGAGAAAGAGGGAAGGAGGAGAGAGAGAAAGAGAGTGAGACAGAGAGGGATAAATGTGTGTATGTGTGTGTGTGTGTGTGTACATATAGCGAGGGGGACAATGTGTTATTGCTAAGTTTTATCAGAGACAGATTGGAAGCAAGAAGCCCCATTTTCCTGTCTCTGTGTCTCGAATTACTTTATTTTTACCTTGAAGCAGCAGGAAGACTTTTACTTTGAAGCTGCATTCTGTCTTATTTCCAGCAGGGGGCGGTTGTCACCGTGTTTTCACCTCAGCAACTGTCCAAGTTAACATTTTTTCTTCTAAAATGTCTTGTTCAGTGTTTTCTGAGCGAAACACTTTAACTTTAGAGTCTAAATTCTGAGAAAACAATGAAGATGCAGATATTTCTTTTCTAATTTTGAATTAATCAGAGGGTCCTTAACACAGATGACTAAAGTGTGTGTGTGTGTGTGTGTGTGTGTGTGTGTGTGTGTGTGTGTGTGTGTGTGTGTGTGTGTGTGTGTGTGTGTCTACCAGCAGGGGGAGTCCGGAGCCGCTGCCTGAGCTCTGTGATTGGTGGATGAGGTCTTTGAGTGACTCTCCTGTGGGGATGAAGACTTCCTGCTCCAGATCCTTGGTGTACCGCTGACGCTCGCTCTGCCACTTATACCTGACACACACACACACACACACACACACACACACACACACACACACACACACACACACACACACACACACACACACACACACACTTAGTTAAATTTTGAAGTCAGTATGTTAACCATCATTTAAAAGGGTGCCACATTCCTATTTAAGGCCATGACATCTGTAAGTGTAAGGGTGTGTGAAGATGTGGGACGGTGTGTGTGTGAGGGTGTGTGTGAGGGTGTGTGTGTGTGTGAGAGGGTGTGTGAGGGAGGGTGTGTGAGGGTGTGTGTGTGTGTGAGGGTGTGTGTGTGTGAGGGTGTGTGTGAGAGGGTGTGTGAGGGAGGGTGTGTGAGAGGGTGTGTGTGAGAGGGGTGTGTGAGGGAGGGTGTGTGTGAGAGGGTGTGTGTGAGAGGGTGTGTGTGTGAGGGTGTGTGTGTGTGAGGGTGTGTGTGTGTATGTGAGGGTGTGTGTGTGTGTGTGTGTGTGTGTGTGAGGGTGTGTGTGTGTGTGTGTGAGAGGGTGTGTGAAGGTGTGTGAGGGTGTGTGAAGATGTGTGAAGGTGTGTGTGTGTGTGAGGGTGTGTGTGTGAGGGTGTGTGTGTGTGTGTGTGTGAGAGGGTGTGAAGGTGTGTGAGGGTGTGTGAAGATGTGTGAAGGTGTGTGAGGGTGTGTGAAGATGTGTGTGTGTGTGTGAGTTCCTACCTGTAGTAACAGACCACAGAGACACAGATCAGAGTGCAGCAGCACACCGTCATGGAGATGAGGAAGGCCAGCCAGTGGGGGCTGCCTTCTGGAAAACAAAAACACGGGGGTTAGAACTGCTCCTTCACCTGATGAACACATGACTCAGAGCTGTGGGGAGAGCGGCGTTACGTTGTATTCAGACCAAAACAAAAGCGTTATGGCAATTCTCAGCAGGGTGTGTCACAGAAACGGCCCATCGGTGTGACATCCTGTTCTTTAACCCCCGAACTAGCACAAGTAGACATTATATTTCATAACTACTGTTTTACTGTTGTGTGTACGCTGCCTGTGTGTACGCTGCCTGTGTGTACGCTGCCTGTGTGTACGCTGCCTGTGTGTACGCTGCCTGTGTGTACGCTGCCTGTGTGTACCCTGCCTGTGTGTACCCTGCCTGTGTGTACGCTGCCTGTGTGTACGCTGCATGTGTGTACGCTGCATGTGTGTACGCTGCATGTGTGTACGCTGCATGTGTGTACGCTGCCTGTGTGTCGCGCTGCCTGTGTGTACCCTGCCTGTGTGTACCCTGCCTGTGTGTACGCTGCCTGTGTGTACGCTGCCTGTGTGTACGCTGCCTGTGTGTACGCTGCCTGTGTGTACCATGTGTGTACCCTGTGTGTACCCTGCCTGTGTGTACGCTGCCTGTGTGTACGCTGCCCTGTGTGTACGCTGCCTGTGTGTACGCTGCCTGTGTGTACCCTGCCTGTGTGTACGCTGCCTGTGTGTACGCTGCCTGTGTGTACCATGTGTGTACCCTGTGTACGCTGCCTGTGTGTACCATGTGTGTACCCTGTGTGTACCCTGCCTGTGTGTACGCTGCCTGTGTGTACGCTGCCTGTGTGTACGCTGCCTGTGTGTACCCTGCATGTGTGTACCCTGCCTGTGTGTACCCTGCCTGTGTGTACGCTGCCTGTGTGTACGCTGCATGTGTGTACGCTGCATGTGTGTACGCTGCATGTGTGTACGCTGCATGTGTGTACCCTGCCTGTGTGTACGCTGCCTGTGTGTACGCTGCCTGTGTGTACGCTGCCTGTGTGTACCCTGCCTGTGTGTACCTGCCTGTGTGTCGCTGCATGTGTGTACGCTGCATGTGTGTACCATGTGTGTACCCTGTGTGCGCTGCCTGTGTGTACCATGTGTGTACCCTGTGTGTACCCTGCCTGTGTGTACGCTGCCTGTGTGTACGCTGCCTGTGTGTACGCTGCCTGTGTGTACGCTGCCTGTGTGTACCCTGCCTGTGTGTACGCTGCCTGTGTGTACGCTGCCTGTGTGTACCATGTGTGTACCCTGTGCGCTGCCTGTGTGTACCATGTGTGTACCCTGTGTGTACCCTGCCTGTGTGTACGCTGCCTGTGTGTACGCTGCCTGTGTGTACGCTGCCTGTGTGTACGCTGCCTGTGTGTACCCTGCCTGTGTGTACCCTGCCTGTGTGTACGCTGCCTGTGTGTACGCTGCCTGTGTGTACCCTGCCTGTGTGTACGCTGCCTGTGTGTACGCTGCCTGTGTGTACGCTGCCTGTGTGTACGCTGCCTGTGTGTACGCTGCGTGTGTGTACCCTGTGTACGCTGCCTGTGTGTACGCTGCCTGTGTGTACCCTGCCTGTGTGTACCCTGCATGTGTGTACCCTGCCTGTGTGTACGCTGCCTGTGTGTACCCTGCCTGTGTGTACCCTGCATGTGTGTACCCTGTGTGTACGCTGCTTGTGTGTACCCTGCCTGTGTGTACCCTGCCTGTGTGTACCCTGCCTGTGTGTACCCTGCCTGTGTGTACGCTGCCTGTGTGTACGCTGCCTGTGTGTACCCTGCCTGTGTGTACCCTGCCTGTGTGTACCCTGCATGTGTGTACCCTGCCTGTGTGTACGCTGCCTGTGTGTACCCTGCCTGTGTGTACCCTGCATGTGTGTACCCTGCTTGTGTGTACGCTGCTTGTGTGTACCCTGCCTGTGTGTACCCTGCCTGTGTGTACCCTGCCTGTGTGTACCCTGCCTGTGTGTACGCTGCCTGTGTGTACCCTGCCTGTGTGTACCCTGCATGTGTGTACCCTGTGTGTACGCTGCCTGTGTGTACCCTGCCTGTGTGTACCCTGCCTGTGTGTACCCTGCATGTGTGTACCCTGTGTGTACGCTGCTTGTGTGTACCCTGCCTGTGTGTACCCTGCCTGTGTGTACCCTGCCTGTGTGTACCCTGCCTGTGTGTACCCTGCCTGTGTGTACCCTGCCTGTGTGTACCCTGCATGTGTGTACCCTGTGTGTACGCTGCCTGTGTGTACCCTGCCTGTGTGTACCCTGCCTGTGTGTACGCTGCCTGTGTGTACCCTGCATGTGTGTACCCTGCCTGTGTGTACGCTGCCTGTGTGTACCCTGCCTGTGTGTACCCTGCATGTGTGTACCCTGTGTGTACGCTGCCTGTGTGTACCCTGCCTGTGTGTACCCTGCATGTGTGTACCCTGTGTGTACGCTGCTTGTGTGTACCCTGCCTGTGTGTACCCTGCCTGTGTGTACCCTGCCTGTGTGTACCCTGCATGTGTGTACCCTGTGTGTACGCTGCCTGTGTGTACGCTGCCTGTGTGTACCCTGTGTGAAAGCAGCTTACCGGCAGGCGCCTGGGGGGGCAGCGTTGGCTGCAGGTCTCTGTTGCAGAAGTCGGTGTTGCAGCATTCGATGGTCCTCCTGGTCTGAGCGTTGGGAGAGTCCTGTCGATCCAAACAATGATTCATTAAACCTCCTGTCATCTCTCCCAGCTGACAGAAACTAGTCCGACTTACATTTAACCTCGTGTGTCTTCCCGTTAAAAATCAACACTTTTGTTGAGGCTTTTTATAGATGTTTGTCACTTG
>JABXJD010001324.1:22500-30000 GCA_013375575.1 Percina caprodes
AAACCCAAGCAGTGAGTCAAGAGTTGTAGAAGAAAGAGCTCTTTAGAGGCTTCTGGGTATTAGAACTCTCATTCGGCTGCAGAGGGGCAATAAAAACGTATACATATATAATATGTAAGATGATATGTTGCTGCCGTGAAGACGTCTACTGCAACCGCTTAATGTCCTCGTGTTGTCTTCATGTTGTCCTCATGTCGCACTCATGTTGTCCGCATGTTGCCCTCATGTTGTCCCCATGTTGCCCTCATGTTGTCCCCATGTTGCCCTCATGTTGCCCTCATGTTGTCCTCATGTTGTCTTCATGTTGCCCTCATGTTGTCCCCATGTTGCCCTCATGTTGTCCCCATGTTGCCCTCATGTTGTCCCCATGTTGCCCTCATGTTGTCCCCATGTTGTCCCCATGTTGCCCTCATGTTGTCCGCATGTTGCCCTCATGTTGTCCTCATGTCGCCCTCATGTCGCCCCCATGTCGCCCTCATGTTGTCCGCATGTTGTCCCCATGTCGCCCCCATGTCGCCCTCATGTTGTCCGCATGTTGTCCCCATGTTGTCTCCATGTTGTCTCCATGTTGTCCCCATGTTGCCCTCATGTTGTCCGCATGTTGCCCTCATGTTGTCCTCATGTTGTCCTCATGTCGCCCTCATGTCGCCCCCATGTCGCCCTCATGTTGTCCGCATGTTGTCCCCATGTCGCCCCCATGTCGCCCTCATGTTGTCCGCATGTTGTCCCCATGTTGTCTCCATGTTGTCTCCATGTTGTCCCCATGTCGCCCCCATGTCGCCCTCATGTTGTCCGCATGTTGTCCCCATGTTGTCTCCATGTTGTCTCCATGTTGCGCTCATGTTGTCCGCATGTTGTCTCCATGTTGTCTCCATGTTGCGCTCATGTTGTCCCCATGTTGTCCCCATGTTGTCCTCATGTTGTCCTCATGTTTCCTGTATCAATGTTCTTTTTAATTCCCCAAAATAACATGATTGATTCCACACAACGCTCTTTGCCAAGTACAAATCTCTACTTTCATTAATTTTGGGGCGTCTTATTCAATTTTATAGCATTTGAAACCAAATTGAAGTGTTTTTGAAATAGTATTGAGAGTAAAAGTTGACATATTCCAGTCTGTGATTATCATCAACATCCATTCCTTTAATTTTAGTCTCAATAATTCCTAATTTCTGCTTTTCTAACTCAAACATTAGGTATAATTTCCTATAAATGAGCTTTATTGACCATAAATTGGCAACGTTAACATTGAAGATAAAGTGTTGAAAAAGTTAAAAACGATTAAAAGCATCAACAAAAGTCTTGATTTGGACGGGAAGACAACACGAGGGTCAATGCGTCTCCACTTCCTGTTCTGGGAGGACGGCGGCAGACTAAATGAACAACTCTGAGCCGTGATTGGACGACCGGAGGAGGCGGTAACCATGGAGACATGGATTAGGAGTTCCTACCCGTCCAATTAAAAAGATTTCAGTGTTTTAATCGTCTTCCCCCGTTCTCCATTTCCATTTGGTGCTTTCCCTTCCTCTCGTTCTCCATTTCTCCTCTCCTTTCTTTCTCCTCCTCTTCTCTCCTTTCTTTCCTCTCCTCCTCCATTTCCTCTCTCCTCCTCTTCTCTCCTTTCTTTCATTTCCTCCTCCATTTCCTCTCTCCTCCTCTTCTCTCCTTTCTTTCATTTCCTCCTCCATTTCCTCTCTCCTCCTCTTCTATCCTTTTCTCATTTCTTCTCTTTCCTCCTCTCTCTCATTCCTTCTCTCTTTCCTTTGTCTTCTCTTCTCTCTCATTTTCTCATTTCTTCTCTCCTCTCATTCCTCTCGTTCTCTCCTCTTCTCTCCTTTCTTTCCTCTCATTCTCTCCTTTCTTTCCTCTCACCTCTTCTATCCTTTTCTCATTTCTTTTTTCCTCTTCTCTCTCTCATTCCTTCTCTTTCCTTTGTCTCCTCTTCTCTCTCATTTTCTCATTTCTTCTCTCCTTTCTTTCCTCTCCTCTCCCTGCAGCTTCTCAATTCTTCTTTTCTTTCCTCACTCCATTTACATTTCTTCTTTCCTGCCTCTGTCCCTCCCTCCATCATTTCTGTGTTCTTTCACTCCTTTATCATCTTTCCTTTTAAGAATCACATTTCCCTTTCGCCTCTTTCCCCTTTTCATTTCTCTCTTTCACTTATCTTTTTCCTCATCTTACCTTCTCTTTCTCTCATTGTTCTCCCATTTCCTTTTGTTGCTTTCCCATTCCTCCCCCTCCTCCCTTTCTCTCCTTGCAGCTTCTCCTCTCTTTCCCTCCCTCCCTCCCTCCATCTTGGCCCTTTTTCTCATTTCTTCTCTCATTTCTTCTCTCTCCTCTTGCTTTCTCCCTGCAGCTACTCCTTTCTTCTCTCCTCCTCCCTCCCTTTTTCTCATTCTGTCTTTCCTCTCTCCTCCCCCTTTTTCTCCTTTCCTCTCCTCCTATTTCTTCTCTTTCCTCTCCTCTCCCTTCTTCTCTCCTCCTCCCTTTTTCTCATTTCTTCTGTCTTTCCTCTCTCCCTTTTTCTCCTTTCTTCTCCTCCTATTTCTTCTGTCTTTCCTCTCTCCTCCTCTTCTCTCCCTTTTTCTCCTTTCTTCTCCTCCTATTTCTTCTGTCTTTCCTCTCTCCTCCTCTCTCCCTTTTTCTCCTTTCCTCTCCTGTCCCTTTTTCTCCTTTCTTCTCTCCTCCTCCCTCCCTCCCATTTTCTCCTTTCTTCTCTCCTCCTCCCTCCCTCCCTTTTACTCATTTCTTCTGTCTTTCCTCTCCTCCTCTCCTTTTTCTCATTTCTTCTCTCCTTTCTCCCTGCAGCTTCTCCTTTCCTCTCCTCATCTTTTCCTCCCATTTCTTCTTTCCTCTCCTCTTCTCTCCCCTTTACTCATTTCTTCCTCTTTCCTTCTCCTCTTTCTCATATCTTCTTTCTTTTCCCTCCTCCCCTTCATTTCTGTCTCTTATGTCCTCCCTCCCTCTGTCACTTTTTTCTTATCTTACCTTTACTTGCTTCCCCCATTCTCCATTTCCATTTGTTGCTTTCCCATTCCTCCTCCCTCGTTCCTCCCCCTCCTCCCTCCCTCCCTCCATCTTGGCCCCGTTCCCCGTCCCCTCCAGGGGCCCCTCCTTGCAGGCGGGCCTCTGGGTGCTGCTGCCCGACATGCCTTTCAGGGCCTGGGAGACTGCAGGCCAGACTTTCTGGCTCCACTGCCATTGTTTGCTTGGCTGCTCTGCACCTCATCCCCGGCGGTGGATTAGCATAAGAATACCCAGAATGCCCCGAGGCACGGTGAGCGACGCTGCGGGCCTCTTCCTCCTCCATCTTCAGCCTCCTCTTCATCACCATCCTTTATTTGTTTATTGTATTAAAGTCATTTCCTCACTGGACTCTTTCAAAAAGACGGTCAGTGCCTGGTTGTTAGAGAGTTGAGCTGATTTTAAAAAAAAAGGCAAATGACTGTTTTTATTTTGATTTATTTAAGTGAAATGTTACATCTTGTCTATGTTTATTACACATGTTATTACACATGTTATTACACAAGTGTCTGGTCCTGATGTGTGTTGACGACCACAGTGGAAATAAGTCCTGAGCTTTGTTGTGTTTTTATCCTAATTCATCTTGAATGTTGTTCCTTTCACTGGCTCGGCTGTAAGTAGAGTCGCCACCGATGGCTGATATGTGTGTACACACACACACACACACACACACACACACACACACACACACACACACACACACACACACACACACACACAGAGACAAACGCACGCACACACACACACAGAAAGACACACACAGAAACACACACACACACACAGAAAGAGACAGAGACAGAGACAGAGACACACACACACACACACAGAAAGACACACACAGAAAGACACACACAGACACAGAAAGAGACAGAGACACACACACACACACACACACAGACAGAGACAAACGCACGCACACACACACACACAGAAAGACACACACAGACACACACACACACACACAGAAAGAGACAGAGACACACACACACACACACACACACACACACACACACAGAAAGACACACACAGAAAGACACACACAGACACAGAAAGAGACAGAGACACACACACACACACACAGACAAACGCACGCACACACACACACACACACACAGAAAGACACACACACACACACAGAAAGAGACAGAGACAGAGACAGAGACAGAGACAGAGACAGAGACAGAGACAGAGACAGAGACAGAACACACACACACACACACACACACACACACACACACACACACACACACACACACACACACACACACACACACACACACACACACACACACACACCTAATTTCATTACAGATATTCGTCTGAGCAGCTGCAGCTACAAACTGAAAGGGGAACATCACTCGCGCTCTTCATTGATCATGTTACAGCAGCACAAATTACCCAGCATGCACAGGGGCAACCCGAGGTCAAGGTCCATGTGAAGTGAGTTTATATCAACATCAACCAATCACGGACGAGAGGAAGGGATCTGTGTTGGTGCTCGACCACCGTGTGGATGGTTAGAGCGAGCATCTCACTATCACTAACGCTTTATATAGACCTTAGTGGTCCCTAATACTGGATCTGAAGTCTCTTTATATAGACCTTAGTGGTCCCCTAATACTGGATCTGAAGTCTCTTTATATAGACCTTAGTGGTCCCCTAATACTGGATCTGAAGTCTCTTTATATAGACCTTAGTGGTCCCTAATACTGGATCTGAAGTCTCTTTATATAGACCTTAGTGGTCCCTAATACTGGATCTGAAGTCTCTTTATATAGACCTTAGTGGTCCCTAATACTGTATCTGAAGTCTCTTTATATAGACCTTAGTGGTCCCCTAATACTGGATCTGAAGTCTCTTTATATAGACCTTAGTGGTCCCTAATACTGTATCTGAAGTCTCTTTATATAGACCTTAGTGGTCCCTAATACTGGATCTGAAGTCTCTTTATATAGACCTTAGTGGTCCCTAATACTGGATCTGAAGTCTCTTTATATAGACCTTAGTGGTCCCTAATACTGGATCTGAAGTCTCTTTATATAGACCTTAGTGGTCTCTAATACTGGATCTGAAGTCTCTTTATATAGACCTTAGTGGTCCCTAATACTGGATCTGAAGTCTCTTTATATAGACCTTAGTGGTCTCTAATACTGGATCTGAAGTCTCTTTATATAGACCTTAGTGGTCCCTAATACTGGATCTGAAGTCTCTTTATATAGACCTTAGTGGTCCCCTAATACTGGATCTGAAGTCTCTTTATATAGACCTTAGTGGTCCCTAATACTGGATCTGAAGTCTCTTTATATAGACCTTAGTGGTCCCTAATACTGGATCTGAAGTCTCTTTATATAGACCTTAGTGGTCCCTAATACTGGATCTGAAGTCTCTTTATATAGACCTTAGTGGTCCCTAATACTGGATCTGAAGTCTCTTTATATAGACCTTAGTGGTCCCTAATACTGGATCTGAAGTCTCTATATATAGACCTTAGTGGTCCCTAATACTGGATCTGAAGTCTCTTTATATAGACCTTAGTGGTCCCTAATACTGGATCTGAAGTCTCTTTATATAGACCTTAGTGGTCCCTAATACTGGATCTGGACACTTGACTGAGACAGACAGACCCCGAGCCTGATCCCAGCGTCATTAAGTAATGAACCAGTACAACAGGGTTCCCCAGCGGTGATTTTAATGACTCATCGCCATAGAAACCATCCATCACCGGCACAGGGTTGCTTTTGTCCCACAGCCGAGCCGTGCAGCAAACACACCATAAAAACAACATTATGATCATAAATCACGCTGAACACCCCCGTTAAACCAGTTAGCTGCTGCTGCAGAGAACACAGCTCAGACAAAGTCAACTTGTATTTACGACCTTTTATAAATAAAGATTTTGTAAATAAAAAAATAATAAAAATGTGTGTATTTTGTAGGTTTTTGGGGCTTTTTCTGACTTTTTTATTTATTTCAACAATTTTGCGAGGTTTTTTTCTCTTTTTTTCTAATGTTTGTGTTTTTTTCAACATTTTCGTCGCCTTTTCTTACTTTTGGGGATGTTTTTTCCATTTTCTAAGTGTTTTTTTTGCTTCTTATCAACACCAGCCCCCTTACTCTTCCAACTGTTGATGTAAAGTGGGAACCAAGTAATGGAAAAACACACACACACACACACATATAGACACACACATATAGACACACACACACACACACATACACACAGAGAGAGAGACACACACACACACACAAAGAGACACACACACAGAGAGAGACACACACACACATATAGACAGACAGACAGACAGACACACACACACAGAGAGACACACACACACACACACACACACACACACAGACACACAGAGAGACACACACACACACACACACACACACACAGACACACAGAGAGAGACACACACAGAGAGAGACACACACAGAGAGAGACACACACAGAGAGAGACACACACACACACACACACACACACACACACACACACACACACACACACACACACACACACACACACACACACACACACACACACACACACACACACACACACACACACACACACACACACACACACACACACACACACTGATAGCGCTGTGGACCGACTAACAGCTACAATCCCACACCTCGCTCTCAGAGACAGGAAGTCAAAGAGATAAGCCCCGCCTTCCTCTGCTGTCAATCATTCTGAAAAGGGTAGGACCCAAAAAAATTATAATTTCAGAGTTAAAAGTATTTATTTATTTTGCTAATTCTTTGTTTTTTTCTGTTGTATGTTGTTAAAAAAGGAGGACTGGAAACGGGTCTGACCCCAGTATGGAGGAGGACTGGAAACGGGTCTGACCCCAGTATGGAGGAGGACTGGAAACGGGTCTGATCCCAGTATGGAGGAGGACTGGAAACGGGTCTGATCCCAGTATGGAGGAGGACTGGAAACGGGTCTGATCCCAGTATGGAGGAGGACTGGAAACGGGTCTGACCCCAGTATGGAGGAGGACTGGAAACGGGTCTGACCCCAGTATGGAGGAGGACTGGAAACGGGTCTGACCCCAGTATGGAGGAGGACTGGAAACGGGTCTGACCCCAGTATGGAGGAGGACTGGAAACTTTCCCCAGAGGCTAAAATGAACATGAAACTAAAAACTAAAACACAACCGTACCAGACAGACTATTGGCTGTGTGTGTGTGTGTGTGTGTGTGTGTGTGTGTGTGTGTGTGTGTGTGTGTGTGTGTGTGTGTGTCGGAGACCGGCCGAATGGTTTCATCCACCATTTCCATGTCGTCGTGGAAACTGCAGCAAGGCCACAGAGCCGTGCACGGACAACGCAACGACATAGGTGGTCCTGTGTGTGTGTGTGTCTCTGTGTACGTGTGTGTGTGTGTGTACGTGTGTGTCTGTGTGTGTCTCTGTGTGTATGTGTGTGTGTCTGTGTGTGTGTGTGTGTGTGTGTGTGTGTGTGTGT
>JABXJD010001324.1:40000-50000 GCA_013375575.1 Percina caprodes
GGATTACAGCGAAAGGAAAAGGGAACATCCTGCCTTCCCTCTTCTTTCCATTCTTTCCATCCTACCTCCTTCCCTACCTGTCCTCCATCTTCTTTCCTTCCCTTCCTGCGTCTCTACCTGTCCATCTTCTTTCCTTCCCTTCCTCCGTCTCTACCTGTCCTCCATCTTCTTTCCTTCCCTACCTTTCCTCCATCTTCCTTCTTTCCCTTCCTCCTTCCCTACCTGTCCTTTCCTTCCTCCGTCTCTACCTGTCCTCCATCTTCTTCCCTTCCTCCGTCTCTACCTGTCCATCTTCTTTCCTTCCCTTCATCCTTCCCTACCTGTCCTTCCCTTCCCCCTTCTTTCCTCCCTCTGTACTTCCTTCCCTCCTTACCTCAAATCTTACATAGAGTCTAGAGCCTAAAGATTAATTTTTGATGATAAAACAGGTAAACTTCTCTGATGTCAGCGTGTTGAATGTGAAGATGTTCTAGTGTCTTCTCTCCTCTGGGACAGGACACCGAATGTCTTTGAGTTGTGGACAAAACGAGACATTTGAGGACGTCATTTTGGGCTTTTTGGGAAACACTGATCCACATTTTAGAGACCAGACACCTGGTCCCTTCATCCAGGAAACAACACACACATTAATCAATTCATCTTTACACACAAAGTTATTATATAAATATTTTGAAGGAAGAGAAAGCGTCGTCGTGATTTCATTCCTTGTGGGTTTGTGAAACCAGTTTCCAGGCATGCCGCCCCCCCAGAACGGGATAAAAACGTCTTCTCTCTCTCCTCCGCATCGAGTCACGGTGGAGGGGTGGATCTGAATTATTTACTGGGATGGGCTGGGGGTATTTAAAGCAGAGATCAATACCATTAAAGGACAGGCTGCCGCCGGAGACGGAGGCCGCGTCGACCTTCAGCTGAGTCAGACCGAGACCGCATCTCTGGTAGGGATGTCCCAGTCAGCTTTATGGACTCCAGATCCTGATCTTTCAAATATTGATCATCTGGCGGTGCGTTTGTGGCGCAGGGCGTGTTTGAGGGTAATTTATTTATTATCTGCTCTAGCTTTTCCAAGGTTTTAGACACAGATATGGTGACAACGGTCCAAAATGATGTGAAAAAGAAACGCAAAAACTACCATAAAAAGACATAAACTGACTACAAAGACTACATGGAGACGCTGATTGACCACAGAGACCCGAAACAACCCCAAATTAAAACACGCCAACAAAGAGACGCAAAAAACTACCATAAAGACACAAATACAACAAAGAGATGCTAAAACTACCATAAAGACACATAAAGACTACAAAGAGATGCTAAAACTACCATAAAGACACATAAGGACTACAAAGAGATGCTAAAACTACCATAAAGACACATAAGGACTACAAAGAGATGCTAAAACTACCATTAAGACACATAAGGACTACAAAGAGATGCTAAAACTACCATAAAGACACATAAGGACTACAAAGAGATGCTAAAACTACCATAAAGACACATAAGGACTACAAAGAGATGCTAAAACTACCATAAAGACACATAAGGACTACAAAAAGACGCTAAAACTACCATAAAGACACATAAGGACTACAAAAAGACGCTAAAACTACCATAAAGACACATAAAGACTACAAAAAGACGCTAAAACTACCATAAAGACACATAAGGACTACAAAAAGACGCTAAAACTACCATAAAGACACATAAAGACTACAAAAAGACGCTAAAACTACCATAAAGACACATAAGGACTACAAAAAGACGCTAAAACTACCATAAAGACACATAAAGACTACAAAAAGACGCTAAAACTACCATAAAGACACAAAGACTACAAATACTACATGGAGACGCTGAATGTCCACCGAGACCCGAAACAACCCCAAATGAAACAAGAAGCAAAAACTACCATAAAAGATACAAACACACACACACACACTACGGTTTTCATAAGTGTGTTATATTTATATTTAGTTATTTTAATTAAACTAGAACTAAAGTGTTGATTTTCACGGGAGGACAACACAAGAGTTAAGAAGATAAAGTCTCCTGAAGCAGTTTCACCTTTGCCACACATCTCTGGGGGCAGCACAGAGGCTGCATGTATAGAAGAGAGGGAGGAGGAAGAGGAGAGGGGAGGAGGAAGAATAGCAGAGGGGAGGAGGGAGAGGAGAGGGGAGGAGGAAGAATAGCAGAGGGGAGGAGGAAGAGGGGAGGAGGAATAGCAGAGGGGAGGAGAAGGGAGGAGGAAGAGGAGAAGGAGGAGGAAAAGGAGAGGGGAAGAGGAAGAGGAGAGGGAGGAGGAAGAGGAAAAAGAGAGGGAGGAGGAAGAGAAGAGGGGAAAAGGAGAGGGAGGAGGAAGAGGATGAAAAGGAGAGAGGAGGAGGAATAGCAGAGGGGAGGAGGAATAGCAGAGGGGAGGAGGAAGAGGAGGAAAAGGAGAGAGGAGGAGGAATAGCAGAGGGGAGGAGGAAGAGGAGAGGGGAGGAGGAAAAGGAGAGAGGAGGAGGAAGAGAAGAGGGGAAAAGGAGAGGGAGGAGGAAGAGGATGAAAAGGAGAGAGGAGGAGGAATAGCAGAGGGGAGGAGGAATAGCAGAGGGGAGGAGGAAGAGGAGGAAAAGGAGAGAGGAGGAGGAATAGCAGAGGGGAGGAGGAAGAGGAGAGGGGAGGAGGAGAGGGGAAGAGGAAAAGGAGAGGGAGGAGGAAGAGGAGGACAAGGAGAGAGGAGGAGGAATAGCAGAGGGGAGGAGGAGGAGGAAGAGGAGGAAAAGGAGAGAGGAGGAGGAATAGCAGAGGGGAGGAGGAAGAGGAGTGGGGAGGAGGAGAGGGAGGGGAGGAGGAAGAGGAGGAAAAGGAGAGAGGAGGAGGAATAGCAGAGGGGAGGAGGAATAGCAGAGGGGAGGAGGAAGAGGAGAGGGGAGGAGGAAGAGGAGAGGGGAGGAGGAAGAGGAGAGGGGAGGAGGAAGAGGATTGCATGTTTTCCTCCCTGGCTTAGCCACTCTGTCTCCAGGCCGCCGGGGGGGGGAGGGGGAGAGGAGGAGAAAGAGAAAAGAGGAGGTAGGCAAGGCAGACAGATGAGAGCGCTGGAGATGTGAAACCTGATATCCTCCCCCCTCCTTCCTCCCCCCTCCTTCCTCCCCCCTCCTTCCTCCCTCCCTCCCTCCTCCACCTCGCCAGAGAGCCTCCCGGAGTAATCTGATCCTCAGCCTCAGAGACGTGGAAGCACACTCCTAGACAGGGAAGGAGAAGAAACAGAGAGAAATGGAGGAAAAAAGAAGGGGGGAGGGGGGATAGCAATAGAGCAGAGGAAAAAGAAAGAGAGAGAGAGAGCGAGAGAGAGAGCGAGAGAGCTCATGAACACTCCCAGGAGAGAGAAAGCTGAGAAGGAGTACACCGAGCAGGAAGAAAATGAAAAGAGGAATGAAGAGAAAAGAAAAACAGAGATGTTAGGTTTAAGAGACGTCTCCTCAGACTAGACGTCATGTCACACACACACACACACACACACACACACACACACACACACGCACGCACGCACGCACGCACGCACACACGCACACACGCACACACGCACACGCACACACGCATGCACAAACTTTTGATTCTGCCATGATGAAATATTACCATGAAGACGATTTTAAAGTCAAACTGTGTAGAAAGGCAGATTAAGATCTGGAACAGTCAGCGTGTGTGTGTGTTGAGTGTGTGTTTGTATGTCTCGAGTGTGTGTGTGTGCGTGTATGTATGTATGTATGTATGTGTGTATGTGTCCGTTGAGTGTGTATTTCTGTTGATTGTGTGTGTGTTCGTGTGTTTTGAGCATGTGTGTGTGCGTGTGTGTCCGTTGAGTGTGTGTGTTTGTGTGTGTGTGTGTGTGTCCGTTGAGTGTGTGTGTGTGTGTGTGTTTGTGTGTTGAGTGTGTGTGTGTGTGTCCGTTGAGTGTGTGTGTGTTTACATTCTGCATGATTTCTTTACTATCAAGTTTTAGAGTTTGTGTGTAGCAGCAGAACGAGAGTAAAGACACTGATAAGGTGGAAAATAGGAGGAAGAAGAGGAGGAAGATGAAGAAGAGGAGGAGGAAGATGAAGAAGAGGAGGAGGAGACTAACTGATAATAAGTGTCCATGTTTGGGAGTTTGAGTCTGGTGAAATCTGCACTTTAATGAGATAACAGCATCAAATCAATCATCTAATTACTTAATGTAAGTAATAACTAATGAAACAGTGTTTGGAAACAGTAGAAGTCAACTGGACTTCATAAACATCCACACTAAGTGTGTGTGGGTGGGCGTGGATGTGGATGCGTGTGTGTGCATATGTGTGTATATGGATATGAGTGTGTGTGTGTATGTATGTATGTATGTATGTATCTATAGATATATCTATATATAGATATAGATATATAGATGTGTGTATTTATTTAACTGTTTTTTATAATTTGATGTGTGACGTAGAAACTTTCTGACAACAGGAGGGTTAAGAATAGATCTGCAGCTACTAATACGCACTTTAGACGGGGGTGTGTGTGTGTGTGTGTGCACGCACTTTAGACGGGTGTGTGTGTGTGTGTGTGTGCACACACTTTAGACGGGGGTGTGTGTGTGTGTGTGTGTGCACGCACTTTAGACGCAGTGACGCCACAGACTAATCGCTGAGTGATACACAATCAGCGAGAGAGATAACACGTCCTCAGAGCGAGACGGGGGACAGAGTCTGGTCACCTTCGTCCGTCCCTGCAGACGAGGGGGACAGAGTCTGGTCCCCCTCGTCCGTCCCTGCAGACGAGGGGGACAGAGTCTGGTCCCCCTCGTCCGTCCCTGCAGACGAGGGGGACGCGCCATCACAACTCTTCATAATTTAAATCTCAAGTTTTATCCCTTTCAACAGAATTGAAAATCAACACGTTTGTTGACGCTTTTTAATCAATATTTAACTTTTTCTTATGTTCTATCCCTTTTTTCAACACTTTTGAGGGTTAAAACCTGATATGTCCTCATGTTGTCCTTCATGTTGTCCTTCATGTTGTCCTCATGTTGTCCCCATGTTGTCGTTGTCCTCATGTGGTCCTCATATTGTCCCCATGTCGTTGTCTTCATGTCGCCCTCATGTTGTCCCCCATGTTGTCGTTGTCCTCATATTGTCCTCATGTCGTTGCCTTCATGTTGTTGTCCCCATGTTGTCCTCATGTTGTCCTCATGTTGTCCTCATGTTGTCCCCATGTTGTCCCCATGTTGTCCTCATGTTGCCCTCATGTTGCCCTCATGTTGCCCTCATGTTGTCCCCATGTTGCCCTCATGTTGTCCCCATGTTGTCCTCATGTTGTCCCCATGTTGTCCTCATGTTGTCCTCATGTTGCCCTCATGTTGTCCCCATGTTGTCCTCATGTTGTCCTCATGTTGTCCTCATGTTGTCCCCATGTTGTCCCCATGTGGCCCTCATGTTGTCCTCATGTTGTCCTATATCAATGTTCTTTTTAATTCCCCAAAATAACATGATTGATTCCACACAACGCTCTTTGCCAAGTACAAATCTCTACTTTCATTAATTTTGGGGCGTCTTATTCAATTTTATAGCATTTGAAACCAAATTGAAGTGTTTTTGAAATAGTATTGAGAGTAAAAGTTGACATATTCCAGTCTGTGATTATCATCAACATCCATTCCTTTAATTTTAGTCTCAATAATTCCTAATTTCTGCTTTTCTAACTCAAACATTAGGTATAATTTCCTATAAATGAGCTTTATTGACCATAAATTCTAAAAATAACTGTAAAACTAAAGTTAATAGTGTTGAAAACGTAAATACAAGTGACAAACATCTATAAAAAGCCTCATCAAAAGTGTTGATTTTTAACGGGAAGACACACGAGGGTTAAATGTAAGTCGGACTAGTTTCTGTCAGCTGGGAGAGATGACAGGAGGTTTAATGAATCATTGTTTGGATCGACAGGACTCTCCCAACGCTCAGACCAGGAGGACCATCGAATGCTGCAACACCGACTTCTGCAACAGAGACCTGCAGCCAACGCTGCCCCCCCAGGCGCCCGCCGGTTTTTAGTCTCAATAATTCCTAATTTCTGCTTTTCTAACTCAAACATTAGGTATAATTTCCTATAAATGAGGTTTATTGACCATAAATTCCAAACATTCCCAAAACTGAAGTTAATAAGTTAGTGTTACGTAGTGTTGAAAACGTCAAAAAAAGTGACAAATATTGAAAAAAGTGTCAAAAGTGTTGAAAAAAGGGACAAAAACAAGAAAAAGTGTTGATTTTCAATCCCCCCCCAGCAGACCCGCCCACCGGCCGTCTCTCTGTCATTTCGGTGACAGAGATCCTGAGCTTGTCTGTGGAATGTACAGCTGTCTGGCGTATGGATAAAACTAGATTTTAAATGTGTAACAACAACCCCCACACACACACACACCTGCCCCCCCCCCCACACACCCCCCCACACACCAAAACAATACTCCACTATGCTTATTCAACAGGAAAAAGGCGGCGGCAATGGGCTGCAAAGGAAGAGCTGAAGGTACAAGCATTCCCCCTGCTCTGGTGTTCCCCCTCTCATTCCCCTTGCTCTGGCGTTCCCCCTCTCATTCCCCTTGCTCTAGCGTTCCCCCTCTCATTCCCCTTGCTCTGGCGTTCCCCCTCTCATTCCCCTTGCTCTGGTGTTCCCCCTCTCATTCCCCTTGCTCTGGTGTTCCCCCTCTCATTCCCCTTGCTCTGGCGTTCCCCCTCTCATTCCCCTTGCTCTGGTGTTCCCCCTCTCATTCCCCTTGCTCTGGTGTTCCCCCTCTCATTCCCCTTGCTCTGGTGTTCCCCCTCTCATTCCCCTTGCTCTGGCGTTCCCCCTCTCATTCCCCTTGCTCTGGCGTTCCCCCTCTCATTCCCCTTGCTCTGGTGTTCCCCCTCTCATTCCCCTTGCTCTGGCGTTCCCCCTCTCATTCCCCCTGCTCTGGCGTTCCCCCTCTCATTCCCCTTGCTCTGGCGTTCCCCCTCTCATTCCCCCTGCTCTGGTGTTCCCCCTTTCATTCCCCTTGCTCTAGCGTTTCCCCCTCTCATTCCCCTTGCTCTAGCGTTCCCCCTTTCATTCCCCCTGCTCTGGCGTTCCCCCTTTCATTCCCCCTGCTCTGGCATTTCCCCCTTTCATTCCCCCTGCTCTGGCGTTTCCTCCTTTCATTCCCCCTGCTCTGGCGTTTCCTCCTTTCATTCCCCCTGCTCTGGCGTTTCCTCCTTTCATTCCCCCTGCTCTGGCGTTTCCTCCTTTCATTCCCCCTGCTCTGGCGTTTCCCCCTTTCATTCCCCCTGCTCTGGCGTTTCCCCCTTTCATTCCCCCTGCTCTGGCGTTTCCTCTTTTCATTCCCCCTGCTCTGGCGTTTCCCCCATTCATTCCCCCTGCTCTGGCGTTTCCCCCATTCATTCCCCCTGCTCTGGCGTTTCCCCCTTTCATTCCCCCTGCTCTGGCGTTTCCCCCTTTCATTCCCCCTGCTCTGGCGTTACCTCCTTTCATTCCCCCTGCTCTATTTCCTCCTTTCATTCCCCTGCTCTGGCGTTTCCCCTTTCATTCCCCCTGCTCTGGCGTTTCCCCCATTCATTCCCCCTGCTCTGGCGTTTCCCCCTTTCATTCCCCCTGCTCTGGCGTTTCCTCCTTTCATTCCCCCTGCTCTGGCGTTTCCTCCTTTCATTCCCCCTGCTCTGGCGTTTCCCCCATTCATTCCCCCTGCTCTGGCGTTTCCCCCTTTCATTCCCCATGCTCTGGCGTTTCCTCCTTTCATTCCTCCTGCTCTGGCGTTTCCTCCTTTCATTCCCCCTGCTGGCGTTTCCCCATTCATTCCCCCTGCTCTGGCGTTTCCCCTTTCATTCCCCCTGCTCTGGCGTTTCCTCCTTTCATTCCCCTGCTCTGGCGTTTCCTCCTTTCATTCCCCCTGCTCTGGCGTTTCCCATTCATTCCCCCTGCTCTGGCGTTTCCCCTTTCATTCCCCCTGCTCTGGCGTTTCCTCCTTTCATTCCCCCTGCTCTGGCGTTTCCCCCATTCATTCCCCCTGCTCTGGCGTTTCCCCTTTCATTCCCCCTGCTCTGGCGTTTCCCCCATTCATTCCCCCTGCTCTGGCGTTTCCCCCTTTCATTCCCCCTGCTCTGGCGTTTCCTCCTTTCATTCCCCCTGCTCTGGCGTTTCCCCCATTCATTCCCCCTGCTCTGGCGTTTCCTCCTCTCATTCCCCCCTGCTCTGGCGTTTCCTCCTCTCATTCCCCCCTGCTCTGGCGTTGACACTTAAAACCCTAACGTAGCGTTCAGAACTACACGGGAGGAGCTGGTCCAGGACCTGAAAAGAGCTGGGACCACCGTTTCCAAGGTTACTGTTGGTAAGACGTCATGGTTTGAAATCATGCATGGCCCGGAAGGTTCCCCTGCTTAAACCAGACCATGTCAGGGCCCGTCTTAAGTTGGCCAACGACCATCTGGAGGATCCAGAGGAGTCCTGGGAGGAAGTCATGTGGTCTGATGAGACCAGAATAGAACTTTTTGGTCATAATTCCACTAACCGTGTTTGGAGGAAGAAGAATGATGAGGACCATCCCAAGACCACCATCCCTACGGTGAAGCATGGGGGGGTAGCATCATGCTTTGGGGGGGTTTCTGCACATGGGACAGGGGACTGCACTGTATTAAGGAGAGGAGGACCGGGGCCATGTATTGGGAGATTTTGGGGAACAACCTCCTTCCCTCAGTTAGAGCATTGAAGATGGGTCGAGGTCTTCCAACATGACAATGACCTGAAGCAGCCAGGAGAACCAAGGAGGGGCTCTGGAAGAAGCAGATCAAGGTTCTGGTTCTGGTCTAGCCAGTCTCCAGACCTAAACCCAATAGAGAATCTTTGGAGGGAGCTCAAACTCCGTGTTTCTCAGTGACAGCCCAGAAACCTGACTGATCTAGAGAAGATCTGTGTGGAGGAGTGGACCAGAATCCCTTCTGCAGGGTGTGAAACCTGGTGAAGAACTACAGGAAACGTTTGACCAAACAAAGGCTACTGAACCAAATATTAACAGTGATTTTCTCAGGTGTTCAAATACTTATTTGCAGCTGTATCATACAAATAAATAGTTAAATCCTCCATTGTGATGTCTGGATGTTTTTTAGATGATGTCTCTCACAGTGGACATGCACCTACGAGGACATCAGACCCTCCAGGATCTCTAAGGGGGACAACTTGCTAAATAGCAGCGTGTTAAATACTTATTTTCCTCACTGTATATATTTTTTAAAGTTGTTTTGCTTATTTCTGAGATTTTTGGGACAAAAAATTTCATCTTTTTTGTCAGAGTGTAGGACACATCTCCTGTTTTTTTGTCTAAATACCACGACGGCGTCTATTCACATACATCAATAAGACCGCATGTCGACCGGGACGTAAACACAACGCATACTGTGTCAAATAATGTGAATTTCTCCCATTTGGACATAGTTTTTAATTCATATAAAACGTCTGCTACGGAGCCATAATGTGAGCTACGAGGTAACGGAGCCTTTTATACGTTGTCGTGTTTCTTTAGATAAAACAACGGAAAAATAGAAACGTTAAACGCTTCAGATGGAAAGTTATTCGCTGTCAAAGTGAATGGGAGTCAATGGGATGCTAACGGCGGACGATAGCTTGTTAGCATCAAAATGCTAAGAGAGGCTTGCTAACCCCCTCTGTAAATCATTGTAGGGCTGCCTTTCAAGCTACACTGTGAAATTTTCCCGCTTCGCCCCCCCCCCCACAGGTTGGAAGTGGAATTGTCCATTTTGCCGAAGTTGTTTTTGCTTTTTTCGGGACAAATTTCGCCGTTTTTGTCGCCTTTCTATATGTTTTGTTTATATTCGTGGCCTTTTGACGCTAAATTTTGTTTTTCTGAATCCATGCAGAGATGTCCCGGGACCCCCCCTAGACACCCCCCCTCCCGAGAGGGGTGGGAGGGGGGCAGGAGTTGGGTTGGATCCGGAGGGCCGCTGGTTCAAGTCTC
>JABXJD010001324.1:65000-80000 GCA_013375575.1 Percina caprodes
ATCTATCTCTCTATCTATCATCCATCCATCATCTATCACTTTCTCTCTCTATCCATCTATCTATCTATCCATCTCTATCTATCTATCTATCTATCTATCTATCTCTCTCTCTCTCTCTCTCTCTCTCTCTCTCTCTCTCTATCTATCTATCCATCTCTCTCTCTCTCTATCTATCTATCTATCTATCTATCCATCTCTCTCTCTCTCTATCTATCTATCTATCTATCTATCTATCTATCTATCTATCTATCTCTCTCTCTCTCTCTCTCTCTCTCTCTATCTATCTATCCATCTCTCTCTCTCTCTATCTATCTATCTATCTATCTATCCCTCTCTCTCTCTCTCTCTATCTATCTATCTATCTATCTATCTATCTATCTATCTATCTATCTATCTATCTATCTATCTCTCTGTCTCTCTATCTATCTATCTCTCTATCTATCATCCATCCATCATCTATCACTTTCTCTCTCTATCCATCTATCTATCTATCCATCTCTATCTATCTATCTATCTATCTATCTCTCTCTCTCTCTCTCTCTCTCTCTCTCTCTCTCTCTCTCTCTATCTCTCTCTCTCTCTCTCTCTCTCTCTCTATCTATCTATCCATCTCTCTCTCTCTCTATCTATCTATCTATCTATCTATCTATCTATCCATCTCTCTCTCTCTCTCTCTCTATCTATCTATCCATCTCTCTCTCTCTCTCTCTCTCTCTATCTATCCGTCGTTTTGTTGCAACCATAAAACTTAATCAACTCATTATTTATTCAGCGTTCATCACATGAGAAAATCAGATGAGACCTTTTCCTTTGAGTCGATATTCATGAAATTCCATCAAATTTGACTGTTTCCAGAAGGCATTTTCATTCAATATCACTTAATTAAATCCTTAATTGTTAACTGACATAAGGCGTGTGGCCGGAGGAAGCGACTACCTGATGACGCTGTTGCAGGATCCACACAGAGGCGTGCGGCTGCTGGCGGCGAACCGCTCCGCCCTTTGGGCCACGCCCCTCGCCACAGGAGCGAAGGGGGCGGGGCTTGGTGTGGCGGGGCGGGGCTGGGAGTGGCGGGTGCAGCGGGGAGGGATTGGGGATGAAGGCTGGGGGAGGAGGGGCGCCCTGGGGCAGCGGCTGCACCTTCACGGTGCCCGTGGTCGTCTTACTGGGGTCGAACTTGTCTGCAAAGTTGGTGTCGGACACCCAGGGGGGGCGGTTGGAGGAGGCGGGGCCAGGGGGGGCCGGTGCCGGGGCGGCAGCTGGGGGGGCGGCAGCTGGGGGGGCGGTCGCTGGAGGAGGAGAGAGAAAAAACATTCGTTTAAAAGCTTCCAAATTATGTTGTCCGTTATTTTTTATTTTTTTATGTGTAATTTCTTATTAATAATTATCTAACTTTATTCTTGTGTTTTATCTGTTTTTAAATTTTTTTTATTTTTTTATTTTTTTATTTTTTTATTTTTTTATTTTTTTTTTTTATTTTTTTATTTTTTTATTTTTAGTTTGTTTTTAAATTAAAAAAAAATATTTTCTTATTTTCTTATTTTAAAATGTAAAATTTTTTTTTCTTTTTCTTTTTTTAAATTTTATTTTCTTATTTATTTTTAATGTTTTTATGTTTAATTTCTTCTACTGCACTGTAACTTTATTCTTGTGTTCATCTGTTTTTATTTTTGTTTTTAAATTTTTTTGTTTAATTTTTTTATTTTTATGTTCTTATTTTTTATGTTTTTATTTTATTTTATTATTCATTTATTTATTTTTGTTTTTTATATTTTTATTTTTTGTTTAATTTCTTCTACTGCACTGTACTTTTATTCTTGTGTTTTATCTGTTTTTATTTTTGTTTTTAAATTTTTTTTATTTTCTTATTTTTTTAATTTATTTTTTTAATTTATATTTTTAAATTTCATTTTCTTATTTTTAGTTTGCTTTTAAATTTAAAAAAAAATATTTTCTTATTTTTAAATTTTAAATTTTCTTTCTTTTTCTTTTTTAAAATTTTATTTTCTAACTGTTTTATAAAGCTTTCCTTTCCTCTGATTGACACTATAAATAAAATAACTGCTGATTAGAGAACATCTCTGACCCCCCCCACCAAACTGAGACTGAGTGATGAGTCAGAGATGTTAACCAATCAGCAAAGGGTCAACGCCCCCCCCACCACCCCCCAGGCTTGAATGTGCCCCTGTGTTGCAGCTGTCTCACCTGGCTGGGAAGGGTAGATGCAGGCGGTGCTGACCACCTTGGGGGGGCCGGAGCCAAGAGGGACCTGGATGGAGCTCTGCTGAGTGGGCGGGGCATGCTGCGTGGGGGGATGCTGGTACTGCTGCTGGATTGGCTGCTGGTACTGCTGCTGGATTGGCTGCTGGTACTGCTGCTGGATTGGCTGCTGGTACTGCTGCTGGTACTGCTGCGGGATTGGCTGGTACTGCTGTGGAGGCGGGGCTTGTGGAGCCTGATGCATGGCAGGAGGCTGAGCGTATTGGCTGGAGAAGAAGGAGAAATGTTGATTTTTGCAATTATTTTCCACCCCCCTGCCATGGATGGATTACTAAGACGGCCAACTGGAAACTATTTAACCCTCCTGTTGTCCTCCCGGGTCAAAAAGGGACAAAAAATTGACATTTTTGTCCCTTTTTCAACCCGGAATTCATGCTCAATAACCTTCATTTATAGCTATACCTCATATTTGAGTTAAAAAAGAAGAAATTATGAATTATTGTGACTAATAGTTAAGATCAGAGGAATGAAAGAGCGTTGGAAGGATCCATTTTATGGTAATTTGGTTAAAAATAAACTCAGATTTCAGATATAGACGTTTATTAAAGGACACCAGGAGGGTTAAATGTTGTCAACAGATCTGAGGGACGCCCTGTCTGGGATGCAGGGACGGATGATGAATTGTTACCTGTGAGGGGCGGGGCCAGGTGAAGTGTGGGCGGGGTCCAGAGGCCGCAGAGCGGAGGGGGCGGGGCCAGCAGAAGCTGGAGCATGCTCAGTAGGGCTAAAGCACAGGAAGCGTTAGGAGGGACACATTCTGAAATATAGTTAATACATTTATATATTTACACACGCAGTCCTTACCAGCCTGCATGGAAAAACATATAAAGTATATACATATATTTACATATTTTATATATATATGTGTATATATATACATATATGTGTGTATATATATGTATATATATACACATATATACATATATAGTATATTTAGTATTCAGATCAGATTAGTTAAAGCAAGGAAAGAAAAAGATCACGCTTGTTATCGTCTCGTGCACAAATCAAAATGCTCAATATTGCTCTGGTTTTATTTTTCCTATCATTATATTTTGGAGATTTGAACGTATTCTTTTAACCGCTGAAGATAACTCACACAGGACCAATGCCAACGTGAGCCCTGAGCACCCAACGGACCTCAGGTGCTGAGGGAGGCCACATGCGACGAAGAGGAGATGAAAGGGAGATGAAAGGGAGATGAAAAGGAGAGGAAAGGGAGATGAAAAGGAGAGGAAAGGGAGATGAAAGGGAGATGAAAGGGAGATGAAGAGGAGATGAAAGATGAAAAGGAGATGAAAATGAGATGAAAGGGAGATGAAAATGAGATGAAAGGAGATGAAAGGGAGATGAAAAGGAGATGAAAGGGAGATGAAAGGGAGATGAAGAGGAGATGAAAGGAGATGAAAAGGAGATGAAAATGAGATGAAAGGGAGATGAAGAGGAGATGAAAGGAGATGAAAAGGAGATGAAAGGAGATGAAAGGGAGGTGAAAAGGAGATGAAAGGGAGATGAAAAGGAGATGAAAATGAGATGAAAGGAGATGAAAGGGAGGTGAAAAGGAGATGAAAGGGAGATGAAAAGGAGAAGAAAGGGAGATGAAAAGGAGAAGAAAGGGAGATGAAAAGGAGATGAATGGGAGGTGAAAAGGAGATGAAAAGGAGAGGAAAGGGAGATGAAAGGGAGATGAAAAGGAGATGAAAGGAGATGAAAAATAGATGAAAAGGAGATGAAAGGGAGATGAAAAGAGACGAAAAAGATGGCAAAAGGAGACAAAGAGGCAACAAAAAGAAGATGAAAAAGAGACAAAAAGGTGACAAAGAGGTGGTAAAAAGAGTGAGGCCACATGGGCTCAGATGGGTAGAAATGGGATTGGGACGGCACTTCATGACATCACGTTACCACGGCAACGTTTAATAACAAAGATGAAGCAGACACATGGCGGTTGCTTCCCACGCGGCCGAGGCCCAGGAGACGGCGGTCTACACAACCCGGACCACGGGTCCGCCACCATGGTCTCCACGGTTACCGTCACAGTATACATACAGATATATGAAACTATTCGTATAGCGATGGAGTCTCTAATCTCTAATCTCTAATCTCTAATCTCTAATCTCCAAAGACTTTGTACTTTGTTTTATTGAGCTGCAGATCTGCAGCACGTCTCTCCTGGTGAGACGCTGTCATCCAGTCAGAGATATCAGATCATCTGAATCCACTGCACATGAGATGATATTTCCCACTGTGGCTCCTAGTGAAGCTGAGTTTGACCCCGCTGACCTTAACGATGTGCGCTCAGAGGTCCACACTCCGTTAGCATTAGCATTAGCATTAGCGTTAGCATCTAAAGGCTTCATTAGGAGATATTCCTCTGGGTGTTATCTCTTCTCCAGTGAGTCACGTCTGAGCTGCTTCCTTCACGATGACTTGGAGACAGAAAGGAAAAGGCCGACCTCCGACTGATTCATGTTGAGTCATCGCGGGGCGGGGGCAGCAGGGATCAATTGTGCAAAATGGAGGGATGATTAAATAAGAAAAGCTCCATCCATCAACGCTCGGGCGGAGGTTAAAAGCTTCGTCCGTCGTCTCAGAGAAGCAGCAGATCTCAGCGTCTCATTTATATTATGTATATTATATATATTATATCATTATATTTATTTATAACACACTGTAACCCTTTGATGTACATTTACAGCTAAAATCTCACAGTATCTTACTGTTTTAATGTTATAAAGACTCATACTGTAAGTGGCAATGCATTCTGGGAGAAAATAATACATATATTACAGCACTATCTGCAGTATGTTGCAGATTACAGGTATTCACTGTTAATCACAGTGCAGTGGAGTACTAAAATGCTGTAAATTACTGTAAATTAACAGTAAATTACTGTATAAAGTGCATGGGCTGTGAATACTCGATTCTGATTGGCTGCAGGGTGTCCATAAAACGTCTTATAGGACACCTACTGAAGGAGTTGCCTCGTCCTCTGAACACCACGGAGTCTCTTTTCTTCATATTCATCATTATTATTAATTATTAGAAGCAGAAATGGACATGAAGGTGTTTTACACCACTGCTGTTTTTCAAAATAAGAGTCTAAAAGAAGGTCAATATGAGTTAACCTTAACGTTATGATGTCAAGATACGGGGACCTTTAGAGGGAGGGGGGGGGGTGTTGGGAGCGGGACGGAGTGGACTGTGAGCAGCCGGGGGGGGGGTGTGTGGGGGGTGGGGGGTCAGCAGCTGTCTGCGTACCTGCTCCTCCTCACCACCTCCTCCTCCTCCTCCTCCTCCTCCCCCCCTGGTGCTGCAGACAGAAGACACAGCGGACGTCAGTCAACTTCCTGTTTACAGGTGAGTCAGGTAAGTTCAATAGGAACACACTGGAAGGAAAAGATGTGTTTTTATCCTCTCTCTCCTCTTCCTCTCTCCTTTTCCTCACTTCCTCTCTCTCCTCTTCCTCTCTCCTTTTCCTCACTTCCTCTCTCTCCTCTTCCTCTCTTCTCCTCCTCACTTCCTCTCTCTCCTTTGCCTTACTTCCTCTCTCCTCCTCCTCACTTCCTCTCTCTCCTTGTCCTCTCTTCTCCTCCTCACTTCCTCTCTCTCCTTTGCCTTACTTCCTCTCTCCTCCTCCTCACTTCCTCTCTCTCCTTTTCCTCACTTCCTCTCTCTCCTCTTCCTCTCTCCTCCTCCTCACTTCCTCTCTCTCCTTTTCCTCACTTCCTCTCTCTCCTCTTCCTCTCTCCTCCTCCTCACTTCCTCTCTCTCTTTTCCTCCTCTCTCCTCCTCCTCACTTCCTCTCTCTCCTCCTCCTCACTTCCTCTCTCTCCTCCTCCTCACTTCCTCTCTCTCCTCGTCCTCTCTTCTCCTCCTCACTTCCTCTCTCTCCTTTGCCTTACTTCCTCTCTCCTCCTCCTCACTTCCTCTCTCTCCTTTTCCTCACTTCCTCTCTCTCCTCTTCCTCTCTCCTCCTCCTCACTTCCTCTCTCTCCTTTTCCTCACTTCCTCTCTCTCCTATTCCTCTCTCCTCCTCCTCACTTCCTCTCTCTCCTCCTCCTCACTTCCTCTCTCTCCTCTTCCTCACTTCCTCTCTCTCCTTTTCCTTACTTCCTCTCTCTTCCTCCTCACTTCCTCTCTCTCCTCTTCCTCTCTCTCCTTTTCCTCACTTCCTCTCTCTGTCCCCGCCAACCTTGTGGTTACGGGGCCAGTTGTAAGTATCTACCAGCTTATATATAAGATATCCATACATATATATATATAATCTAATATAATAAAAGGAAGCAGGAACTCACAGGCCGGTGTCCTGGTCACATGGGCCAGGACTCTGAAGGACTTGGACTGCAGGTTGGCTGCAGTGCTGCGGCGCCCCCATTCGCTCAGGTCCTGGTCCTTCTCCGCACTCTGGACGGCCTGATAGACCGGGGACGCGGTGTCTACGAGAGCGTCTCTAACAGGGAGAGGACTGCAACCCCGATACCAAGCCAAGTCAACACCAGGACGCTACAGACTTCAGCTGGAGGGGGACTCTAGCAATGCGTTGAGTTGTCTGCTGTAGAGTTTAGGATGCCCTAAACTCGACAAAAGGCGAGAGGGAGGCGAAAAGGCAGCGAAAAGGTGACAAAAGGCGGTGAGATGGTGGTAAAAGGCAACGAAATGGCAACAAAATGGCAACAAAATCGCGAAAAAAGGCGGTAAAAGGCGGTGAAATGGCTGTAAAAAGCGACGAAATGGCAGTGAAATGGCGGTGAAAAGGCGGTAAAACTGAAGTAAAATGGCGACAAAATGGTGACAAAAAGCGATGAAATGGCGGTAAAAAGGCGGTGAAATGGCGGTGAAATGGTGGTAAAAGGAACAAAATGGCAACAAAATGGCGACAAAATGGCGACAAGAAGGCGGTAAAGGCGGTAAAAGCGGTAAAAAGCGGTGAAATGGCGGTAAAGGCGGCGAAAAGGCGACAAAAAGGCTGTGAAATGGCTGTGAAATGGCGGTGAAATGGCGGTAAAAGGCAACAAAATGGCGGTAAAAAGGCGGCAAAAATGTGGCGAAAAGGCGACAAAAAGGCGGTTTAAGATGCCTACACTGTAAATAATATCTGAAATCTCCAGTTATTACTGTAGATTTCACAGTAACACTGCTGGATATGATTTTACAGTAGAAGGCTGTAAATGTAAATTACAGCCTTGTCGCCATGACAACATTACAGTAGTCTAAGTATTACTTATAAAAAATCCCAATATAGCCCCTATACTAAAAAAAGATCTCACAGGAAGTTACTGTAGATTATACAGTAAGTTTTTTACAGCGTGCTGCCGCTTTTATTGAGTTTTCTGATTTCTAACAAAGAACGAGATGATTCACAGAACAGGAGAGCAGTACTGAGCTGGTGTTGATTTGGGTTTGAGACCGCCCCAAAAGTCTTTAAATGAGTTCAAATCCCCAAATACAGCAAGATGTTAATACAACATTGCAGGGCTGTAGTCAAGACCAGGACCAGTCGAGTCCAAGACAAGACCGAGTCCAAAGAGGTTTGAGTCCGAGTCAAGACCGAGTCCAAAGAGGTTTGAGTCCGAGTCAAGACCGAGTCCAAAGAGGTTTGAGTCCGAGTCAAGACCGAGTCCAAAGAGGTTTGAGTCCGAGTCAAGACCGAGTCCAAAAAGGTTTGAGTCCGAGTCAAGACAGAGTCCAAAGAGGTTGGAGTCCAACAAGACCGAGTCCAAAGAGGTTCGAGTCCGAGTCAAGACAGAGTCCAAAGAGGTTGGAGTCCAACAAGACCGAGTCCAAAGAGGTTCGAGTCCGAGTCAAGACAGAGTCCAAAGAGGTTGGAGTCCAACAAGACCGAGTCCAAAAAGGTTGGAGTCCGAGTCAAGACCGAGTCCAAACAGGTTGGAGTCCGAGTCAAGACCGAGTCCAAACAGGTTGGAGTCCGAGTCAAGACCGAGTCCAAAAAGGTTTGAGTCCGAGTCAAGACCGAGTCCAAAGAGGTTTGAGTCAGTCAAGACCGAGTCCAAAGAGGTTTGAGTCCGAGTCAAGACCGAGTCCAAAGAGGTTTGAGTCCGAGTCAAGACCGAGTCCAAAGAGGTTTGAGTCCGAGTCAAGACCGAGTCCAAAGAGGTTTGAGTCCGAGTCAAGACCGAGTCCAAAAAGGTTTGAGTCCGAGTCAAGACAGAGTCCAAAGAGGTTGGAGTCCAACAAGACCGAGTCCAAAGAGGTTCGAGTCCGAGTCAAGACAGAGTCCAAAGAGGTTGGAGTCCAACAAGACCGAGTCCAAAGAGGTTTGAGTCCGAGTCAAGACAGAGTCCAAAGAGGTTGGAGTCCAACAAGACCGAGTCCAAAAGGTTGGAGTCCGAGTCAAGACCGAGTCCAAACAGGTTGGAGTCCGAGTCAAGACCGAGTCCAAACAGGTTGGAGTCCGAGTCAAGACCGAGTCCAAAAGGTTTGAGTCCGAGTCAAGACCGAGTCCAAAGAGGTTTGAGTCCGAGTCAAGACAGAGTCCAAAGAGGTTGGAGTCCGAGTCAAGATCGAGTCCAAACAGGTTGGAGTCCGAGTCAAGACCGAGTCCAAAGTGGTTTGAGTCCGAGTCAAGACCGAGTCCAAAGAGGTTTGAGTCCGAGTCAAAACCGAGTCCAAAGAGGTTTAAGTCTGAGTCAAGACTGAGTCCAAAGAGGTTTGAGTCCAAGTCAAGACCGAGTCCAAAGAGGTTTAAGTCTGAGTCAAGACCAAGTCCAAAGAGGTTTAAGTCTGAGTCAAGACCGAGTCCAAAGAGGTTTGAGTCCGAGGCAAGTCCGAGTCCAAATACTAGCGAGTCCGAGACTATAGAAAACGGTCTTGAGTCTGGACTTGAGTCCTACAGCCCTGCAACATGGGGTACTGTTAGAGGGTTAGACACAGAATAAGCAGATCTGAACCCTGACAGGAGGAGAAAGGGCTCCGAACATTCAGGTTTCATCAGTCTGACTTCCTTTGCTTCTCTTTCATGTTGCTTAATTTCCTTTTTATTCTGTTTTTTATTCTGTTTTTTATTGTGTTTTTATTGTGTTTTTTATTGTGTTTTTATTGTGTTTTTGTTTTTATTCTGACGTTGTTTCCAGATCTGATGACGGAGAGAAGACGAGGACCAACAGGAGGTTCTTCATTCCTCTGATCAGCTGACATTTCAGTCACAGTGTGTGTGTGTGTGTGCGTGCGTCTGTGTGTGTATGTCTGTGTGTGTGTGTGTGTCTGTGTGTGTGTGTGTCTGTGTGTGTGTGTCTGTGTGTGTGCGTCTGTGTGTGTGTGTGTGTGCGCGTCTGTGTGTGTGTGTGCGTCTGTGTGTGTGTGTGTCTGTGTGTGTGTGTGCGTATGTGTGTGTGTGTGCGTCTGTGTGTGTGTGTCTGTGTGTGTGTGTGCGTATGTGTGTGTGTGTGAGTGTGCGTATGTGTGTGTGTGTGTGTGCGCGTCTGTGTGTGTGTGTGTGTGTGCATATGTGTGTGTGTGTGTGTGTGTGTGTGTGTGTGTGTGTGTCTGTGTGTGTGTCTGTGTGTGTGTGTGTGTCTGTGTGTGTGTGTGTCTGTGTGTGTGTGTGTGTGTGTGTGTGTTTAATCCTCTCCTCTCGGGGAAAAAACAAATGATTTTTCTTTTCATCCCTAGCCCGCAATCTTCCAACAAGATGGGAAACTGATTGTTAGAGTAACAACAACACAACAATCCATATATATATATATATATGTATATATATATATATATATATATATATATATATATATATATATATATGGTTACCATGACAACAAGGCCACGACAAAGGCGACAAAAAGGGGGTAAAAAGGCGATGAATAGGCAACAAAGACGGAACGAAAAAGCGATGTTTCTCCCGATGTTGTGTAACCCTGGTCGTCCTCAGAGACTCAGACTGGACAGATAGTCTAGCTAGCGGTCTGGATTTACCCTGCAGAGATCTGAGGACCAGGTGACCATAGTCCTCAGATTGGACAGATAGTCTAGCTAGCGGTCTGGATTTACCCTGCAGAGACCTGAGGACCAGGTGACCATAGTCCTCAGATTGGACAGATGGTCTAGCTAGCTGTCTGGATTTACCCTGCAGAGACCTGAGGACCAGGTGACCATAGTCCTCAGATTGGACAGATAGTCTAGCTAGCGGTCTGGATTTACCCTGCAGAGACCTGAGGACCAGGTAACCATAGTCCTCAGAAACCAGCCGCAGGTTAGAGCACCGACACAGAGACAGAGGACGGGGACGGAGGTTAGACACAGAGACAGAGGACGGGGACGGAGGTTAGACACAGAGACAGTGGACGGGGACGGATGTTAGACACAGAGACAGAGGACGGGACGGATGTTAGAGCGCCAACACAGGGACAGAGGACGGAGACGGAGGTTAGACACAGAGACAGAGGACGGGGACGGATGTTAGACACAGAGACAGAGGACGGGGACGGAGGTTAGACACAGAGACAGAGGACGGGGACGGAGGTTAGACACAGAGACAGAGGACGGGGACGGAGGTTAGACACAGAGACAGGGGACGGGGGTTAGACACAGAGACAGAGGACGGGGACGGA
The DNA here is from genome assembly GCA_013375575.1 of Percina caprodes. Lineage (NCBI taxonomy): Eukaryota > Metazoa > Chordata > Actinopteri > Perciformes > Percidae > Percina > Percina caprodes. The sequence goes on from JABXJD010001324.1 coordinate 75,839, forward strand.
TGTTAGACACAGAGACAGAGGACGGAGGTTAGACACAGTGGACGGGGACGGAGGTTAGACAGTGGACGGGGACGGAGGTTAGACACAGTGGACGGGGACGGAGGTTAGACACAGAGACAGAGGACGGGGACGGAGGTTAGACACAGAGACAGAGGACGGAGACGGATGTTAGACACAGAGACAGAGGACGGGGACGGAGGTTAGACACAGAGACAGTGGACGGGGACGGATGTTAGACACAGAGACAGAGGACGGGGACGGAGGTTAGACACAGAGACAGAGGACGGGGACGGAGGTTAGACACAGAGACAGGGACGGGGGTTAGACACAGAGACAGAGGACGGGGACGGATGTTAGACACAGAGACAGAGGACGGAGGTTAGACACAGTGGACGGGACGGAGGTTAGACAGTGGACGGGACGGAGGTTAGACACAGTGGACGGGACGGAGGTTAGACACAGAGACAGAGGACGGGGACGGAGGTTAGACACAGAGACAGGGGACGGGGACGGAGGTTAGACACAGAGACAGAGGACGGGGACGGAGGTTAGACACAGAGACAGAGGACGGAGACGGATGTTAGACACAGAGACAGAGGACGGGGACGGAGGTTAGACACAGAGACAGTGGACGGGGACGGATGTTAGACACAGAGACAGAGGACGGGGACGGAGGTTAGACACAGAGACAGAGGACGGGGACGGAGGTTAGACACAGAGACAGTGGACGGGGACGGATGTTAGACACAGAGACAGAGGACGGGGACGGAGGTTAGAACGCCATCACAGTTTGGTCTGTGTGTGTTGTACGTGACTCTGAAGAGGAAGAAGAGGAGGAAGAGGAGGAAGAAGAGGAGGAAGAGGAAGCGGAGGAAGAGGAGGAAGAGGAAGCGGAGGAAGAGGAAGCGGAGGCGAAGGAGCCGGCGGTCCTTACCCGGCGTCGTGGCCCATCCCCTGCGTCTGCCCGGCGATGACGTCCATGATGGCGTCCTGCGAGTACATGTTGATGGGCGTGTTGTACTGGGCGTGGGTGATGGTGGCCTTGCCCCCGGGGCCCTTCACCTCGATGGGCTTGTGGGTGGGGAGGGGGGCCGGGGTGAAGCCCGCGCTGGCGTTGGCACGGAGACGGGCAACGGAGAGGGTGGGGGAAGAAAGATGGCGGGAAAAAGGTAGAGGGAAGTTTGTGAGGGCGGGAGATAAGGGGGGCGACGGGGACGACGTGGTGATGTCACTGACCAATGGGAGGAGAGGGCAGATTTGAGTCTCATGCTCAGATTTTAACGGTTTACGACATCCATGAAATAATAAAGTTCTCTCATTACGAAGAATAACAGAAGACGGAAATAGTTTCAGAAACGTCGTAGCTATCTATGGTTGATAGATGCTAACGTTAGCTCAAAACACCATTCAACTGACAGCCTTTGTTGTGTTTGATGCTAACTTGTAGCTAAGCTAGCAGTGAACCAACTTGGTTAAGTAGGTCCATTTTTACTGTGTTGACGTTACAGAAGTCTCTCGTTAGCATCTCGGAGGCTACTTCAGACGTTACAGAAGTCTCTCGTTAGCATCTCGGAGGCTACTTCGGACGTTACAGAAGTCTCTCGTTAGCATCTCGGAGGCTACTTCAGACGTTACAGAAGTCTCTCGTTAGCATCTCGGAGGCTACTTCAGACGTTACAGAAGTCTCTCGTTAGCATCTGGGAGGCTACTTCAGACGTTACAGAAGTCTCTCGTTAGCATCTCGGAGGCTACTTCAGACGTTACAGAAGTCTCTCGTTAGCATCTGGGAGGCTACTTCAGACGTTACAGAAGTCTCTCGTTAGCATCTCGGAGGCTACTTCAGACGCTACAGAAGTCTCTCGTTAGCATCTCGGAGGCTACTTCGGACGCTACAGAAGTCTCTCGTTAGCATCTCGGAGGCTACTTCAGACGTTACAGAAGTCTCTCGTTAGCATCTCGGAGGCTACTTCGACGCTACAGAAGTCTCTCGTTAGCATCTCGGAGGCTACTTCAGACGTTACAGAAGTCTCTCGTTAGCATCTCGGAGGCTACTTCGGACGTTACAGAAGTCTCTCGTTAGCATCTCGGAGGCTACTTCAGACGTTACAGAAGTCTCTCGTTAGCATCTCAGAGGCTACTTCAGACGCTACAGAAGTCTCTCGTTAGCATCTCGGAGGCTACTTCAGACGCTACAGAAGTCTCTCGTTAGCATCTCGGAGGCTACTTCAGACGCTACAGAAGTCTCTCGTTAGCATCTCGGAGGCTACTTCGGACGTTACAGAAGTCTCTCGTTAGCATCTCGGAGGCTACTTCAGACGCTACAGAAGTCTCTCGTTAGCATCTCGGAGGCTACTTCAGACGTTACAGAAGTCTCTCGTTAGCATCTCGGAGGCTACTTCAGACGTTACAGAAGTCTCTCGTTAGCATCTCGGAGGCTACTTCAGACGTTACAGAAGTCTCTCGTTAGCATCTCGGAGGCTACTTCAGACGTTAGAGAAGTCTCTCGTTAGCATCTCGGAGGCTACTTCAGACGCTACAGAAGTCTCTCGTTAGCATCTCGGAGGCTACTTCAGACGTTACAGAAGTCTCTCGTTAGCATCTCGGAGGCTACTTCAGACGTTACAGAAGTCTCTCGTTAGCATCTCGGAGGCTACTTCAGGCGTTACAGAAGTCTCTCGTTAGCATCTCGGAGGCTACTTCAGGCGTTACAGAAGTCTCTCGTTAGCATCTCGGAGGCTACTTCAGGCGTTAGAGAAGTCTCTCGTTAGCATCTCGGAGGCTACTTCAGACGCTACAGAAGTCTCTCGTTAGCATCTCGGAGGCTACTTCAGGCGTTACAGAAGTCTCTCGTTAGCATCTCGGAGGCTACTTCGGACGCTACAGAAGTCTCTCGTTAGCATCTCGGAGGCTACTTCAGACGTTAGAGAAGTCTCTCGTTAGCATCTCGGAGGCTACTTCAGACGTTAGAGAAGTCTCTCGTTAGCATCTCGGAGGCTACTTCAGACGCTACAGAAGTCTCTCGTTAGCATCTCGGAGGCTACTTCAGACGTTACAGAAGTCTCTCGTTAGCATCTCGGAGGCTACTTCAGACGTTACAGAAGTCTCTCGTTAGCATCTCGGAGGCTACATGTCCCTCTCCTCTCATTGGTCGGTGACAGACGATGTTACGCATTCTGTTTGGCTAATAAAGTTCGAAAATGTGTTTTTAATGCCATATTTTTCCATCTTTATAAAGTCCATTAATGTAACGTTCTCGTATTATCTACACTTTCAGTCAGTGAGCATGTTAGCGTGTATAGAGCCAACATGTTTTGACATGTAAATCAGTAAAGTATGTGTTTATTCAACCAAAACTATAGTTTCTAGTAGACTTTTAGTAGTTTTATTTGGTTTCTGTCAACTTTGAATGAATATATATATATATATATATATATATATATATATATATATATATATATATATATATATATATATTCTGTTTACCAGAAGCAGCTATGATGTAGCTAGCGGAACCAACCAGACTCCATTTAAAAACAGTCCTTTTAGCGTGTATAGAGCTAACATGTTTTCACATGTAAATCAGTAAAGTTTGTGTTTATTTCAACCAACACTAGAGTTATGATGGTTGGTAAAGTGTAGAAGACCAAAAACGTCATTTCATAGTTTGATTTGGTTTCTGATGAGTGTGAATGAAGCGTGTTGTACGATGCTAAAATGACTGTTTATTTACATGGAGTCTGGTGGGTTTAGCGAATCGGGCCTTAGCAATACAATATGTAGATAATACCCCAGTTTTGCTAAAAAAAATTAAATACATACAGTGTTGTTTTAATGGTGAAGTGTAAAGTGCCTTATCCCTTCAGAGATATAAGGTTTAATAATGTATTTAAGACCTTTCTGTTTTCCAGTAACAGCTATTTGACAAAGATAGTGCGGAACAAACCAGACTCCATTTAAAAAAACAGTACTTTTAGCGTGTATAGAGCCAACATATTTTCACATGTACTTTAAATCGGTAAAGTAAGTGTTTAGCAACATATATATATATATATATATATATATATATATATATATATATATATATATATATATATATGTTTAATGTGTATTGAGCCAACATATTTTCATCATGCTTTGCAAACAACGCAAGTCTTAACCCTTG
>JABXJD010001324.1:90000-95246 GCA_013375575.1 Percina caprodes
TCTGGTGGAGATATGCTGCTCTATACACACTAAAAGTAGTGATTATTTACATGGAGTCTGGTGGAGATATGCTGCTCTATACATGTTAAAAGTAGTGATTATTTACATGGAGTCTGGTGGAGATATGCTGCTCTATACACACTAAAAGTAGTGATTATTTACATGGAGTCTGGTGGAGATATGCTGCTCTATACATGTTAAAAGTAGTGATTATTACATGGAGTCTGGTGGAGATATGCTGCTCTATACACACTAAAAGTAGTGATTATTTACATGGAGTCTGGTGGGTTTGGTGATGGTGATTTCTGTTTCATGTTAAACTAAAAGGATCTTCCTCTTTAACTAAAATGTCTATCTCTGTAGGGATCCATCCCATAATGTTGTCACACACTTAGAACAATAATCTTTTTTAGCCTCAATGCAAATTCATGTATTCTTACTGTGCATTACCTTGATAAATAAACCTGAAATTAACAATCTAAGCCTGTCAGTGGCAAAATGAAAGTTATATTATAGTCTACATTGGTCTCTTAGACACCAGTGCATGGGGAAATATGGCTTTAAAGACAGAGTTTTTTTATCTTGTAGTCTGGACGACTTGTTAGAATGAGACTTAAAATTGAAGCCCGGCAATCTCAGAAGAATTGTTTGACAGATCAAACAGATTTATCACGGTCACTTTGAGCTGCTGCCGATGAAGAAGAAGAAGAAGAATAAGAAGAAAAAGAAGAAGAAGAGAACCCAGTGACCCTGATGAAATTGGATTGTATGTGATTGTGTTCTCTGCAGAGGAGGAAGTGCTGCAACGTAAAGCTTCTATTATGTTTTCTTCACATCTTTTTCCTGACGTCTGTGTGTCTCTACACCCATAAAACAACACGAGCAACATGCAAATGTTACCTAGCATGTTAGTTAGCAGTAATTAGCCTGTGTCTATGTTAATGTTAACTAGCATGTTAGTTAGCAGTAATTAGCCTGTGTCTATGTTAATGTTAACTAGCATGTTAGTTAGCAGTAATTAGCCTGTGTCTATGTTAATGTTAACTAGCATGTTAGTTAGCAGTAATTAGCCTGTGTCTATGTTAACATTACCTAGCATGTTAGTTAGCAGTAATTAGCCTGTGTCTATGTTACCATTAACTAGCATGTAAGCTAGCAGTAATTAGCCTGTGTCTATGTTACCATTAACTAGCATGTAAGTTAGCAGTAATTAGCCTGTGCCTAGGTTAATGTTAACTAGCATGTAAGTTAGCAGTAATTAGCCTGTGTCTAGGTTAATGTTAACTAGCATGTTAGTTAGCAGTAATTAGCCTGTGCTTAGGTTAATGTTAACTAGCATGTAAGTTAGCAGTAATTAGCCTGTGTCTATGTTAACATTACCTAGCATGTTAGTTAGCAGTAATTAGCTTGTGCCTACAGTATGTTAACATTACCTAGCGTGTTAGTTAGCAGTAATTAGCCTGTGTCTATGTTAACATTACCTAGCATGTTAGTTAGCAGTAATTAGCCTGTGCCTACAGTATGTTAACATTACCTAGCGTGTTAGTTAGCAGTAATTAGCCTGTGCCTACAGTATGTTAACATTACCTAGCGTGTTAGTTAGCAGTAATTAGCCTGTGTCTATGTTAACATTACCTAGCATGTTAGTTAGCAGTAATTAGCCTGTGCCTAAAGTATGTTAACATTACCTAGCGTGTTAGTTAGCAGTAATTAGCCTGGGCCTACAGTATGTTAACATTACCTAGCGTGTTAGTTAGCAGTAATTAGCCTGTGTCTATGTTAATGTTAACTAGCGTGTTAGTTAGCAGTAATTAGCCTGTGTCTATGTTAATGTTAACTAGCGTGTTAGTTAGCAGTAATTAGCCTGTATCTATGTTAATGTTAACTAGCGTGTTAGTTAGCAGTAATTAGCCTGTGCCTACAGTATGTTAACATTACCTAGCATGTTAGTTAGCAGTAATTAGCCTGTGCCTACAGTATGTTAGCTGCTGTCCTTACTTGGTCATGGTGAGCGCCAGGTTGAAGTTGGCCATCTTGATTTTGTTCTGGGCCTCCAGGTGAGTCATCCCGTCGGTGCCACGCGCCGATGGCGACGATGACATCACCCTGGACCAGGTTCCCCTGCGCCGCCTTGCTGCCCGGGGTAATCTGTCCAAACACAAAAAACACGACTTTCACATCTCATGTTTTGCTCCAAGAATTTATTTTTATTTTTACCGTAATGTCTGTATTAGAGCAACACTGTGCACAGAATTTATTACTTTTTTACCGTAATGTCTGTATTAGAGCAGCACTGTGCACTGAATTTATTACTTTTTTTACCGTAATGTCTGTATTAGAGCGGCACTGTGCACTGAATTTATTACTTTTTTTACCGTAATGTCTGTAATAGAGCAAACCGGTGCACTGAATTTATTATTTTTTTACCGTAATGTCTGTATTAGAGCAACACTGTGCACAGAATGTATTACTTTTTTACCGTAATGTCTGTATTAGAGCAAACCGGTGCACTGAATTTATTATTTTTTTACCGTAATGTCTGTATTAGAGCAAACCAGTGCACTGAATTTATTATGTTTTTACCGTAATGTCTGTATTAGAGCAACACTGTGCACTGTATTTAACAGGAAGAGTTATATGTGTTCTACTGCTCTTTATATTTGTATTCTTCACTGTAATCTTCTTATTGTTGTTGTTGTTTTTTAGGTAGAACATTTTAAGATCTTTAATGGACGCTGTCCTTGTCAAATAAATTAATAAATTAAATTAAATCTTTAATTAGACGCATGATGAGAGGGCTAAAAATAAGAGGCAACGTTTCCTGATTTTGTTCATTTATGTTGCATGGACCGCGGCAGGAAATCATTCCTACACAGGAAATAACACCTATTAATACTTCTATCTATCTCTCTATCTATCTATGACTCTATCTATCCATCTATCTATCTCTCTATCTATCCATCCATCTCTATCCATCCATCTCTCTCTATCCATCCATCCATCCATCTATCCATCCATCTATCCATCTCTCTCTACCCATCCATCTCTCTCTATCCATCCATCCATCTATCCATCTCTATCCATCCATCCATCTATCCATCTCTCTCTACCCATCCATCTCTCTCTATCCATCCATCCATCCATCTCTATCCATCCATCTCTCTCTATCCATCTATCCATCCATCCATCTATCTCTATCCATCCATCCATCCATCTATCCATCCATCCATCTATCCATCCATCCATCCATCCATCCATCTCTCTCTACCCATCCATCCATCTGTCCATCTATCCATCCATCCATCTATCCATCCATCCATCTATCTCTATCCATCTATCTCTATCCATCCATCCATCCATCCATCCATCCATCCATCCATCCATCCATCCATCCATCCATCTCTCTACCCATCCATCCATCTGTCCATCTATCCATCCATCCATCTATCCATCCATCCATCTATCTCTATCCATCCATCCATCCATCCATCTATCCATCCATCCATCCATCCATCCATCTCTATCCATCCATCTCTCTCTATCCATCCATCCATCTATCCATCCATCCATCTCTCTCTACCCATCCATCCATCTGTCCATCTATCCATCCATCCATCTATCCATCCATCCATCTATCTCTATCCATCCATCCATCCATCCATCTATCCATCCATCCATCCATCTCTCTCTACCCATCCATCCATCCGTCCATCTCTCTCTATCCATCCATCCATCTATAGGTAAAAACTAATACAATAAAATAACCCAGTAATCTGATTTGTTGCCATGGCGCCGCCCAATGAGGTCACAGCGCAGGTCAGCGCACACACCAATCTGCATCTTCCAATCGTTTCATCCCGAGAAGCCGATGAAGGAAAAGCTTCACTTTCCTCTTGGAAACAATCAGTGAAATGGGAACACAATGAATCAATAGGCCTGCAAAATGAATCTAAAGTCTCTTAATCTGAAAATCCCCTCAGGTCGGGCCTCGGTCACTCACAGAGGGCCCCCCACATAAAAACACACTTCATTTCAGAGAACTAGTAGATTCAAAATGGCAAAACACAGTTTCACCTCCTGTCGTCCTGGGGTCAAATCTGACCTTAAAAACGTCAAAAAAGTGAGAAACATAGAAATAAAGCAGCAAAAGTGTTGAAAAAAGGGACAAAAACGTAAGAAAAAGGTTAAAAACGTTGATAAAAAGCGTCAAAAAAATGTTAATTTTTTTAATTCCCCAAAATAACATGATTGATTCCACACAACGCTCTTTGCCAAGTACAAATCTCTACTTTCATTAATTTTGGGGCGTCTTATTCAATTTTATAGCATTTGAAACCAAATTGAAGTGTTTTGAAATAGTATTGAGAGTAAAAGTTGACATATTCCAGTCTGTGATTATCATCAACATCCATTCCTTTCATTTTAGTCTCAATAATTCCTAATTTCTGCTTTTCTAACTCAAACATTAGGTATAATTTCCTATAAATGAGGTTTATGGACCATAAATTCCAAAAATAACTAAAACTAAAGTTAATAAGTTAGTGTTACGTAGTGTTAAACGTCAAAAAAAGTGACAAATATTGAAAAAAAAGCATCAAAAGTGTTGAAAAAAGGGACAAAAACGTAAGAAAAAGTTAAAAACATCGACAAAAGTGCCATTTCACCATTTGGTTACTTTTCAATGTTGTGGCGGCTTTTTTTTAAAATGTTTTTTTTTATTATTTTTTACTTGTTGACATGTTCAGCGCTTATTTCAACGGCCAAAAACCCCAAAAACTGAAATATGAGAGAAAACACTTTACTTGAAGTTTTTGTCAATTTTATTCTAATTTTTTTTGTCACTTTTTTGGCTTTTATTTCATTTTTTTTGTAATTACGCTTATTTTTCCCAATTTTTTGTCACTTTTGGCGATGTTTTTGATGTTTAGGATTTTAAAAAAATATGATTTTTGTTGTTGTTGTTTTGCATCTTTTTCCAACATTTTTCCCAAATATTTTCACTTCTGATGATGTTTTTGATGATTTTTTTGTCACTTTTTTTTAACATTTTGAAATAAATATTAATATTAATTAATAAAATATTAATATTTAACATTAATCACTTTTTCCGACATTTTTGTGACTTTTTCAATGTCGTGGCGGCTTTTTTGATGTTTTTCAAAGTTTTTGATGTTTTTATTGTTCAGCGCTTATTTCAACGGCCAAGAGACTTGGTGACCCCCCCACGGTCTTTAGGCCCCGGAAGG